>CM039681.1:36084322-36661822 GCA_022537955.1 Schmidtea mediterranea
GCCTTCCTGTAAAGGTCATTTTGCAACCATTATTCTACATTTTCCTTCTTGAAAGAATAAGATTGGAATATTTTTCATTCACCACTACATGTTGAGGTTTTCAGTCGGGAATTCAATTCAGTTACTTCACATCTCTCTATAATTGGATATTACTAATCATATCCATATCTATTACTGATTCAGTCATATTAATTATAAACAAGATTAATAAATTAAATTAAATAATGAATTTAAGAAATGATGCAGTAATCAAATTGTAGGACCCAGTGGAGCGGAAAAATTTATTTGTATTAATGTTCAGACAAACTTTCAAATCCAAATCAATAAAATATATTTGGCATAGGGGGCAGACGAAGAACATGGATTGACACAAATCAGTTTTAAATTGAAAATGACGATAAGTTAAGGATTTGAATAAAACTGGTCATCTAGGTTACATCGAGAGATGTATTATAGATGATTTGTATCAAAGAACAACACAGGAGAAAAGATTTCAATAACTTGTCACAAAATAAAGTAGACATTGTGGAGACAGTTATTTTCATACTCAAAATATTGCATCAAGGAAGTCATCGAACTCGTATTTAAATGTTCAATCCTGTTATTCAAAAATCCTCGCCGATCAAACGATTATCGATTTCTAGGCCAGGCAACCTATCCAAACATAGAAAATTTTTAATTGAATCATTCCAAGATCACAAGCGTTTCCATGGATATTTATTATTTGACTTTACACAACAAATGTAGTGACGATTTACGTATCCGACAATTTTTAAGAAAAAGGGGTACGATTTATAAACAAATTGAAAAAAATAAATGATTATCAATCAGTCATTTAAAAAAGTAGCTTGTCAAAATCAAATTCACCCAAAAAAGTTATCGTAAAACAAATCAAAAGTAAAGAAGACTAAAAGAAGAAGATTTTAAAAAGAAGTGGATCAATTAAACACTAATAATTAGTTGTAATTAGTAACATGAAATTTGAACGTAGTCTACATATTCAATGCATTGGAAGCTTCAAAATAAATAAAGAATAGCCATTCTTACAAGCTTCCCTTCATTTGTATCGACGATTGCTGAAGTTCATGGTAAATATAGTTCGAGTAATGTCAATAATTAGTAAAGCTAAAGAGTGGTATTACAAGAACAAGAGATCACCTTTTTATCATTGGTAAACACTAAAATAGACTTTAAATGAAAGAAATGTATAAACAAAGGGGTGTTTCTTGGTACATAAGTTCCTGTTTTATCTGCAATTAGTGCAATTCATCACTAAATCTTAATGGGTTTACAATACCTAAACAGATATAAAGTTGTCCATATTTAACATCTTGTTGCATAATGAAGGACAATTAACCAAAAATCACTCAAACAATCTGGACAATCCAAAAGATCCAGATGGTTTTGGTGGTGAGAAAAATTACAAAAGAGTGATTAATTCTAAAAAGAGACTGCAAAAAATGGTTATGCAGACAAACTAGCATATAGTTTAATAAACCGATGTGAAAAGATTCCCACAGACCAACGAAAACAAGAGGAATCAATGATTTGTGGCAAATGGATTTGATGGAAATGATACCTTATTCGAGAATCAACAAGGGGTACAAATATATTTTAACATGTATTGATGTTTTCAGTAGATATGCCCGTGCCATTCCAACAAAAACTAAATCTGCTAATGAAATGGCCATTGCAATTAAAAAATTATTTAAAGACGGACAACCTCACAATCTACAGACTGATTTGGGTATAATTTAATTTAAATTTATTTTAATGTATTTTAGGTAAAGAATTTTATAATAGCAAGTAAGAAGTTTCAAGCCAATCTTATCTGTATTCTCACAATTCAAAGCTTGTTATGTGGAAAGATTTAATCGAACTTTGAGAGAAGATTGAAAAAATACTTGGCATCAAGGTAATAAAACTTGGATACATGTTTTACCGAAAATTATTTTTAGTTACAATCATTCGCCTCATAAAGGATTAAATGGTCTCAGACCTGTTGATATAACAGACACCAGCAGAAACCAATCATTAAAGAAAGAAAAAATCAATAAGCCAAAATACAAGGTTGGTGATCATGTAAGAATTAGTAAAATCAGTACTTCTCCGTTCATCAAGATTTGACAACAATTGGAGCGATGAAGTATATGTAATAAAGAAAATAGATACAAAACAGAATCCAGTAATGTATTTAATAACAGATCATGAAAATAAAGAAATTAGTGGAAAATTCTACGAACAAGAACTTCAAGTCATTCCAATCCCAACAATATTTTAGAATTCAAAAGATTTTAAAACTAAAAAATGTTGGTAAATATAAACAATACTACGTCAAGTGGCATGGATACGAAACTCCAACTTGGATATCCTCATCTCAATTGATTAAATAAATATTATGAAAGAAAACCAGTTTTATATGATTTACCTAGTAATAGTTGTCCACTTATTTATCCTAATAACGAAGCTAGTAATTTTAATGTACAAGTAAATTCTGTCTACTTGGATGGGGAATGGGAAGTTGCATTGATTGATTTCACTTTTGTGTATAATCCTTTTCCGTATTATAGTAATTCTTGTATACGTTATGAATCTGTAAAGAGTGGTAGTGAAATAAAGTATTTGAAAATAAATAATCAAAATCATACTTATGAAATAATAAATCCAAAATATACTCCAGATGTTGACATGTTTATTGAAAAATATGAGAATTTAGTTATTGTCTGTCCGCATGTTCCATTTAAAGTAACATTCCCCGATATTCAACATGCGTTTAGTTTTGGACTAAAATCTACATCAATCATTTGTGAAGAGGATCATTGTCGAATAAAATTACCAAAATTTACAGATGATGGTGTTATGGAACAATTTGGTATAAATATAAGTTATGAAGAAAATCAATATTTGAAAAATATTTTGAAGATAATTTATTCATAAACACTTTATCGGAATTACAAGGTCATTTGTTGTCATTTAATCCTTCTCCTTTTAAAGAATTGATAATTCAAAATAATGAATTGGTCAAAATAACACTTGCAGATGACATTTCAAATATATCTTTTGACACAAACTTAGCTAAATCTTTGGGATTAAAACTAAGTAACTATTCGGAAAAAAATATATTTGGCACTAAAATTCCGAAATTATTACATCATCATCAACAAATGTTCATTTATTCAAATATTATCGAACCAATAAATGTTGGTGATGTTAGAGTTCCACTATTAAAATCTATTTGGATTAAAAAATATGATCAAGGAGAAATTGTACAATTAGAAATGAAGAATCCAATGTACCTTCCAGTATCGTATTCAACTATAAACATCATTGAAATTAATATTCGAGATGATAGTGGGAAATTAATAAAATTTAGCAAAGATACCAAAACACATTTATCGTTACATTTTAGAAAAGTAAATGAATAAAAGAGATTTTTACGTGAATTTACCTAGTAATAGTTGTCCACTTACATTTCCAAATAATGAAGCTGGAAAGTTTAATGTAGAATTTCCAAATCAGATTTACTTGGATGGGGAATGGGAAGTTGCTTTAACTGAATTCACTTTGTGTACAATAATTTCCATTTTATAACAATTCTCATATTAATATATTAAGAGTACATTACATAATAGTTATGAATATTTTTATTATATTGAAGGAAACTATACAATCAGTCACAACTCTACATTTTATCTGATATATATTGACAATAAAATTTTGAACATTAATTGTAAATATTTCCATTCAAGTAACATTTGATAGTATTGAAGAAGCTAATTGCTTGGGATTTAATAAAAAAGAAGTAGATTTTAATGATGAATTGAATCAGATAGGTATACCAAATAAAAAATCAAAATTAGATACTATACGATTAACTATAACTTATTATTATGATGTAGAGTATACTGAGACATTTAAAGAAAATTTATTCATTACTGAACTTTCACAAGTCACTGATCAGTTAATGACATCTTATCCCCATCCTTTCAAGTCTTGTGAAATTAAACAAGATCAACTTGTTAAAATTGAATTGGAAGATGTTAAAAGTGTTAAATTTAGTAAACTGTTGGCTCATAGTTTGGGATTAATTGAGGAATCTTATAGTGAAAAGATCATTGTTGGATCTAGTTTACCAACTATAATGCAAAGAAATATACAATGATGATTATACAAATATTATTGAACCAATTCTTGTGGGTGAATTAAGTGTTCCCTTCTAAATGTGTTTGGATAGAAAAACATAAAAAAGACGACCTTGTACAATTCATTGAGAAAAATCCAATGTATTTACCAGTATCATCCTCGTATATAAACAATATAGAAATCAATATTCGTGATGACAGTGGAAAATATATATTTGGTAAACAAGACAAAACTTACTTGACATTACATTTCCGTAAAATAAATGAGTAATCCAGACATTGTAAACTTTTATAGCACTCATCAAAATGGTGGGGATTTACCTTATTTTGTAGGTAAACAGTATGGATCTGGTTGGTTAAAAACAATTGGGCGATTTGCACTACCTATTCTTAAACGTATCGGAAATTTTGGTATGAAAACTGCTAATGACGTAATAAATAATAATGCACAACTCTTACCTGCTCTAAAATCAAATGCAATATCTGAAATTAAAGATTCTATGCCCTCTGTAATGGAACACTTACCTTCTGTTATTAACAAAGTTTCTGATGTATTTAATAAAGAACAAAAAGGTGGAACAATTAAACGTCGAAAAATTATCAAGAAACATATAAACAAAGAATGAAAGGATATGGAACTATATTCCAGTAATGATTAGTGCAAAATCAGAATTATGCATCTTTGATAGACCATCTCCTCAAGCAGTAATTGAAAATGGTTCTTTTGAAGATATTTATCCAGTGAATTCAATTACAGATCCAGGAAACACCTCAATTCAATTTTACATTAATAGCTCTCAAACCGAATACTTGGATTTGAATGATACATTACTCTACATTCAAATGAAAGTTGTAAATAGCAATGGGGAAAATTTATCTAATGAATCGGATGTTACTGCAAACAATTTCTTTTCCAAACTCTTTTTAAAGATGTTGAAGTAATTTTTAATTCTACTAAAATTGAAGGAAGTAATGATGTATTCGCACACAAGGCAATGATTGAAACTATTATTAATTACAATCACGATACAAACATACTTGTTTAGGTGGAATGGGTTACGAAGAAAATGACACAAAAAGAAAAATTTGGATTTCAAATCAAAACAATTCAGTGTTTGTTCCCCACTTCAATTAGATTTCTTTGATCAACCAAATATTTATTACCTGGTGTTAGTGTTCAAATTAAATTAACAAGATCCAATACTGAAAGAAGTTTAACATGTACAAAAATAATTCCACAAATAATATTATTAGATGCAAAGTTGATGGTTAGAAGAGTTCGTGTTGAACCGTCAGTTTTAGCTGGTCATCAAATTGGGCTCGCTAATAGAAATGCAATTTATCCAATGAAAAGTAAGGAAGTTGTTCAATTTTCATTGCCAATGGATCATCTTCATTTTATAAGGAGCAAATATTGGTGATAGACGACTACCAAATTTTATTCTTGTTGCTTTCCAAGGAATAAAAGATATGGAGGATCGTATTTGGAAACATTTTCAATATTTGAACACTTTAATGTCAAGTCTTTAACATTAAGTAAAGGAAATGATTATCGTGAAAAATATAGTCAAGATTTTGCCAATGATAATTATAGTTCTAGTTATATGCAAAGTATTGTTAGGAATATGGGTTATCTTAATAAAAATATGAATTGTGGTATTACCTTGTCAGACTTTAAAAATAAATATCCCTTTTTTACATTTGTATTGGCACCTGATTTTGATCTTAATCAAAGTCAGTTACCTCAAAGTGGAAATTTACAATTGGATATAAAATTTGAAAATCCATTAACCGAATCAGTATCAGTACTTGTATACGGAGTATTTGAAAAAGAAATTCAAATCACATCAAGCCGTACAGTACTTGTTTGACAAACATTGTTGAACATACTATAAACAATGTGTTATTAGTTATGATTAAAAATGAAGTAAGTATTTTAATTAATTTGTTAATTTAATTAATTTTAGTTCTATTCAGATACAAACTATTGCTAAAAAACTAATTGGAAAAAATTTTATTGGTGTTTTTCCATTGGACAAAATTCCCTATATAAATATCAACAAAGCTTTGATTGTAAATACTCAATCAGCTAATCTCGGTGGAGAACATTGGCTTGCTATTTACGTGAAACCCGATAAAATACATGTATTTGATCCAATGGGATTCTATTATCCCCCTTTATTGATATCAAAACTAGAATCACTGTTGATGCCAATTGAATATAATCGAATTCGTTATCAGAATCCATTGACCAAAACTTGTGACCAGCATTGTTTAGCTTGGTTAAAATCAATGTTCTCTAAATAAATTTTTGTATCATTGTGTTTATTACCTAATATGATTTTGTGTAGATTGGTAATGTGTGTTGATTATTACAAGTGTAGATGTGTTGATTTTGATTGGTTAAAATAAATACACACATTTGAATAAATATAAAAACATTTTTATAATTTGTCATAATTTACAAAACAGTTTAAGTAGTAAGTTTAATTTTTCTTTTTAATTTTTTATTAACATTTTACAATTTTAGAAAATGAACAACTATAATAACAAATATGTATCAAGTAATTTAAATTTTATATTTTATTACAAATTTACCTTTTATTTTAGATAACTTATTAATTCCACAAAATAATGGATATTATCAACAAAATTATCCTCAAAACTATGAAGGAAATCAATCAAGTGAGATTTTAATTTTTAATAAATAAGTTTATAAATTTATTTTTAGGTTTAGTCATCATTTTCATCCTCAAAACTATGTTGGAAATCAAAATTCCAGTAAGATTTTAATATTAATAAATAAGTTTTTAAATTTATTTTTAGGTTTTAGTCATCAATTTTATCAACCTCAAATTTATGAAGGCAATGAACCAAGTATGATTTTAATTTTTATTAAATAAGTTTTTAAATTTATTTTTAGATTATATTCAACAATTTTATCAACCTCAAATTTATGAAGCAATGAACCAAGTATGATTTTAATTTTTATGAAATAAGTTTTTAAATTTATTTTTAGATTATATTCAACAATTTTATCAACCTCAAAACTATGGTGGAAATCAAAATTCCAGTAAGATTTTAATTATTAATAAATAAGTTTTTAAATTTATTTTTAGGTTTTAGTCATCAATTTTATCAACCTCAAATTTATGAAGGCAATGAACCAAGTATGATTTTAATTTTTATTAAATAAGTTTTTAAATTTATTTTTAGATTATATTCAACAATTTTATCAACCTCAAAACTATGGTGGAAATCAAAATTCCAGTAAGATTTTAATTATTAATAAATAAGTTTTTAAATTTATTTTTAGGTTTTAGTCATCAATTTTATCAACCTCAAATTTATGAAGACAATGAACCAAGTATGATTTTAATTTTATTAAATAAGTTTTTAAATTTATTTTTAGATTATATTCAACAATTTTATCAACCTCAAAACTATGGTGGAAATTATCAGTATCCACAAAACTACGGTGGAAATGAATCAAGTATTAATTTTTAATTAACAATTGATTTAATATTTCTTAAGATACAAATTTGCCATTCACTGATTCTCAAGAGGACAATGCAATTAATGTTCAAAAATGTAAGTATTTTATTATTAAGATATATTATTTAAATCATATATTTTATCATATATTTTTTTTATTTTAAATTATCATGTTATATTTTGTAATAATGAAGGACTGACGACCTTTATTATTGAAAATAAGGGCAGACCCCTTGATTTTTTTTTTAATTTTAAATTCTCATAATGAAGGACTGACGACCCTTTATTATTGAAAATAAGGGCAGACCCCTCGATTTTTTTTTTTTTTTTAAAAACGTATTTTTGTAATAATAATGAAGGACTGATGCCCATTTATTATTGAAAATTAGGGCAGACCCCTTGATTTTTTTTTTTTTGAATTTTAATACATATATATTTTTAAACAATAATGAAGGATTGATGCCCCTTTATTATTGAAAATAAGAGCAGACCCCTTGATTTTTTTTTTTGAATTTTAATACATGTTTTTTAACAATAATGAAGGATTGATGCCCCTTTATTATTGAAAATAAGGGCAGACCCCTTGATTTTTTTTTGATTTTTGAATTTTAATACATATATATTTTTAAACAATAATGAATGACTGACGACCCTTTATTATTGAAAATTAGGGCAGACCCCTTGATTTTTTTTTTGAATTTTAATACATATATATTTTTAAACAATAATGAAGGATTGATGCCCCTATATTATTGAAAATAAGGGCAGACCCTTTGAATTTTTATTTTAAAACTGACCACTATATTTTATAAGAGAACAAGTTTTTGAATAAAATTTGTCAACAATTATCCCCGCTCAAAAATTTTTTATTAAAATACTAGAGGTAAACTTTTTAAAATAACATGTTTACTATTAATTACAAATTATAAAAGTAAACAAAACTTTACAAAAGATAAAAAAATTTATTCAACAACATTTAGAATTTTCCAAATAGGTTTGATAATAGAATTGTTAATCTTGACTCCTTTAATAATTATCCGTATTTTATATTTTTTATTATCTTGTACTTGATCCTTCAATTGACTTTCACAATTAATAAATGAAAATTTTTCATTAAAAACCATTTCGTTATTCAACAAATGTAGTATATCTGAAATATTTTTTCGATCTTTCTCTTCAATATTTCCAATCATAATATTGTATTCATAAGCTTTTAAATCAACTGATTCCTAAAAAATAATTAATCAAATTAAATTAAAATAAACATTACTTTGAACGTATATGTAATAGGAAATTTAAATAGTTCATACTGTATTGAAGGTATTGAACAGGAGGCTTAAATGTCATCCCAATAACAGCTGTACTGTTTTCTTCTAGGAGTATTTCATATACTTTTGACATTGTTGCTTTTTCATCAAAAATATTTTTATTTATAGCAAATAAATGATTTTTATTGGTTGCATACATGCGCATTTATTTTAATAATTAAATTAATTTTTATTTTATTACTAGGTAAATTATATCCAAATTATTGCCAATTAACTGTGCATAATAAAATAAAATGTCACAAAAAAATGGAAGAGTATTATGGTAAAAAATATCATAATACAATTTATTTTATATGTCCCGTATGCATAACTTCCCAACCCATTCCCTATTTAGATTTTTATGAACATCATAAAAATCATTTGCGACAGTTTAATGTAAAAAAAATTAAATTATTTAAAAGACCCGTAACAAATAAATTAAGCAGCATCCAAATTACTCCTATAAGTGAACCCATTAGAGAACATACAACTGATTTTATAAATAGTATTTTTGAATCTGTAAATGATATTGGAATGGTGAATGAAACAATTGAAGCGGACGAAGACATTGAAGCGGACGAAGACATTGAAGCGGACGAAGACATTGAAGCGGACGAAGCGGACGAAGATAATGGATCGATTGATTCATGGCTTAGAGCAATTGAAGAGATTGAAGATATTGGATCGATGGATTCATGGGATGGAGAGATGGAAGAGGTACAAATGGGGCAAAATAACAATATACAAATAGGAGGAAATTTACCTATAATCCAAAGTGACTTACGAGGAACACATAAAATAATTAGTCTAGATACGACCAACTTGAACATTAAAGAAATTGTTTTTCCCATAGAGATAATAAACAAATTAAGAGAGATAATACATGAACTTAGTTATGTAAAAATTCAATTTGGAATTGAAATTGAATTTGAGAAAGATGGAGAAATAAAATTAAATAATATAAGCAACAGTGCAAGACCACTTACCCAATCATTCTTTGACGACGGTATACAGAAGATCAATGAAAAGATATCTTCAATAACAGAGTTAGGGAGTAGTTGGGTTATTAGAAAAATAACTGAAATTTACTTTATAGTAACAAAAATAAGTAACATCAGTAGGTTAAGTGGTAGAAGATATATTAAAACACCAAAAAAATTGGCTAACAAAAAATGTATAACAAATGTAAAAAATAGTGATAATTTATGTTTTATCTACAATATATTATCAATACTTAAAAGAGATGAGATTGTTAGGCAGCATAGAAATAGAATTTATAGTTACACAAAGTATTTAAATGAATTAAATTATGACCCAAATGATATGCCCATGAAATTAAATGGTATTCGAAAATTTGAGTCCAATAACGAAGGGTTAATAATTAATATATTTAGTTATGATGAAACAGCAAAACCCGAACATGATGACTTTGTTTTAAAACACCCTTTTATAAACATAATACATAGGTCCAAAGTTTCAGAAGGAACAATTATTAATTTATTGTTATTAAATAAAGGAGAACAATATCATTATGTTGGGATTACATCACTCAATAGGTTATTGAATTGTAAAGATAAAAATATAGATAGAATTCAATCATTATGGTGTCATAGATGTTTGAATGGATTTAGATATAAAAAAGCATTGGACAAACATGAGATCTTATGTATGAGAAATCAGTTAGGGACAACTTTATATACTTTCCCTGAAAATAAGTTTATTAAATTCACAGATTGGTCCAAAACTGTAACCCTACCATATGTTATATATGCTGATATCGAATCTGTTTTGCCAAAGGACGATGTACACCATCAAATACATTTACCCATTTCGTCAGGACTTTTGTTAATAAATAATTTTGATGGGAGTACAATATACAAAGAATTTATAGGTGAAGATTGTGTTGAACAATTTTTAAAAACAGTTGAAAAAATAGCAAAATATACTGTATTACCGTATTATTATAAAATGGGAAATAAAACAATTAAAGAATTAACCAACATACAACAGATTCAATTTGATACATGTATAAAATGTTATCTTTGTTTGAAAGATATTGTGGATCCGGTTAGAGATCATGATCATTTTACTGGGGAATACTTGGGTGCTGCTTGTAATGAATGTAATATTAATAGAAAAATAAATAAAGTTTTACCAATTGTTTTCCATAACTTAAAGGGATATGATATGCATCATATATTAAAATATGGATTGAGTAAATTTAAAAATTGGGCTTTAGGATGTATTCCAATAACATCTGAAAAATTTATTTCATTAATTGCTCACTTGGGAAAAATTAGTGTGAGATTTATTGATTCGTATCAATTTGTAAATGATTCTTTAGCAAAAGCTGTTAAAACTCTGACAACTTTACCATTGACTCGATCAGCTTTTACAGGGACTATAGTAGATGAAAAGGGAATCTTTCCGTACAATTTTGCTACTAGTTTAGATGTTCTTCACGATACTTATGAGTTACCACCGATTTGGAAAGGTGTCACTGAGGCTGAATATGAAAAAGCTCTGCTTATTTGGGATGAAACTAATTGTAGGACTTTACTTGATTATATGAAAGTTTACCTGAAACTAGATTGTTTTCTTTTGGCAGACTTTTTTCAACAATTTCGAGCGAAATCTATAGCACATAATAGATTAGAACCTTTAAATTATTTTGGAATTCCTGGAATGTCGTGGTCTTCTGCTTTAATGTCCTTGGATGAACCTATAGAATTAATCACTGAAAATGAAATGTTTAGCTTTTATGAGGGAGGTATTAGAGGTGGTCTTACTTTTGTTAATAAGCACTATGTTAAAACCGACGAAAACACAGATTTACTATATATTGATATTAATAATTTATATGGTTGGGCTTTAAGTCAACCATTACCTTGTGGTGAATTTAATTGGATATTTGAAGGATTTGATACAATATTATCTGATTGTTTGACTTTGGATCTTGAATCTTTGTCATATGGGTATACACTTGAAGTTGATCTTGAGATTCCTTCGGAACTTCATGTTAAGTTAGATGATTTTCCAATTGCAGCTGAGAAAATGAAACCTGAGGGTTCAAAGGTTGAAAAATTGTTGCTGACTCATTATCCTAAATATAACTATGTAATTCATGGCGATTATTAAAATTATACATGTCTCTTGGTGTTAAAGTGACACATGTTAATCGCGGAGTAAGATTCAAATAGTCTAATATTTTTAAAAAGTATATTGACATAAACACTGAACTTCGAGCTAAAAGTACAAATACACTTGATAAAAATTATTATAAGTTGTTAAATAACAGTTTATATGGAAAAACTGTTGAAAATCTGAAAAAGAGAATGAATTTGCGTCTTTGTACAACTGATAAAAAACTAGTCACTTATACTTCAAAACCTACCTTTAAAAAATCAATAAAAATTGACAATGATCTTATAGCTGTGTTGTTAAATCCTGATTCGATATGTTTAGATCGACCAAGCTATATAGGACAATCTGTGCTTGACTTGTCGAAACTTAGAATGTATGAGCTTCAGTATAAGGACTTGGAAAAATATCGACAACAATTTAATTGTGAGATCAATATAGTTGCTGGAGTTACAGACTCTTTCTTCTTGGAGATTAAAAATTGTAAACTAGATGTTCTTTTGTCTGAAATGGTTAAGGATAATCTTTTGGATACATCTAGTTACCCTTCTACTCATCCACTTTATTCTAACAAACTTGATTTGGTTATTGGAAAATTTAAGGACGAAAGTAAGGGAGAAGGTTATGACGAATGGGTTTTCCTTAGACCAAAATGTTACAGTTTGTTAGGTAAATCTTCTTGTCTAAAAGCTAAGGGTATATCGTTAAAGGATACCGGTCTAACACATAAAACTTATAAAGAGTGTTATGAGAAAAACTCAGTCTTTTCGGTACCACAATTTAGAATAGGATCAAAAAATCATCAACTTTATAGTTTTAAAAATAGTAAAGTTGCACTAACAAAAAAGATGATAAAAGGGTTTGGGTGGGTAAAAATAAAAGTTTAGCATACGGGCATATAAATATATCTGAAGAAATTGACGTTGATGAAGAAATTGTCACTGTTGATGAACTTATTGAGGAAATGATTGAAGAAAATGCATCGGGTGACGAAATTACAACCGATGAAATTCAACAACCAAATTTTGAGGAAGAACTAATAGATATAGACGATGTACAGTTCTCTGACGATGATGAAGAAGATGAAGATTTTTATTAAATAAACATTATGGTATAAATTTGTTTTTTTTGTTTATTTTTTGATTAATTTTATTACATACTTTATGGGTTATTTTATGTGTTTATAGTTTTTTTTTTTTTTTTTATAAAGATTTCGATGTTTTACGAGTTTATTTTATGTGTTTATAGTTTTTTTATAAGGATTTCGATCTTTTACGAGTTTATTTTGTGTGTTTTTTTTTATAAAGATTTTAATTGGTTGAATTATTATTATTATTATTATTATTATTATTATTATTATTATTATTATTATTATTATTATTATTATTATTATTATTATTATTATTATTATTATTATTATTATTATTATTATTATTATTATTATTATTATTATTATTATTTTGATAACGATAAATTTCTTTGATCGTAATCAAAATGTATAAAAATTTCATTGTAAAAATTATCCTAAAAATTTTATCTTTGAAATTTAATAATTATTTTGTTAAAAATTTTATTAAAAATTAATTCAAAATCAAACTAAAAAATTGATTGTAAGATTACATTAAAAATATGTAATTCTTAAAAAATTTAATTTTAAATACATATTATCATCTTAAAATACACTTAAATTTTATCTTAAAAATTAAACTAAAAACATCGATAAAATTATACTGAAAACAAACATTGTATAAAAAATTTTCAAATTATGTTAAAAATTTATTACTTGAAAAATTATATTTTAAATTATACTAAAAAATTTTATCTTAAAAATAATTGATAAAAAATTTCATCGATAAAAATATACCGAAAACAAACCTTGTATAAAAAATTTTTAATTATGTTAAAAATTTATTACTTTGAAAAAATATATTTTAAAAATTATACTGAAAAAATTTCATCTTTAAAATTCGTATATAAAAATTCATCGATAAAATTATACTTAAAAATCTACTTAAAATCATATATAAAAAATCATATTTTAAAAATCTTATATAAAAACTACATTGATAAAAAATTACTTAAAAAATTTAATTAGAAATAATTAAAAAATATTGAAAATAAATTCGAAAATAAATTTCAAAAAATCGCGCCAAAAATTTAATTAAAAAAAAATACACACAAAATTAATTAAGTTGATTACATCATTATGTAATCAAGATAATCCGAAATTTAATCCGCTATTACATACCCCCCCCCCCTCCCCCTATGTTTTTTTAGGTTCCAGTGTGCTCCTAACTACCTACTAATAATAATGATAATAGTAAGGATAATGGTAATTATAATAATAATAATAATTATAATAATTATAATAATAATAATAATAATAATAATAATAATAATAATCATGGTACTTATAATAATAATGATAATAATTATGATAATAATAACAGTAATAATAATAATAATAATAGTAGAAATAATAATAAATATAATTGTAATTATATTAATAAGGATAATAATAAATGTAATAGTGGTAACAATTAATAAAGGTAATACATATAATAGTAACAATGATGATGCTAGTAATAATAATAGAGAACATCGTAGTTATAATAGGGATAAAGGTAAGAGATGTAATGTGTTTATTTAACATAACAAAGGGTTTACAGGCTATAAAAAATCATCAACACAGACAATAATAAGAAGGACTAAGCAAATGAACATAAAGATAAATGATATGAGAGTATTGGTTAACATCTGAAGGAGATAGGAGAATAATGGGACCTAACAATCGAAATCGAGCACAGGCCTTCTATCGGCAGCTCGTTGGACCCATGGATCGTTCGGTCAATTATAGCATTAGTGATAGCGCTCACTTTTTGCGGACGATCTACCCACTCGAACGCAGTTCCAACGTTGCTTAGCAACAGGTGCCGAGTGGTAAGCGAAAGATATTTGTATGGGGTTGTCTGGGTAACAACCATATAGTTTTAAAATATCAACACCCAGAAATCCACCACCTTTAATTAAAACGCAATCTCCTATTTCAAATTTACTTTTCGTAATTGAATCAATTGTCTTGCTTTTCTCTGGCATATTCAATAACCATTCTTTGTAAATACGCTTTCCAAATACTCTTTCACAAGGTTCTTGACCAATCGTTTTTTGGTAGGTAGAGTTTATCATAAACTCATTTTCTGGTAACAACTCAGCCCAGTTTTTATAGTTTTTATCCTTTAATGAAATATGAATTGCGTCTCTGATTGTCCTAAATTGTCTTTCGATCTGTCCGTTTGCAGAATGATGGTAAGGACTTGAATAAATTACTTTAAAGTTATGAGCTGTCATTAAATTTTTCATACCTTGACTTTCAAATTATTTCCCTCTATCACAGTGTATAACCTCTGTAGCACCATATTTTAATATCCAACTATTTTTTTAAATTGTAACAACGATATCTTCGCTTTGCGATTTAACGGTATGAAGGGATACATATTTACTATGCTGGTTGATGATTCCGAAAATATATTGCATTCCATATATTGTTTGTTTCAATGGGCCACAAAAATCAATAAATATAGTTTCAAACTCCGGGGTTTTACAAATTATTTCTTTTGTTGGGGTTGTTGTAACTTTGCGCTTCTGACAATTTTCACAACTTTGAATCACATCTTGTATTGTTTGTCTCATATTTCTCATTTCAAAATTATTTGATACAGATTTCTCTACTTTCGTCGGTTCCGAATGTCATAGTTTTATATGATATTTTGTAACAAAATCTATTCTTCGACTAACGGGAATCCATATCTTATTATCATTGGTTAGAATTACCCCATCTTTTATTTTGAATTTGGTTTTGTCTTTCAAATTTAACCTTTGTATAATCTCTTGAATTTCAGTCGAAATTTTTGCCATTCATTTTCTAGGTTTTCTGTCATAATCTCTAACAATTTAGTCTTTAATTTCCCAATTTTCGGATCATTATGAATTGTTTGGCATTAAATGCATTTGGCACATTCACTTCTTGATAATGCATCCACATTTGAATGATCTTCTCCTTTTCTATACTGAAAATTTATTTCTACACTGCTTAAGTAGTTGATCCATGTCTGGAATTGTGGGGTAATGGCTTTCGTTATTTTCATCATATAAGTTAATGCTTTATGATCAGTACGAAGTGTGAACCTTTTACCATATAAATAATGCTTAAAATACCCTTTAAAAAATATATTGCCAAAAGTTCTTTCCTTTTTATGCAGTAAATAACTTCATGTTTAGACATAGCGTGTGATCTATATGCAATAATATTTTTTCTCCCAGAATCGTCAATTTGAGATAAAACCGCATCAATACGATCAAAACTAGCATCGTCATTTAAAATAATTGGCCTTGAGAAATCTGGAAACTTCAAAACAGGTGCGTTTATTAATTTATCTTTAAGTTCAATAAATGCTTACTCGCAGTCTTCAGTCCAAATTAATTTCTTTTCATTGCTTCCACATAATTTTTCTAAGTTTTTGGAATTTTTCGTATAATCTTTTATGAATTTCCTATAACAGTTAGTTAGTCCTAAAAAACTCCTTAATTGCTTTATACACTTTGGTCTTTCAAATTGTTTAATTGCTTGTATTTTATTTTCATCTGTCTTTACACCACTTTTATTTATTGTGTCCCCCAAAACCTTTACTTCATCTTTTAAAAATTGGAATTTGATGGACTAAATTTTAATCCAACAAGTCATATCTTCTCTAGTACAATTCCTATATTTTTGTAATGTTCAATTTAATTCCTTCGAAATTATTAAAATATCATCTAAGTAAACAATTGCAAATTTCCAATTAAGTTTTCCTAGTACTATATTCAATAATTTTTGGAAAGTCGCTGGAGTTTCTGCTATTGCAAATGCATTCGGTTAAAACAATATTGCTTAGTCTTAGTGGAAAATGCAGTTTTCAATTTTGATGTTTCTTCTAGCTCAACTTGATAATATGCATTTCCCAGGTCAATTGTACTTAAATATTTTGCTCCATTTAATGTATCCAATAGCTCATTAATGTTCGGAATTGGAAATATTGGTCTTTCTGTTATATTATTCAGCGCCCGAAAATCTAAACATATTCTTAAGTCCTTTTTATCTTTCTTTTTAACACATACTAACTGTGTATTCCACGGTGAATTACATTCTTTTATTATGCCAAACCTTTCCATTTCATGAATCTGTTCATCAATTTTTCCTATCAAATGAGCGGACTGTTGCCTAGAGTTAATGACTATAGATTTACCTGAAGTCAAAATTTCATGGGTTAACAAAGTTGTTTTTCCTACGTCCCATTTGTGTTTCATAGAAATGCAATCATATTTATCCAACAAATTTTTAATATTATTATCTTTCAGTTGATCATTTTTATTTTTATCTACACTTTTTACTACCACGATATCTGTCACTTTATTTATTTCACATTTATTATTACATTTAGTCCTTCCAATTTTTAACATAATATTAAACGTTTTCAAAAAATCTATTCCTCCAATAACTTTAGGAGATATCTCTTTAGCTAAAATAAATTCGACAACTTTACTTTTCGATATTCCAATAGTTTGCACTTCCACGTTAATTTTCCGCAATATTTCAATAGGTGATTTATTTGCACATCTTAATTTCACATAACATTTCTCTAAATTTCTAATTCCAAACTTTTGTAGCAAACTTTTATCAATCATACTTACTTTTGCGCCCGTGTCTAATAAACACCGAAACTCATTATTATTAATAAAAATAGAAACACTAGGTCTCCCATGTAATTTATCGTATTTAATTATTTTATTATTTAAATTATTATTATCATTAATTATACAAAAATATTCATCGTAATTTAAATTTTCCTCATTATTACATCTTAAATCATCCATTATCCATTTATCAACACATCAATCACTATATGCGTTCGAGTCTAACCAACAATCACAATCATTATCTAAAGATTAAATATTTTTATCATTCACAGCATACAAACCATCATCAATCATCCCATTCATACATTCTTTATCATTTTCTCAATACATTACTTACATTTACTATAGAGCTCCGATCACCTCCTCTTGTGATGCAACATATCCTTTGGGCATTGACTTTCATTTTCATCATAAGCTTGCTTGATTGCTGCCACTTTTTCTCGATATTGTCGTTCTTGGTTTGATCGAAGTTCGAAGTTCGAAGCACTGGTGACGAAAGTGTCCTGATTTATAGCAATGATTGCATTTTACATTTGGGCATTCAGATCTTTTGTGTCCTTCTTGACAAGCCCAACATTTTAAAATTCGTCTATTATTTTCATGAAATTTAAAATCATTAAATCTTGGTCGAGATTTTTGATAGAAATTATTGGATCTTAGATCATTGACTTCTCTTTTAACTGGAGTTTCATTTCTTCTAACTGATTTCATCTGAAAGTTCCTCGAAATTTTTACCACATCTGCATATTTAATACTTGTTTTCATTGCTGTAACTTGATTGTTGATCTGGTAAATTTCATTATTTACTTTTTCATGTTTCTTGATTCTTTCTTTCATTTCTTCAACAGTCTTAAATTCGTTCATTCTAAGATCTTTCTTCCTTTCATTATCTTCTACTGCATGGGAAATTAGAAATTTCTGCAGTTCCTCTTTATTCAGTTTGTGTCGCAAGATTTGTTTTGAGAGCTTTTCTATTTTTGTGCAGAATTCATTGGCTGAATCATTTCCTTGGCTATATTTGAGATCTTCTTGAAGATCATCCATAAAATTCATTGGCTTTTAGAAAGCTTCTTTGATGTGCTCACGAGTTGCTTCTTATTTCTTTGTAGCATTTGCTGATAATAAATGCTTTGACAAATTTTAAGATGTGACGTAAATATTAATTTACATTTCACTTTTTTCAGAAAAACAATAGGAAACTTTTTTTTTAATTTACATATACATATTATAAGGACTTTTTTTGTTTTTCACCTCTGATTTCTTTTATAAGTGACATATATTTTCTACAAAATTTGATTATGAATACCTTAAATAAATCTGATTCATAGTCAAATTTTGTAGAAAATATTATGTTTATAAAAACTTTATAATTATTTTAGATAGGTATTCAGTGAGACATTGGTAATAATGGCACAATCCTCTATAATTAATATTCAATCAGCAATAATTTATTAATAGTCATAATTATTATATCATTATTAGTTTCCACACATTGTAGCTGAATTTGGTTAAGGTGGCAGGCAGATGATGAGGATAATCTCCTTGAAATATGCTTTTGATTATTTCGCATGCTTGTTTATTTATCTAATTACTAATTGTTTTTGATTAGAATCTGTTACAAATTTAAACAAAAAAATGGAAAAGGAAAATATTTTATCAGGTTTAAAGCATTTTATTTTGCTAATCTCAAAGGAAAAATATAATTTTCAAGTATGACGTTAGATTTTTCTACGAAAGAAGAAAAGTGGCATTTTTCTTAGAATCTGAAATGTTTAAATGATTCAGCTTTATTAGAAAGGTATAACTGAATACAATATAGATAGAAAATAAGGTCTTCTACATCAAACAGTTAGTCAAGTTGCTCCAATTAAGAAAAAGTCTCGAAGAATTGAAATTTGCAGCTAAAATAAATAGCCAAATTATAAGGAAACATAAAATTTAATTTCAGAAATGTGAAATCTTTTTTTCTAGGGTTTCAAGGTTAAATGAAACGTTAGGATTTTATTAAGTCTCTTTATAAATAATTAAAGGCTGAGAAATAAGATGAATCCCTTTATGAAAGATTTGAGGTCAGCAGAAGTTTGAGCCGCATTGTACAAACCTAATCTATCAAAAGCCCCACGTTTAAATTAATATTTTTTATACATACATAATTTTTATTAATATAATAGAAATACATTTTTTAATTCATATATGCAAAAAAAAAACAATAAGACATTTAATGTGAATTTGATGTTGGGCATTGGATACCAGAGTAGATGGATTGGAGCCCGCTAGTATAGGGTCCAGTTGCTCAAAACTCTTTGTTGAGGATTTTTCTAAAAATCTAGTATTTTTATGTTTATTTAATTTTTCAGGATTTCCAATGTTTTTCACAAAATCTCTCAAAGCTTTAATGTAGTTCAACACAAATTTATTGGTTTTTTATGATTTGTCAATTCGAGTTACAAAATAGAAGCCCAATGGCTTACACACAAACTCAAAAATAATGTAGACCACAGACTATAAAGATTAATTAAAATCGACTTTAAAACTAGGAGTCGCTTGCTCAAAGTAAGTCAAACAAGTGACGGAGTAGAAAAATGTCTTCCCAGTGTAGAAAAAATGACGGTTTGCGTTTGTGAATACGGAACAATATTTTTGGAAAAATAATAATAATTTCGTTACAAATTATGAAAAATATGTATTTGAGGGCTACAGATGTGTATGTCTGTTTAGAAAAACATCAATAAAATAAAATTAATTTTATTTAATATTTAATAAAATTATACTACACTCTGTAGCCAGTAGCGTATATTTAATTATAAAATTAGGTGAATTAGCAAAGGTTTGCTCTGTGACACACAGACGGACACACGGATCATTATTTAGTATATTAATCACGGAGTGAAATGTAAAAGTATTATTTTGAAAGTAGCATTTAATTGTCAAGTGCATTTTGTTTAACTGAAATGATATTTAATTTGATTCAATCTAATAATTTCGGTAAACCATTACATAACAAACTCTTGTTAATAAACCATGTAAGACCTATATTTATAATTTTATGAATCTTATCCGACCCTCATGGATGGGCTTAGTTTACTAGTTTGTAATTATTTAATCTATTATTTAAGATATTTAATTATCTTGTGTTTAAATAATTGATTATTTGACATTTTTATGAAATCTCGATGGAATTAATTGGTTTAAAAATGAGTTGACTGTAATTTTATTAATATTTCAAATGAAGTTATTTTAAGTCGTTTACAACTCAAATTTTATTTTTAAAAACTGAAAATTTAAGGAAGACAAAATTCAGCAACACTGAAAACCTCATTTGTCAAAATTTGATGCTTGATATTGTTTAAAAAGTATAATTTAAATTTTTGCATATTTATATTCCAAAATGTTTTATTTTAAAATCGTTTAATTTATTTCTTTAACTGTTTTTAAATAAATTTTTAATCGATATTATCTCCAGCAAAAAAAATAATTTTCTCTTTTTATGGAAGTATTTTTTCTGAGATAGATAATATAATTCTGTAACTGAAAATATCAAAATGAAAGGAAAACGTTTGAATTTAAATTTGATTTCTGCACCCAAATAAGCTTTTAGAGAGAGAGTTTACAATTGTATATATAATTTTTTTGATGAAAAATTTAAGAATTATAAAAAAATCAAATAATTTCCATTGAAACTTTTTTAATTTATTTAAAATATTAAAAAAATAATTTTTAAAAAATTCCAAATATTTTAAACAAATCAAAAAAAATTCAATAATAAATAATTTAGACTAATTATCATAATAATTTAATAAAACTTAATTTTAAACTAAAACTAAAAAAAAATATAAAAAATATAAAATTAAATAATTAAATAAATAACTTACTAATTTCACTTTCAATCACGATTAAAACGGTTTTCAAAATTAAAATTAATCTCATTTGGAACGACTGGAACATTTCAGCGCGAGTGTAAAAAATTTAATCATCGATACCTCTCGCAATTCAACCAATTATAGTGCGAGTTTCTCGTCAGTTTATGAAACCGTCGAAACGTTGAGTAATTCGTCAGCAAAACACGGAATGCACTTTGACTGCGAACATGCCTCGGAATTGATTGATGTTTTGATTTCAGTTGATGCTCTTCAGTTTCAGTAAGCGCTTGATTTGTTTTTGTACTTTAGAATTGAAATTCGCGCTTCAATTTGTGCTGGAAAATTATCAACAATCCACTCGGAATAATCAGTGTCACGTTTAAAGAGCGATTTCGTGTTGTATATATCATTTCAAGCCGAGCGAATGCGATAACTCATTGCGGCAGGCACAGTTCACGCTTAAAATCATCAGACCGGTGAAACTCGTCAAACTTATTTTTAAACTGTAGAATAAAATTTAAAAATTTTAAATTAAATCTTTTTATAGAGCTCTTAAATTAAGTTAACCATTCATGAGGAACACAAATGAATTTAATAAAATTGAATTATTTTACTTTAGCTTTCAGGCTGTCATGATGTCTGTCAAGCTCCTGAATTTTGTTTTTTTAATTACATCGGTTTATTTTAATTAATTAGTTTATATTTCTTAAAAGTCATTGTCTAGGAACTTCTAATCCAGTGGTTCTTAACCTTTTTAGCTGCCGGCACCCCTAAAGTGTTCAAACAAAATTCTCGCTCCCTTTACTAAAAATAAGGAATTATATAAATTGAAAAAAACAATGCATAATATATTTTTCATTAATATTATGTGCATAACAATTTTTAAAAATCTTAACTATCATCTAAGCTTTAGATTCTAAAATAATCAATTAAATAAAATAAAACAGGGTTAGGAGTATGGTCAGGTCAATTTTGACCAAAACAAATCCAGTTAGGGTTAGTACCTGGGAGGTACTAAAGTTCATAAGTACTTACTAGTTACAATGAAATTGTAAAATTGTAAACACGCACTTCCAGATATGTTAGCTTGCACCCCTGGTTAAGGACCACTGATCTAATCTATTTAAATTTAAAAATTTACCTTTCTCTTTGAAAAATATCGATTTTAATTTTTTTTAGAATTAAAATGAATTTTTGCAAATCAATTTTATTTTCGACTTTTTGTATTTTAATTAGGAATGGGATAATAATAAAGAATTATTAATAATAAATTGACAAATTTATTAATAATAAATAACCCATCTTGATATCATGAATGGGATTAATATTTTTATAAACAATAAATCTATTTATACTAAGAAAAAAAGAAATGCGATTATAGTTTTACTTCTTCATGTTTCTTGCATTATGGTAAAAGAAAACAAGTATTTCAGCATTTTTTGATGTTAGTCTATTCATAAAGTCATTAATTATGTACAAAGAAGATGAAAAACTTCTCTCCAATGATACGCTCGATTAGGGATTGCAATATCGAAATTCAAAATCTTGTAATTCCGAGATTCGGCAGTATCTTTATAATATCGTAATATCGGAATAAAAATTGTTAATATCGGAATTAGAATAAAGTATGTTTTTTTAATTTAATATTTATTTGGAATCTCTACAATAATTAAAATGATCAGAAATGTTCAAGGTCATTGAAACAAAGACCATGACTCATTCAAGGTCAACGAAAGAGTCATCATATTTTTCAAGGTCATTTAAATAAAGACCATGTCTCATACAGGGTCATCCGATGAGTCATAATAATCTGTCAAGGCCATTTAAAAATTTTAAGGTCATTGGATGAATCATATTTTTTCAAGGTCATTCAAACAAAGGCAGTGACTCATCAAGAAATTTCTCAAGGTCATAGTATTTTTTAAATTTTTTAATTTAAATTTACTACTTATTTTTATAAGTAGTGTTTTAATTATTAATATTTTTAAATTTTTATTCGATTACTTAATATTATTATTATTAATATTATTATTATTATTATTATTATTATTATTATTATTATTACTATTAAATAATAAAAAAAAATTCATTAACAACAAAAACTTTTATTAAAAAGAAATAATTCGACTATAATAATATTGTCGAAGAGCTTTATTCAAAGCCCATTCCACATACTTCCGATATCGGGCAGTGCAGCAATGACATCCATGACCACATGGATATTCGGGTTCCATATCCTTTAACATTTTGTCTTGTTCGATGTCTCAAATGAACTCATCGATTACGGAAAATATCCATATAGATGTATAATTAAAGACCAAATTTGGAATCATTGATGCTGGCTTATCCTTCAATATTTCATGTGTATCTGGATAATAGAAGTCCAGACGTTCTTTGATAACTTTAAAATAATCATCTACAACACTTATATTAATACTAATAATAATAATAATAATAAATTACCATGATTTTCAATTTCGTTCATAGCTTGAACTGCGCTCGATACAATAACTACCATTTTAATGATAAAAATTGAAATAACAATTAGTTTTATACTAATTTAAACCAATGAGAAGTTAAACTTACACACGCAACCTTTTAGTTATAAACAATAAATATTAATTTATATAGATTTGAAAATGATTAAAGAAATTTTAATAATAATATTAGTTGTTAGTGTTTTTAAAATGGCTAACTCAATTGTTGTAACCGTTCAAGGTAAAAATTCAACAAGATGTGTATGTCCTGATACCGCCGTGTTGATGGATATTTTGTATATGATAGATAGGCCTAGATATTTGTAAACTCCAGTCAAAAGATTATCTGAAAGAATGAGTAATTTAGAAATCCGATTTGAACTCACATATGAGTCTTTAAAAAGAGCTCGGAACGCAATATATGATGATATTCTATATCTAAATCGGACCATAGGCATTATCAAAAATGAATTAAGAAAATTAATATTTGAATTGAATGAAAATCGTTAACTTAATGAAAAAATGATAAATCAAGTTCAATATAGTATAAAATTTTATTCTAATTAAACAACTGATCAGTTCAATTGTATGATGAAAGAAGTTCAACAGCCAATGCAACCTGTTAACAGTGGCAACAAATCATCAATATTCACATTTCCATTATATATTTTTACATATTTTCTTAAATAAAGACATTGCAACTTAAATGCAATATCCATGCATGATTCTGATTGGTTGAATATAGTATAAATAAGCTTACACCTCCAAATATTTTTATAAAAGGCCAGAAACTAAATTTTTTATAACTTTGTTGAATGAGCTGGTTGCAAATAATGGAGATGATGATATCATTAAAAACATAAAATTCATGGTCAACCGTACCGAGAAAATCGTAGAAGATATTCCAATTGAGCCTATAACTTCTCAATTTTCCAACATTGGAGAAAAAACAAATTCATTCCAATCTATATTTAGTTATATGTTTGATGAAAATAATAAATGGATGCGAATAATAGTAGGATTAATGTATATGAAACACATGATATTAAAATCCGGATCCGACTATGAAAATTATTTCCAATGGTCTATAGAGGTATATTACCTTATATTATTATTTTATTTTTATCATTATTTAGTTAATAGAAACAAAAGTTGATCCATGGGTATAAGCAAACGGTGGATGGATAACAATTATTCAAGTTACCGGAGAAGCCAAACGTTCAAATCTTTATATTTCAAATTGCAAATTTTTATTAAAACTATTAACTGGAGCATCGGTCATATATATGTGTAATAAAGTTTACCATAAATTTTAATAAATGTATTATTCTTTGTTATTAACTGAATGATTAATAAAAAACTACATTTTTAAAGATTTATTGATTATTACATGTACATGCTTCACCACAATATTCTATCATTATATTTTCTATAACATGGTCAACACAAGTCTTAAATTCGTTAGGCTCAATTAAAATTGGGGTTTCTTCATCATTAATAATTTCAGTATCTTCATTATTAATAATTTCTGTATCTTCATCATTAAAAATTACTTTCTTATTAACAATTTCTTCATCATTAACAATTTCTTCATCATCATCACTCTGACATTCTGAATCACAACATGAATTTTCTTTACCCAATGCTTTAACTAGAGTCAACATATCTCTAATTTTTACACCGGTTATTTCTTCGAGTTTATCAAAAAAAAGTTTATTAAATATTCTAAACGAAAATTAATTAATTATTTTATATTTTATATTTTACCTTTATCAGACATCATTTTTAAACAATTTTAAAACTAATTATAATTTTGTTTATAGAATATGTTGTAAAGAAAACAAAGAAAACATTAATATATTTATTAGCATCCATATTAAACACTAAAATATACATTAAAATAATTGTGAAAGTCTAGCAGTAACAATTTTCCATATTGGAGAAAGCACATCATTTTGATCAGCTTTATACCCTTGTATTGATATTGTTAAATACCAGTTTTCCTGTTATTTGAAACCTATTTCTGTAAATGCATTATAATATCTGGTATATTGACTGGTAAAGAATGCATTTTCATTACATTTTATATTCGAATTGATCTTTTTGAAAACCGTATCAATATCCTTGATATCTATCATTGAGAGTGCCCCAGCGAGAGATTGAAATTGAGTTCGATGGTGTTTGACTGGATTTAACAATTGCATATTGATAGGTTTCTTTAAAAAATACATTTTATAATTGTGGAACATCTGAACTGGTTGGACACTGATATCAGAGCTCACTATTTCCTTATGATCTTTATAAGGATGTGACGAGCTTTTATACCCTTGATAGATGCTGATTAACGAATCAGAATCGTTGTTGCATCGATGTTGCATGTACGTATTTCTATACTTATTTATATTATTATTAATATGTGTTCTATCATCATGTGTTACATTATTATTTTTATTATTACTATGTGTTGTATTATTATTATTATTATTATTATTATTATTATTATTATTATTATTATTATTATTATTATTATTATTATTATTATTATTATTATTATTATTATTATTATTATTATTATTATTATTATTTCGTTTAGTATATAAAACAATATAGTATAAAATTATTACTAATAAAACTTGATATTACTAAAAACAAATCAAACACTAAACATTTATTTTCTCAAAAGTTTAAATTTACAAAAATTCCTTATGGATTGGACTAGGCTCCATTCAACATATCGTTGGTAACGGAAATTGCAGCAACTACAATCTAGAATACACGAGTATTCAGTTGCTATTTCCGTTTCCATTCTGTTGAGTTTATTATCCAATAGAGCCTAATTGATTAATTCTAAAATTCGTATTCGGGTTTCATTGAATATGAGCTGTGGAAACATTGACGGCTCTTGATTCTTTAAAATCTCCTTCATTTGAGGATAATAAAATATGATTCTTTCTATTATCATTGGTTCATATTCGTCTAAATAAAATAATAATAAAAGAAAATAAATAAATAATAAATTTACCATATCGACTGTTATTTTTCTTCGGCATAGCATACATATTTTCCATTTTAAAAATGAAATAAAATGAATAACCAAGTTGTTTTAATCACTCATTAGCCAATCAGATATCGACCAATCCCGTGATTTCATTGTGTATGTCTGTAACAATATTTTTGTACTCTAGATTTCGCAACCCTAATATGACAATTTTCCCACTGGCAAACACGTTAACACACATTGGGTTGTATTTCAAAAGCCTCAGTGCAGAAAATAATTCTGGCTCGAACATACAAAGACATTTTGTTGACATGTTGTATAGATTGATAGAATGTTCCATATCCATGGTAATCGTAATTGACTGTATTTTAATTTCCTTTATTCTATATTGTAATTTATTGACATCTAAAGGTTTCTTGCATCCCATGATTCTGCATTTGCCGGATTTGAAAAATATTATAGGGTATTTTCCGCTCCTATCAACAATTTGCTGGGGTTTATTAGTTGGAAATGTCATTTTTGACAGGTCGAAAGTTCCTTTATAATTTATATTTGATAACACAATTAAACAATAATGAAATATGGAGAAAAATCATATATAAACAACAAGGCGGTTTTATCGGAGCTATATTACCATTAGCAATATCATTATCAGGTGGATTACAATAAACGATGGGGCAATCATTACCCAATGTCAAATTAAAGTTTAAATCATCTTGTTATAATGGAGAAGATTTGGACGAATCCAGAAGACGAAGTAGGTTTCGGTGGAGTGGCAAAGTTAAACAAAATAGTCCAAAATTCGAAAAAGGAAATGCAAAAGTGGTTGTCAGATCAGCTTGCGTACAGTTTAAACAAACCGATGTGGAAAAGATTTTCAACAAGAGCTTATAAGACATTCGGTATTAATGATTTATAGCAAATGGATTTGATGGAGATGATACCGTATTCGAAGATTAACAAGGGTTATAAATATATTTTAACGTGTATTGATTTTTTCAGTCGTTTTGCCCGCGGTGTACCTACAAAGACAAAATCTACAGAGGAAATATCTAAAGCAGTTAATATTTTATTTAAAAATGGGCATCCTGACAATTTGCAAACCGATTTAGGTATTTTTATTATTATTACAAGTTAATATTATTATTATAGGCAAGGAGTTTTACAATAGTAAAGTTAAGCAAATCCTGGATCGTCTGAAAATAAATAATTACTCTGTACATTTTCAATACAAAGCTGCTTATGTTAAAAGATTTAACCGGACATTGAGGGATAGATTGAAGAAATATTTCGTGCATCAAGGTAATAAAATATGGATAAATGTATTACCGAAAATACTTGTTAGTTATAATAATTCATCACATCGAGGTCTGAATGGTTTGAGACCCGTAGATATCAGCTCGAAAACACGAGTACGGTCTAAAACAGTTGCTATTACAAAACCAAAATATAAAGTTGGTGATCACGTTAGAATTAGTAAAATATCTGCTTCACCTTTCATCAAAACTTTCAATAGTAATTGGAGGGATGAAGTATTTCGAATTACAAAAATTAATACTAAACAGAGTTCTGTAATGTATGTTATTAAAGACAGTGACAACAATGTAATACAAGGGAAATTCTATGGACAGGAATTACAAGTTATTTCCAAACCTACAGTGTTCAGAATTCAGAAAATATTGAAAACTAAAAAGGTTGGTAAGGATAAACAATACTATGTCAAATGGCACGGATATCAAAAACCCTCATGGATATCATCAAAAGACCTAGTAAAATGAGTTTCTATACTATTTTACCGAGCAATAGTTGCCCACTAATGCACCCGGAAAATAAACTAAGTAAATTTATGGTTGATCTTCAAAATCCCATTAATTTAAATGGAAATTGGGAAGTTGCTTTGCAAGACTTTACATTTGTGTACAATATATTCCCATTTTATAGTCAATGTAAAATCAATTACAAGAAGCGTGTTCCTAAAACATGTAGTGGTATTTTCTCAATCAATAATATTGAACGATATTTTCATATTCGGAATCAAATTTTAGATGAAAATAGTGGCATATTTTTCAAAGATGGATTGAATGTTAGTTGCGATTTTAGTCATTTACAATAAAATTTGAAAGTATTGATGATGCCAAGCGAATGGGTAGTGATAATCTTAACATTGTTGTTCCTGGTACTGAATACCTATTACGTTTCAAAACTTTTATTGATGTCGGGCCTGTGAATAAACACATCAAAATATCTCTATCATATATAATTGAGGTGAAAGATACATTTAGATGTACTAATGATTTATATATTTAAACACTTGAAGAGTTACATAAATATATTTCCTTCAATTGTTTACGTATATTTAAAACAATTGAAATTGTTAAAGATGGATTATGTAAATTCAGTCTGAATAATAACATTTGTGAAGTTACATTTTATAAAAATTTGGCTAATACATTGGGATTAGATAAGAAACATATCGGGCAAGTACTTTTGGTGTACGCAAACCAAAAAACTTCATAGAAAAATGTTTATATATACTAACATCATCGATCCTATAATTGTTGGCGATTCTTTGGTTCCTCTATTGAAATCTGTTTGAGTTGGTAAACATGACCAGGATGAAGTTGTCAATATAAATATCGATAATCCCATGTACTTACCGGTATCAATATTGTGTATAAACAATATAGGAATAAATATTCGTGATGATAGCGGTAAATTTATTGAATTTAGTAAAAATACAAAAACTCATTTGACATTACATTTTCGTAAATTAGATGACCAATAACGACATTATTAGTATATATAGTGGTAGCCGAAGTGGTGGCGAATTACCATATTTTATTGGTAAACAGTACGGATCAGGATGGTTGAGAAATGTTGTTAGATTTGCACTTTCTATTCTTAAACGCGTTGGTAGTTTTGGTATGAAAACTTCTAAAGATGTGATAACGAATGAGCAGAAAATATTACCATCTCTGAAATCAAATGTATTATCCGAGTTAGGGAAAGTTCTATCTAGTATTGCAGGTATGTTTCAAAAACAGGCACCGGCACCAGCTCAAAAACGTAAACAACATGCTAATTAATCGATAATTTTGGACATTAAAGCTTTATGTAACCAAAAATTGATAAAATAACCATTAACAATCCATCATGTCTTATGTGAATCATATTAAATATTTCAATAATTTATGACTCAAACTAGGTATATTATAATACTTTTCGATAAATTTATGAATAAACTATTACATGATTTGTTATAAAGTTATTTAAAAGGTTAAGAATTTTAACCCTATGTGAAGAAATAGGTAATAACTTTAACCCTAAGTAATTAAAGAAGTAACCATTTTAACCCAAAGTAATTAAAGAAGTAACCATTTTAACCCAAAGTAATGAAATATTCAATAATTTTAACTCTAAATAATGAAAGAAGTAATAATTTTAACTCTAAATAATGAAAGAAGACACAATTTTAACCCTAAAAGATGAAAGAGGTAATAATTATAACCATATGTGATTAAAAGTTATAGCCTTATGTAAACCAATAATTACTAAATACCAAGTATATTATAACACATGTCTTTAATAAAGAGTAGTTTCTTAATTGGTAAAAAACATACATATATTTAAAAATCGTTCTTAATTTTTAGGTACCAGTTAAAAATGGTTTGAAAATATGAATAAATATTTTAATTTAAGAATATTAAATTGAAAATCTGTATTAATAATTAGATTAAAAAGTATATAAATTTGTTAATCTACAATTTAAATAAACTCGTAAAATTATTGATTGATTAAATGCAATTGTTAATTAGAAATATTAATTAGAATATTATTGACTGAACTTATTTTTCAAAAGAAAGTTATTCTTGAAACAACATAAAAATCATATTTCAATAACTTTTCTTTAAATTAATTTTGAAAAAGTAGAAACCAAATACTTGATTTTGATTGGCTGTTACTATTGCTTTTGACAACGACACTATTTTCCGATAAATTTAATCGCTAAACTCATGTTCAAAATACCAATAAATTTATCAATATATTAAAATTATTACAGTTTTCTTGAAAATAATTTGAAAACGTACAAACTATTTTTCAATAAAAGCATTATTAAACTAAAAATAGATGAAAAGTTGAATAGATTTATCGATATATTTATTGTAAATTTTTCTTGAAAATAATTTGAAAACGTACAAACTATTTTTCAATAAACTTATTATTTAACTAAAACCGGTTGTTGAAAATACTTATAAATTTATCAATTAAAATAATTACAGTTTTCATGAAAATAATAATTTGAAAATGAAATTATAGAATACTTGATTTTAATTGGTTAATTCTATTTATTACCAATGACAATGACAATGACTCAAATTAATTCAAATTCAAATTTTAATGTTCTAAAACAGTACTTTATCACTTCAAATTATTTTCTAAATATTATTGGTACCGCATTGATTAGTTGATAGGAAATCATACTATTCAATCGAACATAATTTCATTAATCTTTTTAAATAAATCGACAAAACATAAGTCTTTTAAAATTATTATAATGTTGAACTTGTTGCTAATGATCGATAATTAACTTATTTCATTTAAAACTTATCATAATCTAATTATATGCATTATAAAACGCTACAATTAGCATAATTCATTACTCTAAAGTTTTCTTATAAAGAATACTTCAACAATGTTTCCAAATCTTTACATATAAAAGTTGTAATTATAACGATTCAAGCAAAATCAAATAGATCGACTAGAAAATCTTCATGTACAACAAATATTGATTAAATTGACTAACAAATGTCGTAATTCATGGTTTCCGTACAATAAGAATTTGCCTCTATAAAAATATACTAATTATCCCTATTAAAAGTTTACCAATTTATTGAACTAAACATACTTTTCTTCAATACAAAATGAATTTAACAGAATAAGAAAAACAATATTTGTTAGCATATTGATAAAAATTAATATACTTTAATGTCCAACTGGATATCAAACCACCTTAAAATCTTCGATAAAATTTTAATGAATTTCTGTCATAGTAGCAATAAACATCAAAATACCACAAATCATCGACAAAAAAGGATAAATCTACTCAATCCTTGAATTTATATTCGATTCACCTGAAAACTATAATTACTATCATGCTACCAGTAAAGATTGCATTAATAAGCTACAATTTACTGACAATAATTCCACATATAAAGCTAAATTATTGATTTCTCTACACATACTTTACATTATTAAACTTTTCACCTTTATTTTGTAAATTATGATCATTTCACGTAAAATTCTACATTTATCTGTACATACTTGATATTTAACCATAATAAAATTGATATATTACTGATCATTTTCATTAAAAACCCTATATTTATCGGCACAAACTCAATATTTAGCAAAAATATCTCACTTTAAAATTGATATATTACTGATCATTTTCATTAAAAATCCTATATTTATCGGCACAAACTCAATATTTAGCAAAAATATCTCACTTTAAAATTGATATATTACTGATCATTTTCATTAAACCCTATTTTTTCGGCACAAACTCAATATTTAGCGAAATTATTTCACTTTAAAATTGATATATTACGGATCATTTTCATTAAAATCCCTATATTTATCTGCACATACTCAATATTTAGCCATAATTTATCCCTTAAAATTGATATATTACTGATAATTTTCATGTAAAATCTAACATTAAATAATTATTTCTACTCAATATTTACCTTTGATTAATTTCTTTTAACACTGTATAATATGAAATTACTCATACTGATATTTATATTGACAACTTCATCCTGGTCATGTTTACCAACCCAAACAGATTTCAATAGAGGAACCAAAGAATCGCCAACAATTATAGGATCGATGATGTTAGTATATATGAACATTTTTCTATGAAGTTTTATTATTTTTGGTTAGCGTACACCAAAAGTACTTGCCCGATATGTTTCTTATCTATTCCCAATGTATTAGCCAAATTTTTATAAAATGTAACTTCACAAATGTTATTATTCAGACTGAATTTACATAATCCATCTTTAACAATTTCAATTGTTTTAAATATACGTAAACAATTGAAGGAAATATATTTATGTAACTCTTCAAGTGTTTAAATATATAAATCATTAGTAAATGTAAATGTATCTGTGCTGATGGTGACTTTATTATGAAGGATCTTTTAACTTCTGAAGATGCTGATAATGAATCTTATAATATTGGTTCATCTAATATAACAAGATCGCAACTTGATAAAATTTATTTTGATTTTCCAGAGATTAAAGAGATGTGTTTTACTGAAGGCATGCACAAAGATTCTGATAAGATAAGTAGTTTAATTAATCACTTAAAGTTAAATAAAGAATTTCCAAAAGATATTTCATTTTCTGGTGGAAAATTCATTATAAATCAAAAATCAAATAAAATAGAACCCGATTTAAACAATGCTTCTGACGTTATGTTTAATCTTGGATTATTCGACTTTTTTAAGATATCTAAAGACGATGTATAACTTGAGAGGCTTATTTCATTACCTGCTTCTTCAAATAAAATTGTTGAAATAATTTTCCACCTAAATTGTTTAAACTTAAAGTGTAATATAAAATATTTTAGTAACATAACATATGGTACTTATGTTTTAAATTATTTCCGTAATGTTTTACTATTACATTCTATTATTGATAGTGAAAAATGCAATTCGTTGATAATTGATACTCTTGAAATATGGGGGTCTGAATTAACTAATCAAATTCCTTCTACTTCCTATTTTAAATTTAGTTGTCAAGAAAAACTAATTAAATATAAAAAGTGGTTACTTAATGGCGAAATTGATAAGTTAAAAAATATAATTTCACCACTTACAATTAAAAGAATAAATAATTTATTTAATTTATTTAATAAAACAATTTCGGAAAAGACTAACCGATTGAGTATGATAGACTCGCTCCTTTCTTACATCAATGATTTTCGTCCTGAAAGAGACGATAATGTCACAGTTACGGCAAAAAGATTATTGTATTTTGTTATTAGAGATAAGAAAAAATTTCTACTTAAAAATAGAGACGACTTTCAGATATCAATGAAATGTCGGAAAAACTGTACTAAGGAAATGAGCTTGATTATTTTTGATCTCATTGAATCTCTTGAAAATTTGATAACTTATGAAGAACAGGTTAACTCTGTCGAACTCACCGATAAAATTAATGACTTTAATAAAGGAAGTAGTTCTAACGTAACAAATATCGAAAAAAAAGTAGTTTTACCTGTTGATATTGACGAGGAAACTGTATCTTCTTTGGAATTAAAAATTACAGAAAATTAAAAAATGATGACTAGACAAAATCTAAAAGTGTCAAAGGCAATGTTCAAGTGAAGGTACGTGCCAGCATAAGTCTTAGAATCTGCCACAATCTCTGAAGAGACTGATGCAGAATGCACTAAATTAAAAAATACTAAACTTCGTGATCCGAAAGTGTGGTTTACCGACGATGACATTGACCATTTGCACATTTACCGTGCTTTATTATTGGTATTCTATCTTTAGACAATTAAGAAAATATTATCTCAATTCCAGATGCAGTATTTAAAGCTGAGGTTATTCTTTGTCCGCTAAATATAAACAATGCCCATTGGATTTTATTTGAGTACAGCAAATCATTGCTTGAGTCATATTTTATTGACCCAATATTTCCAAATGGAAATCTGTTTAAAAATAAACAAGTTACTCTTAAGATTAACATTGCTTTAAATAAGATTTTCAAACTTCAAGTGGTTTCATCTTGTCACCCTTTTCAAAATCTTATATATCAAGAGAACAGTTTTGATTGAGGTCCTTTTATTTGTGCTTATGCAATTCTTATAGGTCAAGGTTTGGACACTTTTCCTAACAATTTTATTGATGGGATAATACGAGAGGTACATGATTTTCTAATTTTTGGCTCAAACAAGTAACCCGAGTTATCAGTGGGGTCTTCCTAAAATTAATCTGATGGGAATCAATGTTAAAAAAGCAATTGCGCTTACTCTTGAAAAACAAAAACGAAACATCAATAACAGTATTAATATTAAACCAAAATTTCAAAAGTCATGTTTGTCATTCCTCTTAAGTAAATGGTTTAAAAGCAATATTAATATACTTGTTCTTTCCCCGGATCTAACTATCAATTTAATAGCCAAAAATAATAATTATATCATTGAGAACGTCAACTTTCGGCAGTTCAAAGACGTTCAACATGTCATTAGCATAATTCCCAATGAAAATTATTGGTGTTTACTTCTCTATTCGACCTGTCGTATGACTTGTAATATTTTCGATTTTCGAAAGACTGATATTTCTGATAGACTAACCAAAATAGGAGGAAACTTTACGGATTATTTAAACACTTTTTTCTTGAGTATGAAAATAAAATTTCAAATAAATCATGGTATTCTCCACCGCTGCTTCATTTCAGATGATCCAACTTTTCATGCCACTGCTTTCATTGTGTTTTTGGAAAAATTTATTTTAGATCGGGATTTTAAACATGATAAAATATATAAGCTACTTGATGATATCAACACTAAAGAGTGTGTTGCAATTTCATTAAATGGAAATTTAATAAATGGAAAAATTACCGACAACATTTTATTAAAATATTTTAATAATTTAAGTTTATCAACAGACTTCGTTCTTTTGGGTTTCACAATGTGTACTGCTATTCTTAACGATTGTACTCATTATTTGAATGGACATTTGAATTATAAGTGCCTTCAAAACGCGAAAGTTGTATTTGCCATTTTTGCTCCACCAAAGTCTCGTGAAACACTAATGGTAATTGATTATAACACTGACGAGCATTACTTTCTGGATCCAACAACACTTGATGTCAGCCTAAACTATATTTTTACTTGTAAATTATTAGTTACTAAAATAAATGAAATAAGAAACTCACGTGGTTGTGCCATTAGAGCAGGCAAATGTCCACATGATGTTCGTGGTTCAGGTTTGCTCAGTAAAATTCTAACACGTGCTTTCATCAACAACTATGCGCATGATATGTCCCTTGATAACATTAATTTGAGAGAAATAGCAAGAATTATCAACTCTGTTCTTCCAATTGTTTCTGAGATCAATAACAAAGATAAAGAGAAAATTTTAACAAAAGCAAAAGAAACAATTAAATTTGACTTACAACAGCGTAAAAATAAAGTCTTTGAATTAATTATTAGTTTTTGAAAATGCTGATGTTAACCAAATAGTTGAAAGCATTATTCGACAAATTCCTCACTTAAATAATTTCACTGAAATTAAATCCCACGAACCATACCTCGGAAGTAAACAAAACTCAAATATAATAAGTAAATATAAAAGTAGATCAGAATTTTTAATTAATATGAAATTAACTTTTTATAAAATTATTAATGACTTACAAGTCACTGTCAGGCCTGAAATTCAGAATATTCTGAACCAATTTAGCCACGGGGACCCAGTATCAAATTCATGGAATAAAATTCTTAAAGATTGTCGAAGCACGACAAATGTTCTCAATCTTGTAGATATTTTACCGTTTGAAGTTATTTACGAATTAAAGAGAGCTGATAACACTTCACCGGGTATTGATGGTATTCAATACAAAGATCTTGCTCTTCTTGACCCTGAAGGTATCTTGTTAAGTTTCCTGTTTAATAAAGTCATCAGTAGTAAAATCTTTCCGACTAGCTGGAAAACTTTCAAGACTTTATTAATTCCGAAACCTGATAAGACAGATAATTATGATAAAGTTTCATCTTGGCGACCAATAGCTCTGCTGTCTGTTATTTATAAAGTCTTTGCGTCTATTTTAACTACACGCCTAACATCAATGGTGATTTGTAACGATATTTTGCATATTGGGCAAAAAGGTGACTCTGTCCATGAAGGTTGTGTGGAGAACAATTCAATACCTTCTTCTGCACTTGAGCTTTCGAAATATAGCAAGGATTCCTCATTAGCTATTGCTTAGTTAGATATTAAGGACGCATTTGGAAGTGTTCCTCATGACTACTTGTGGAATGTTCATGAAAACTATTAGCGTTAGCGGATAGTTTATTACTATTGTCAAATTGCTTTACACCGACACTCAATCTTTCAACAGCTGTGGCCCAATTGTAACACCTAATCTTTCAATCAAAAAAAGAGTTAAACAAGGATGTCCTCTTTCAATGATTCTTTTCTCGATTGCCATTAATCCTGTTCTTGGAGCAATAAGTAGATCATGTATTGTACCTTTTATGATTGGTGATTCGTCCGTTCAAGTTCTAGCTTATGCAGATGACATTGCACTTGTTGCAAACAATGTAGATAACCTTCAAAAAATTGTTGATGTTGCTGTTGAAGCTGCAACAGAAATAGGATTTGAATACCGACCGGAAAAGTGTGGCTACATGCAGCTTCCCAGAGTTAACATCAATGGTGAGATCTTGATTAATGAAAAGGAGATCAAAAAGTTGTTGTCAAAAGAATTTTATCAATATCTTGGTGTTCCAGTAGGCGAGGACAATGATCAAAGTCCCTATGCAATTCTTGATAAAGTTGTTAGGGACACAAAAGAAGTTGCAGATTCCGGTTTATTTGGTTGGCAAAAGCTCAAGGCTTACAAGATTTTTATTCATTCTCGACTAACATTTGCATTCCGAACACGTGAAATTAAAACTAGTGCTTTATCAGCTTCTCAAGGAAATACTAATCCCTTTGGCAATAACTCAAGTAAATTGCGTGGCCATCTGAGAAGAATTTTGAACTTGCCGCACAATTCTGAGACAGTTTGTTTATACAACTCAACTGAAAATGGTGGAGCTTCATGTGTCGATTTGCTTGATGAATATCATACTCAAACAATTGTGCACTTTTTCCTACTTTTTACTTCCAATTGCGATTACTCGAGAAAAGTTAATATTGACTCTCTCGTCTTGGAATCAAAGAGCCTACATTACAACAAAGTTTTGATTGGATTAATGGTGCTCAAACTAAATTGAATCATGGTGGAAAAAAACGAGATTTCAATGTGCACGTACTTCAATAATTTACTTTAAAAGAGAACACTCAATTTCGGCATCTTTTCATATTGTTAAAGAGCAAGTTTTTTATATCTGATAACAAAGAGTCATGGAACTTGCATACTTACGACTAAGTTTCGAAAAGCAATTTCTAAGATATTTCACTCTGCATTGTACGACTCATATATGCAAAAGTATCAACTGAGCAATAAAAGCGACATGATTGCAGTTGCTATAAAATTATCTCCTCAAATAAATAAAGCAATTTTTAAAAGTAAACTTGGCATATTTGCATGGAACTTTATACATCGAGCGCGAACTAATACACTTAACATCAATGCAAAGCCTAATAGAAAAGGGGATTCTAGACTTTGTAGACGTTGTGAGAAAGAGGATGAAACTATGTCTCATGCCTTACAGTCATGTAAGATTCACCAAATACTAACATTAGAGAGACACAATGACTGCCTAAAGATAATAACGAATAATCTAAAAAATCCTAATTTTATTGTCGTGGTTGACCATTCTTGTTCTCTTGTCCTGAATTTTAAACAACGCGTCGATCTTATAATAACTGATACTGAAAGATAAAGAATATTCATGATTGATATTAAGTATTCAATGGATTCTGTTTCACATTTTGACTTGACTGATAAGGCAAATATTGAGAAATATAGCTTGTTTCAGAGTGAATTACAGGTAGCCAAACCTGATTATCAGGTAGAGCTTTACACTTGTATTATTGGGGCATTAGGCTCGATTCCTCCATCAACTTATGATCTGATTTGAAAACTTGGCATTGAGCCACTTCAAACAGAAGATCTGCTTAAAGAATGTGCAATGAGCAATATCCTGCACTCAGCTAAAATATGGTATTACCATGTGCACGACATTCTACCAGACTTCTGCAATTAATTTAAAATTATGGATATTTAAACTAACTTAAAGTTTTTCATTGAGATCAGAATTATTTTTTTATTTGAAATGATTCAGACTACCATTCGTAATTTATCTTTAAATTCAATATTATTAACCTGACTTTTGCCTTTGTAAAAGTCGTAATTGAATTTAGAAAACTTATAAAATTAAATCAGTTCATAGTATTTATTACTGCAAAATTTTTATTTGCAATGCCGGATGACGATGCTGATGAATCATCATATCAGATCAAGCAAAAGAAAATTCAGAAGACACCAATTGCAGAAGAGACTGATTGATCAAATACTGATAACTTACATTTGAATTCATCCTTCTCTACTACGATTCCAGTATGAATTGCATGCTTCACGTTGAGCATTTTCTTTTCACTGTGAAACAAACTTGTTATATTTAATAAAATTTTAAATAGTACTAGTAAGTGATTTTGTTAAGTCTACGACTTAGTCGTAGACGTAGTTGTAGACGTGTTGGGCGATGGTGGGTGCTGATGGGTGTGGATAGGTACGGGTCGGTGTTGATCGGTGCGGATCGGTGATCGTCGGTTGGTGTGTGTGTGAACGGTTTAAGAACGGTATGTCCTAGAAGTAGGTGTGTGGAAGGTTCTAGAAGGTATGTGTGTTGGTCCACAACTACGTGACATAATAAAGGTTAGGTAATAAGTGTGGCTCCGGGTAGAGACTGACCAGTGGACGCGTGACATAATCGTGAGGTCACCTGGCAACACTGGACAAATTTCAATTACTATATAGCAACTGAGTAGACAGGGGTCAATCTCCAGGTAGTAACAGCGTGTACTAAGGTCAGATATTATGTAATGTTACGTAAGCCTAGGGGGTTGTATCTGACTGGCTCACATCCTACTGATGTTGAACGCAAAAATCTAATTCAAATCTCCCTAACAGATAAAATAATTAATAAATTAAAATCTGAAATAAACAAAATGGGGTCAGTTTAAATACAATTCATTATTCTTAATCAATCCCAAAAAGATGGTGAAATTAAAGATAACTTTTTTAGTAATAAGGCAGACCTTTTTTCTGATAATTTTCTGCTTGATGGGATAACTAAATTAAATAATAAAATAGAACGTTTCACATATTTAGGGAGTGGATTGGGGGATGTTAAAATCAAAGAAATTGATTTTATATTATCTAAATATTATCCCATAAATAGACTAGCTGACCATAGTTATATCCCCACACCAAGATCTTTATCTGGCAAAAAGGCTATAGTTAATGTTCAAATCAATGGCCATCATTGTTTTATATATAGTATATTAACCCTTTTAAAACGTAGTGTAGTTCGCACCCATAGAAACAGATTTACTTCTTACGGGAATTATTTGGACGAATTGAATTTTGACCCCATTGACGATTGTTCTATGAGAATTTGTAATATTCCCAAGTTCGAGAGAAAGAACAAGGACTTAAACTTTGCTATAAATGTTTTGGCGTATAAAGTAAAACCGTCTAAAATTCCTCAAAATGATGATATAAATTATATCCCCCATCATCCACATTTAGATATAATTCACCGCTCCGAGGTTACTGATGGTACACCTATTTATTTACTTCTTTTGGAGGATGGTGATAATTATCACTATACGGCTGTTTTTGATTTGGATAAACTGCCATGGACTACATCTTGCAATATCCAAATCTCTGTACATTGGTGTCTCCATTGTCTTAATGGCTTTAGATTAAAACCGGCATTTGACACCCATGTTTCCTTGTGCATTAAAAATCAAACAGGCACTATCTTTATACGTTGCCTAAAAATAAATATTCAAAATTTTCTAATTATGCAAAAACTATTAACCCGCCATTCGTAATTTATGTGGATTTTGAGTCAATTTTACCACTGGGTATAAGACATCATTAAATACATATGCCAATAGCAGTAGGTCTACTATTAATTAATAACTATACAAATACAAAACAATATTTTAATTTTATTGGCGATGATTGCGATTTGGCGGTATTGAAGAAGATTAATGGAATCGCACTTTCGATTGTCTTGCCATATTACGAGGTTCATTGTCAAAAAACTATAGGACTACTCTCTTTCAATGAGGAACGGGAGTTCAAGGAATGTCGCACTTGTTATTTGTGTAAAAAGTTTATTAGGGATAAGGTTAAGGATCATACTCATTTCTCAGGTAATTATTTAAGGGTTGATTGTAGGAAGTGTAATGTTTCTCGACGAATCCAGAGACAATCACCCATGGTTTCTCACAATTTGAGGGATATGATCTCCATTATATTTTAAAGTATGGTTTAAATAATTTTTCTTCTTGGGAATTAAATATTATTCCGACCACTACTGAAAACGTTATCTCCCTCATCGCTTACATTAATAAATTGCCTGTTCGTTTTATAGACAGCATGCAATTTGTTAATTCATCTTTAGCAAAAGCTGTTAAGGCACTTACTTATTTGCCTTTAACTGATTCTGTTTTTGATGGCGCAATTGTTATGACTTTGCGATATCTCTTGAGGTTCTTGAATCGACGACTGAATTGCCTCTTATTTGGGGTTCGGTATCTGCTGATGAATACGCTACAGCCCGATAAATTTGGACACAACAAAATTGCGAGACAATGTTAGATTGTATGTTGACTTACTTAAAATTAGACGTATTCCTCCTTGCGGATTATTTTCAGCAATTTCGCGCAAAAGCTATTGCTTATAATAGTCTAGAACCACTTAATTTTTATGGAATTCCTGGTATGTCATGGCGTCAGCTCTCATGACATTGCAGGAACCCATAGAACTTCTGCAGGACATGGAAATGTTTACTTTCTACGAGGGAGGAATACGGGGTTGGTTAACATTTGTTAACAAGCATTATGTTGCAGGTTTTGAGGATACAGAATTCTTGTATATAGATATAAATAACTTGTATGGTTTGGCTCTTAGCCAATATCTTCCGTATACAGATTTTGTTTGGGTGTATGCTGGTTTGGATGATGTATTGAATGAGTGCATGAATGTTGAGGATATTGAAATCCTTCCATATGGTTATGCAATGGAGGTTGATATCGAAATTCTAACGAATGTTCAACTGGATATCCAATCACATTAAAATCTTCGATAAAATTTTAATGAATTTCTGTCATAGTAGCAATAAACATCAAAATACCACAAATCATCGACAAAAAAGGATAAATCTACTCAATCCTTGAATTCATATTCGATTCACCTGAAAACTATAATTACTATCATGCTACCAGTAAAGATTGCATTAATAAGCTACAATTTACTGACAATAATTCCACATATAAAGCTAAATTATTGATTTCTCTACACATACTTTACATTGGATTTAACACCTAAAGTTATAGTGACTGTAATTTAATGAATTATCACATTGAAATTTGTTTACATAAAACCTGTAATAGCTAAATTTATTAAAATTCAATAAGAATCTATAATGAATTTCTCTTACACGCAATAGTAATACCCTGATTGATGAGCGCTGATATCCCAACAAATATTTGATTAAGACTCCTCAATCTATTTGGTAAATTACTGATAATTTCATAAAAAACCTTACATTTCTCTTTACATACATAATATTTATCCATAATTTCCCTCTTAAAATTGATATATTACTGATAATTTCAAGTAAAACTCTACATTTATCAGCACAAACTCAATATTTAGCCAAAATATCTCACTTTAATTTGATATTTTACCGATAATTTTCATTAAAATCCCTACATTTATTGGATTTATCGGCACATACTCAATATTGAGCCGTAATTTATTCCTTAAAATTGATATATTACTGATCATTTTCATTAAAACTCCTACATTTATTGAATTTATCGGCTTAAACTCAATATTTAGCGAAAATATCTCACTTTAAAATTGATATATTACTGATCATTTTCATTAAAATCCCTTTATTTATCTGCACAGACTCAATATTTAGCCATAATTTATCCCTTAAAATTGATAGATTGCTGATAATTTTCATGTAAAATCTAACATTAAATGATTATTTCTATTCAATATTTACCTTTGATTAATTTCTTTTAACACTGTATAATATGAAATTACTCATACTGATATTCAAATAATTATTACGTCATAATTAATCGATTAAATTTCTTACTCAATATTTCCCCTATTAATTTACTACATCTAAACTCGATATTCCAACTTTTAAAACATACTAGAATTGATCAAAATCCCAATCCATATTGATAAATCTAACCTTTCGATTAAATCTAAAACTCTGAAATATTCATACGTTGGAATACTCTCTGTAAAATTGATACATTTTCCTTAAAAGTTTACATCAAATTTACAATAAATTCTTTAGTAATATCAATTGACATTCGATTAGATATAAAATTCATCGCTTTTGTTGTAGTAGCTTTTATCATCAATAAAGTTTTCCCATAGAGAAGTTTGTATTTTCTCTTTAACAGTTTTTATCGCTTTTGGTTTCTTTCTTTTCTCAAGTTCTTCAATTTCAAGTTTTATTTTAAATTTGATTTCTTTTTTAAGTCATTTTAAGTTTTTAAATCGTGGATCAAGGTAAGAGCTTTTCTCCAATAAAATTAAGGAATCTTCATACTTCTCCTTTAAAATCCTTATTTCGCCTTTCATCCTTTGAATTATTTCAGTGGATACTGTATTTTTATTTGTAATTACCGATTGTTTTTCAATATAGTTTCAAGGTGATATATTATAGGTAAAATCGAAGATGTCGTACCAAATTTTTCTTTGGACATTACCTTTGTTGCTTCCTTATATGGTTCTAACAATGTTAGAATTTTTGAAATTGTTTCATAATCTTCATCCTGAAGTCCTACAATTAAATTCGTCTTGTTTTGGCTGAATAGTATACTGTGAATGGCTTGTTTCTGCGCAACAAACCTATCAGGCATGTAGTATAATGAATTCCATCGAGTGGAGACATCTTGTATAAGTTTATTCTCTTTCAATTTTAAATTTTTTATGCATTTTTAACAGTAATGTGGCCGTTGTGCTATGATGAAAATGCCGTACAACACCTCTTACTATTTTCAGAATACGTTTGACATTTGAATTAAAAAGAGCATGCAAGATTTATAATTGTATGATATGAAGTAACCATTTAATTTTATCTGACATCCCATCTTCATGGCTTTGGTTATATTTCTGGCACTATCATGAATTGCGCTTACATATTTTTATCAACCTAATTCTTTTTTAATTTTTCTTCGAATTCAGTATGAAGATTAACTGCTGTGTGTTGCTCCGGTAAGGATACCATAGAAAGAAGATAAGAATTAAGATTAAAATCACCATCAATAAAATGAGCCGTGATACCCATATATGAATCCATGCTAACCGATGTCCATGTATCGGTTGTAAAGCTCATATATTCGACTTTATTCATTTTATCTTGTAACTCTACATTGGCGTTGTTGTACATGTCTGGTAGTATGATATCAGTGAAATATCTTTTTGGGGGTATTACAAACGAGGGATATAGCTTTGCTACAAATTCTTTGAAATTTTTTGATTCAAGAAAAGATGTTGGAAGACCATCTTCAACGATCATCTTATATGACAGATCTTCAGCTTCCTCATTTTTTGTTATTTCATTGAGCAGAATCTTATGTTTCGATAAAAAATGATATCTCAACCCACTTGTTTGATTGTTGATTGGAAAGTCCCTTTGACATTGATTGTAATTTGCAATATTTTTACCTGTTAGAGTAAAATGCTTCCACACTCCACTTGATCATCTTCTTGATTTTCATCATTAATATACATATAATTATCAGAACTGAATGTATCACTTGATGTGGTTTCCTTCGTTTCTTTATCAATTAAACACTGTTCGTTATATATATATATATATATATTTCGTTTAATGTTAAGCGATAAATTATAGGTTTTATTGTTAAGCCTTTATTATTACCCATCCCTAATTTTAATTGCGTGCACACAATTTGTGTCTCTTAAATTAATTAAATTTTCATTAAAAATAAACTTTTGTTTCAGTTTTGCACTTCACTGGGGTAGTAAAATTAAAATTATTTTAAAAATTAAATTAAATAGAAATAAAATGAAATATAGATCCGGGATCGAGTTGGTAGCAAGGAGAAATATAATGGAAATAGGTTGATAAAAAGTGTGTGATTAGATGTTAAAAGCACAGAAATATGAATTTACAGAATATCAAGAAATTATTTTTTATCCGGTTCTGAAAAATGAAAAAATATTACTGCAAGAAACACTATTCGTTATGATCACTTGATGAGTCCTGCTGCTACATCAAGCGAAGTTCAGATAAATTCCGCTATAATGCAAGTTTAAACATAAATCAACTTATTTGAATTTATTTTTTGAGGAAATTTAATGGATTTCAGCCATTTCTGAAATGGCTGCAAAGTAAGTTATTTTTTAAAGTTATAAAGTTTTAAGAGTTGAATTATAATTTTACAAAAATATTAAATCATTATTCAAACTTATAATTATAACTTTTGATCTACAAGCTCATGTATATTATTATTAATAATCATTATAAATATTCAGGATATGATTTATTTTATGATAACTTATTTTTCGGAAATTATTCAAAAAAAGTGAGTTAAATTATTTTTGAAGTTATAAAAATTATTAATTGCATTAAATAATTATATTTTTTATACATCTTTTGAAAAAATCTTCGAATATGTACACAAAATAATTTGGTTTATGATTATTTTTTAAAACTTACTAATATAATTTACAATTTATGCTGTTTTTCGGATTTCAGGTTTTGTTTTTTTAGACAGAAATGTCTGAAAAATTAAATTAATTTTAGTTTTAAGTGTAAATCAAATGAAGATACATCCTCATTTACTCGAAATTTCCTAGCAAAATCCTCAAAATTTAAATTAAAAAATTTTTCTGCCATTTTTCTTTCTAAAAATATTTCAAAAATGTCTATAAATTAATTTATTATAGGGGTTTTTTCAACTTCTGATGGCTACATGTTAAAAGTTTACATGCATGTTTTATTATGGGTTGTGTTAATGTGCATTCTTTTATTTCTCTATCACTTTTTGGTTTTCTATAGTGTAGAGTTTGTCTCAGTGACTATTTTACAAACAACCTCAAGGTGAGTTGGTGTGTTTATATGCTATAAATTTATTGATTTTCTTTTTCATATTATAGGTGATTTGTCTCAGCGTGGCTTGGTGTAATGTTTGGATTCATGCACTTTAATCACCTGTATTAGTCTGATTCTGCTTTGACTTTAACTACTAACAAATTCAAACGTATAATTAATAAGATAAATCAATATTTACATAAATTAAAAACACTGATTCATTGATAGAAAATACTTATGTAGAAAATGGGGAAGTCGAAGGGTTATTGATTGATTAAAGAACACAGGGAATCTAAAAGAAACGGACTGTTTGTTTATTTAACAATTAAAACCCAACAATATCCAATTAAAATCATTTTACAATACGAATGATACATCTGACGTACTCATCCCATTGGAAGAACACCAAAATAATGACACTATTGACCTATGCCAGTCTATGAATAATTAATTACTGATTTTTTTATGCTAGAATGTTTTAGAAGTTCAGTGGCTTTACGTTCACTATTTTAATGATCCGTTGCGCTATTCTCTTTCCTAATACCAATTGCGTTGTTTATGTTCAATCTTCTTTTTAAATTCCCTTTTAACTTTTTCAGTCTTTTGTTAATTATATCAATAACTTGCATTTTCCCATTTAAATAAATAACTTTTATTCAGATATTTGTTAATTTCAATTTAAAAAAACAATAAAATGCAATCAACGACCAAAAAATTACAAAATTAAAATAACAGAGTGAAATAAGGTCACAAATACCATTCTACATATTTTTTGTAAGGTGATTTGTCATTTCATTTAGCTCAATTCAGGGTGCAAGGTAACCTTCAATAATGATTTGAAAGGTTACCTTAGAATTCAGGTCACGTGTTGGTGGGAGACGAGTGATTAATTCGAAGGTTGGCTTTATTGTTTGTGCAGAATATTTATTATACCAAATAAAAGGTCTGCAATAATAATAATAATAATAATAATAATAATAATAATAATAATAATAATAATAATAATAATAATAATAATAATAATAATAATAATAATAATAATAATAATAATAATAATAATAATAATAATAATAATAATAATAATAATAATAATAATAATAATAATAATAATAATAATAATAATAATGATAATAATAATAATAATAATAATAATAATAATATTAATATTGATAATTGTAATATTAATAATTATTAAAATAATAATAATAATAATAATAATAATAATAATAATAATAATAATAATAATAATAATAATATTAATATTGATAATTGTAATATTAATAATTATTAAAATAATAACAATAATAATAATAATAATAATAATAATAAAAAGGGAAAATTTGAAAGTGTTCTATTTTTCAAATTTATACAAAAAGGGTTCTATTATTTAAATAAACGATAAAAAAGTTCTATTTTTCATAATGCCAATTAAGATTATTATTATTATTATTATTATTATTATTATTATTATTATTATTATTATTATTATTATTATTTTAATAATTATTAATATTACAATTATCAATATTAATATTATTATTATTATTATTATTATTATTATTATTATTATTATTATTATTATTATTATTATTATTATTATTATTATTATTATTATTATTATTATTATTATTATTATTATTATTATTATTATTATTATTATTATTATTATTATTATTATTATTATTATTATTTATTACCTCGAAAGTTAAAATTCTGTTCAATGTTTAAATAATGTAATAAATTCTTATTTGCTTACTTAAAATGTTAAATTATAATAGTTTTTTAAAAAAAATCATATTTATCAATGGAATTTAGTAATTTATTTAAATAAAATTTAAAGTGACTTAGTCGTTTATGCCTTTCTCGTCTAACGAAAACTCAAAGTCAAAGTCAAACCATGACTAAAGAAAAAATATTGTTATTTAATTTGTAATGATAGTGTTACGTTACCAAAGAAAGGAAATTTGGAACAACATTTCAAGCACTTATCCACAGAAAAATTGACTTAAGAAAAGCATGTCTATACAACAGTTAATTTTTACTAAAAAAAACTTTAAAATCAAAATCGTCTACAATTGTTTCTTTACGACTTTGCCGTGTTCTTGCTAAAAATAAAAACCATTTAGTAATCGTACAATTTTACAAAATGCAATTTTAGATGCAGCTGACTCTTTATTTTGTGATTTTAAAGATAAGTCGGAAAAAATTTGTTGCCATCAACTAATTGCAGTTATCATGCAATACAGTTACAAAGCCAGTGCAACAAATAAGTTCAAATTTAAAAGAGTAACTAATTCAGGATATTAAGATGTTCATGCTCATTCACTTCAGTTTAAAGAGTCTACTGACGCAGTTGACACATCGCTTATAATTGTTTTTGTTGAAATGGTTTTTAACCCCTTAACGCACGTTTTTTTTTATACAAGGGCAAAAATAAACCATTTTTTTATTATTGATATTAATATATAGGCCTATTATTACAAAGATATTATTACAAACATTTATTACACTGCCCGAGATATAATCGCTAGTGAACCTTAAACAAAACTTTATGTTTCGTATACCCGAGTCTCTCTCGGGCATGCACAAATTTGATAGTAACACATGCCCGAGTTATGCTCGGGCATGTGCGTTAAGGGGTTAAAGACTTTTCCATTAAAGAAGACACACTAACAATCATTCAATAAAAGAAAAAACGCGTACTTTTTGAAAAAGTTGATCGCAGAGCACTTTTACTGCTGCAAAGAAAATCTTATGAAAAATTTTGTTGACATCCTGCTATAGTACAAGATTATTGATTTATGTCTTATATAATATGTGATGTTATTTCACGTTGAACGGCGTAAGGTCAGATTCGTTGCTAAAAATATAAAATGTGTTTATAAAATGTTAAAAGTGTTTATAATAATTGCTTTATTGCTGTTATAAATTGAGACCTTCGATTTGTGAGTTATACTTTTATTGTTACAAACAACTTTTGATTCAGTGGATCTAGTTCAGTGACATCGAAAGTGTACAAAAATGCAACATTTTTTACTTAATTTCTAGAATTTGGTTCAGCACACAAATGACTTTTTTTAAATTTTGAAAATGTTTGTACTTTATAAATAAGGCTTCTGAAGGGAATCAAAGAAGATATTAAAAGAACAAAAAGCGATTTGAAGATTGATATTATTACAACTGTAAACCTAATTTAGATATCATGCAGTAAATAAGTAGAAACGTCTATTGTGTTAATTTATTGTAAATTTAATTGTGTTCAAATGTGTATAATGATTTATTTATTCCAATAATGCCAGAAATTAACACGCTAAAATATTTTTGATTTCTACTTTAATTAAACTCGTGTTTTTCAGTATCAAATTAACGAACTTCAAACAAAATATAAATTTATTGATACTAAATATAAGACACAAAAATATCACAATGAACTCAAGAATGTCAATCGATTATATATTTTTATTGTGCATACAACAAATACACAACATATATGGAATTCCATACTAAGACGGTTTTTGTCGATGGAATAGTTTTCACGGTTCAATACTTTTACTTATCCGCTTTATTATTGCTGTCACTCTTGATCACTTTTTTGGCAACTGATTTTTGTTACACCTATTTTTAAATGAATTTGAAGAAAACTACTTTGGTTTAATTTGCTAATCATCTCCTACGTGGCCATCCACAGCTTTGACAAGGAGGAAATTGTTGTGATCTGATCTTCCGTAAAGAAGAAGTCAATTTGAATTTTTAAATTTGATTTGTTGTGTTTTTGATTTAATTCAACAATAATTTTTAAGTTTTTCTTTTATTAACTTTGATCTTAGGTTTTCAGGGTTTTCAAATACTAATTCTTATTGTTTGATTAATTCATGGGCTTAGCTACCATATAGCAAGAGTAGAAACCGCCTAGGGGCCATGAAGGCAAGGAGCCCTTTCCCCAGGGTCCCTCTTTGTTCCAAAAGCTTTTGGCCTATTAATTTTGAATAAAATTTATTACTTTCATTTATTCAGATAAAATAATGCAAAACAAAGACTCTTCGTTTCGTATATATTATTGAATTTCTAAAGGAAATAGATTAAAATAACGTAGTCGTTATTTTGTTATTTTGTTAATCAAAGTAGACCAATTAGGGACTGGGAGCCCATCACTGATTGTTGCCTATGGGCCCGAAAGTTTTAGCTACTCCACTAGATTAATTTATTCCATTTAGATTCGTCTTCATTTACAGGTCCCTTCACAAAGTAATCAGTAGTTATTGTTTATTATAATTTTTTTTATTTTTTTATTTTAAAATTAAATCGCAAAATTGCCTTGAAGAAAAAATTACCAATTATAATTTTTAAAACTAAATTCCATAGTTAACAGAATAAACCTAGAAAGACATTTCGTGTTGAAAATTTCTGGACATCAGAAGTCATTGTCAGACTATCGAAGGTTTGTTGGACTTGTTAAAGCGAGAAAAAATGTGTTTGACGTACTCATTTACAATAAAATATTTACACAAAAAATTTACCGATGTCATTCAATCTGAATTAATTTTTATTTATATTCTACGAATAATTTCTTTCGCACATTAAATAACAATAAAAATAACAGAATTAATGTAATGCCATCGCTTGTGTGCGAACTCTGCGAAAAATTCTATCAATTTCTGCCATTGGGTGAGTCATTCCAAACTAAGAATAATTAAAAATAATTTTTTTTTAGATAAATTTTTTTATTAAATATCCATTATTATATATTAAATATAAAAATGTTCCGATTAAAAAATAACTCGCGTTACGCAATAAGTGGATTGTTACGAGAATTCCATTCGTAATCTCAAATAAAAATGAATTCATTGAATTTTTCTACAAAATTAATGGAATAATGGATCCATTTCAAATTTAAATTATTTCCATAGAAAGTTCTATTATAAATCAATCTATAATTGTCAGAATTTAATGGATGACCTAAAGAATTCATTTGCGTCCTTCTGCGACACTGTTAAGAAAGGCTCCACGACTTGTACCGATAAAACGTTGAAGAAAATCTGTACCGACTGTAAAATCTATTGTAAAGGATTTGATCAAAACCGATGCGATATTCAGTTTCGGAAACATATTGGAAACGCAAGAAAGGACATAGATTTTAATGATTTTGTTCGGTTCATTGAAGGCCCAATGGCCGAGGCGTACATGAGTGCAAGAAATTTGGGGTATGAAGACGCGGTAAAGGAACTGAAAACAAAAGTCGCTCAAGGCAATCCGTCTGGTCATGGAACAACTGGAGTTTCTGCAGACGCTGCTACAGCTCGTTTAACAGATGTTAAAGGTTATACAGGAGCCCATAAAGAACGATTCGATCTGGAAACCGGTCAAGGTAAAGGCATTGACGGTAGAGAATATATTGCCGGGAAAAATGCACAAGAAGGTTACGTCGGTGGTTACAAAGGTGCCAATACTTATGATAACAAAAATAAATAAGAAATTGAAAATTTTATTTTTCCATTACCAAATTTTGGTTCATTGATTTGATTTCAACTTATTTTTTTATTTATCTATTTATTTTTAATTTAATAAATTATTAATTCTAAGTTCAAATTTGATGATTTATTAACTATAAAAAAAATCCGAACAAAACTGCACACTAAAAGTTAAACAATTGATTCAGATGTGCTAGCACAGTGCAAATATAAAGCACTTGTTACTATCTTATAATTTCATCTATTTTTAATTCAAAAATAAATTCGCTTGCATTTATTTTGGTAATTTAAAAATTTTAATTTATTTTAGTTGGAAAAAAATAAAGAAAAAATTATTATTTTTTGAAACATTTTGTTTTATCGAATCAGAAAATTAAATGTTTAACAAAAATGGTTACAAATTGAAGTCTTCGTTTCGCAAAACATTGATGGCCACCAATGAGATTTATCGTATGGATTTTTCGCTTGATTTGATTTGTTGGATTTTTAATTCTTTTATTACTATGACCAATAACAGTGTACTCGATTACTCCCGAAGAAGCCAAATCTGTCGTGTTTATGTGGACGGAAGCGCTCGGAGATAATTCCGTGATTTTGGTTAGTTTTTTGTGTTTTGTTTTTGGTGTTAATATTTTTGTGGGTTTCGTTGAAATTTTATTGTTTTATAAAGAAAAGTAAAGAGATAATTGGTTTTTTTTCAAATAAAAGCTGGACATGGATCATTGACTCCATTGTTGAAATGCTGTACGCGTTGTTTTGGCGATCATTGACGTACGCGTTTTTATTCTGCGTTACTTACATTTCTAAGTTTTGTAAGTAGAAGTTGAAAAATTTATAAATAATAATAATAATGGATTCAACAGTTGTTTTTTAAATTTTATTTTCGATAGGTAGTAGGACTTAGAAGAACCTGGTAAATATGTTCTTGCATTATGATTGTCTTCACTATACGGAACATTAAGAGTAGACTCTAGATTTACTAAAGATTACCATAGAATTGTATACAAAAGGTGAGTATTGCCAATTACTTAACGAATTGTAATAGGACATTTCGATCAACCCCTTTTATATACTTTCATACCCATCTCTATTTGATACATCCCATTCTACGAATGGAGTTAGTCCATTTCAACCCAGTGAGCCAAAGAGTCTAAACAAACAAAATAATTAAGACTAAAATCAATCGACACATACAAAATAGCAAGTGAATAATCAGATTATAAATTATATTAATACACTCGGATATATTTACAAACGCTAATTTGTAACCTTTAAACGTAAGAATGCTATTGTGACTCACAAATTGTGTTTTTATTGTATATTCAATTTTGAAATTGTGAAAAAATACTGTTGCTCTATTTATGCGTTTTGTTGGGTTATTATTTACAAGTCGGTCAATCTCTGACTGCTTGTGTTCTCTTTTATAAGTCTAATAACCAAAACCCAGCACAGAATACGTTTATTGATTTCTAAAACAAATTCACTAATTGTCACACGATTTGCACTTTCCTATCAGATATAGATTCACCAACGTGAAGGCAGATGTCCTAATCGGAAATCGCCTTATCTGGCACGTTAATTTGATTTAAATTCACTCAATTTATTTCATTTGGTTCTGGAAATTCATCTCATCTCTCTTTCCATACTGCCTCTTTGAAAAAATTTTAATTGTTGGTGCACAATCATTCCCAAAATTCAAAGTTAATTTCCATTAAAATATGGTTTATTGTTTTCAAAAATCCAATTTGCTTAGTCGGCTCTTTGGGTACTTTATCTGAATCGCATTAATTATTTTATTTACTTTTCGGACTCTCTACAGAGCTCGGCTTCCCATTAGGAGATTATTAACTTTAATTAGTTTGTTTTTTGCTTATACTTTTTGATGGGAGCCCTTCACTAAATTTTTATTGTTGTATTTGAGTTTGTCTTTCGATTTGGCGTTCAACCATATCCGTTTCCTCCGATCAGTATTAATTTTCAAATTTTATAGATTTTTAATTAATTTTTGTTGTTGTTTATTTTCGATTTTCAGTGCGTATTTTATTTCCATAATTTTATAACAAACCCAACAGTTTTATCAATCCTTACAGCCTTGTAACAAGACATTGCATGTTTTCTAGTGTCACGGATCTCGTTTAATGATATTCTGGAATCGAAGGTTTTACGTTTGAATGCATAAGTGAACCGGATTCTTTTTTTCATTTAGCATTAGAGCTTTTCTCTATTCTCTTTATTCACAAGAAATAATTTTAACTGGACTGTGAATTCACTTTTCATACTGAAGCTGTTTTTAAAGAAAACAAAAAACTGTCTTGGTAGAATGGATGGAGATTATTTAGTGCTTTGTATAAATGTATTTTTCCGGGAATATTAAGATTTTAGGAATTTCAAATCATTTTAAACCGTTTTCAACAATATTTATTTGCATGTCCTATAATATCACGGGGCATTTAACGATACATTACATTGCATCCTGGAATTATTAAAATGCTTTTTAAAGTAAGCATTTTTTCATTGATGTAAAATTTAAATGAAAATTAATTTAAAGATAAATTTTATTAATTTATTGATTTTTTAAATGAATTTTAAACATTCTGGATTTATAAAAAAGAAGGTAAGAAATTGATTTATTTATTTAAATATAAAATATCTACAATTCACCTACAATTGAATCTTTAAATATGGTAGTAAAAATTTCCTAAATTTCCAGAATTGGGCTTCTGGAGCTATTCTTTAACTTATTGACAAATAGCAGCATGTCGAATATTGAAAGGCATTGAAGAGAGGAGACTTTTATTCTAAGCCCATTTTTAATTCTGTCAAAATCACTTTAAATTATACATTTGTTATCGGTAGTAGATATTCTTCAATAATCTCTGTAAGTTAACTAAATTTCAAACACAAACTTACGTATTTCAAAGGTTTTCTCTGTGTTAAATAGTTATTGTTATAAAAACATCAGTAATGACTTCAAAATAATTCATAATTTATTTTTCAAATTTAAAAATCTGGGGGCAATTTATTGTCTAAGTAATAGTATTTTTACTATATAAATTTTGTGAACCGAGCTTGTGTATATAACGAACTATCTATTGTTCCAGGTCTTATCTAATATGTATTTAGGCTATGACACACTCATTTATTATAAGTTAGTTATTTGAGGTGCAATATAATGCCCATTTAGGTCCCTTGGTGTAAAACAAGTACAGGGTGAAAACAAAATAAGTTTCATGGTGTTTGGCTCATGAAAAAATATTGTGCTAAGAATATGAATTAACTCATATTTTCTTTCACATTTGTGAGTAGTGCATTTTATTAGTTTAATATTTTTGAAATGTGAAAAAAAATGATATATATATATATTGAATAAATTGTTGTATTTGCAAGTAGAGGAGAGTTCATATTTTAATGAAATAGGAACCAGTTTATAAATTATATAAAGCTTTTCTGGATTTCTGGTTTGCGTTATAATTTATTATTTTCGAATAATTTTCACCAAACTCTACTAAATAACACTGGAGAAAAAATAAATAACATTATAATATAGAAACATGCAAACTCACTTTGATAATATTTTTTGCAAGTTCAATGAGATACACTCTACACCACTGGTTCTTAAAATGGTGGTCCGCGGATCGCCAATCAATAGAAGAGTCAAAAATTAATTTTAATTTTCAACTTTTTTTATTTTAAATGGTTAATTATTTGAATATTAGTAATTTTAACATACCAAATGGAGCACTCAAACATGAAACTGAAGGCAGGCATAAACGTATTAAATTCAGAATAAGTTTAATTCTGAATTCACAACTTCTACTACTACTAAAAGAAAGCTGTCCGCGATCTTCAACAAAAACTTAGCGCTGATCCTTTGTGTGCAGAACTTTAAAACCACAGATGTACACTAAAAATTGAAAAAGTGATAGAAAAATTAAAAAGTACACACAAACGCAACACATAAAAAGCGCAAGCGAACTTTCACTATAATTATATTAAGTGATGACTTACACCCCAATATCAACTTTATTTTATAATTTTTAGAAATTAATTCTGAAGAATCTATTGTGAATTTTCGTGAAAATGAATAGATATCGCTAGATTTATTTTAAAGTTAAAATTAATGTTTTGGATATTTATTTGTTTTTAAAATAAATCTAACTTACTTTAAATCGAGATATGTTTGAAGTAAAATAAATCATTTAATCGAATGTAGAAAATTTAAGTATATATATAATTAAATAGGCTTGGCAACGATTTAATTTAAAAGAAAATGCCAATAAAACAGTCTTCTTTTATATTTAGACAGTTTAACTGTCATCCTTAGGCACAAAAACCAATTAAAAATATTGTGAATTAACTTATATAATTTAATCAAATATTTTTCTTATATTAATTAAATATTCTAATAAATAAATACTTAAATAAATATTTAAATACTTTTAACTAATTTTTTAAAAAATATTTTATATAAATATTATAATTTTTATATATATTATAATAAAATTTTAAAATAATATTGTAATATTTTATAAATTAAATTAAATTATTTTAATAACATTTAAAGTTTTAAAACAATACTGAAACATCAATTTATCATAATTTAACATACTCAAACAATTAAAAAACATTCAAAACATTCGTAGTCATATCATTTTGGATATTAATCTTTGAATCCAATGACCTTATCAACAATGCCTTATATATAACACGTTTACAATAATTATTAAAACTTTTCAACAAAATTTTAAAATCAGACATTTCTATTTTACTTTTTCAGCCTCTATTGTGCTCATTAATATTGGTCAAACTCTTCAATCAACAATGATCTAGAACTCGAGTACATAGATGACGGGAAGTCTCTCCAATGAATGTGGCATTACACATATTACATTTAAATCGATAAACGGGATCCGAACACAATCCAACCGGAGTTTTTGATTTATTAATAAACATATTGCGTATCTTACACGAATTAGAAACAATCTTATACTCTAAATTTCCATTCTTTATACTCTAAACTTCCTTTTATAATTTGTAAAACCTTCAGAGTACGGCAATACTAACACAAATTTAGGCTCATTCTTCTTATATCCATTTTTACTATTATTTAGATCAACACTCAATTCACACTCATTTGTCAAATTACACTCAGACTTTCCCAAACATGGATCCTTAGGATTTTTAACTTCTTAAGTGGCTATGACGGATATATACGTCATCAACATATGCATTACAAAAAGCATAAGACGAATATATTCGGTTGCGTATAATATACGTATAAATATGTTTTTATACCCAAAACGTATATATACGCTAGCGGATAACAAAACTCGCCGAGGAGGAACGCATTTCGTTTGGCGAAATAAACCACTTAAGAGGTTAATCAATTTGTCAACAGTCTCTTTTATCATCAATAATAAAAATGATTTCGAATACCCATTCTTTATCAACAACTCCACTGATTTATCAAGACTTTTTACTGAATTAGCAAAAGTAGAACATAAAGAAAATAAACTACTTAGTGCTTTTGGCTATCTCTTGAAATCTTCTTAAATGGTCTAAAGCAGTGTTCTCCACAGAGAATTTTTGAAGCCGCGCGGAGTGAAATAGTAAACGGGTGGATAAAAAAGAATATGCAATATTACTACCAAAATACTCAACGCTATAAAAGAAACTAGATGAATGATTTGATAATTAACCGACAATTTTGTTTTTGCAATAAATTTCCATAATTAGTGTACTACACATAGTTTATAATATGGACGGATCAAAATATAAACGGTTGGCATTTTATAAACCAACCATTCATAAAACCAGTCTGGCGGGCCGCCCATATAAAAGGGCCTGGGGAGAACACTGGTCTAAAGTGAAAACAGTTTTAATTTTTGCATTGGCCTTGTAATTTTCCGCCATTTATAGAATCGGATGTATTTTTATAATTCACTACTGGTGACCAAAATGTTAATGCAAGTAACAAATTCGCCAAATAACATATGTATGAATCAGTGGCTGAACTTTGATAGATTCATAAAACTATTGTTATTATATAAATAACGGAACATCATTTTTGACGAACAATTTCCAGTTCGCAAACTAGATGAATAAAATAACTGCCGAGGTTTATTTAATTTATCAAATACCAAAAATTTGTTATAGCATGTACTCTAGCAATAAATTCTTTACAACATTTCCAAATTAAATATGCTATAAGCAGAAAATTTACACGTTACACTCATATGGCATTTTTGTCGTTTCTTTTTAATAGTAAACAACAAATCATAAATTGTATATGCTTATGTTTAATTTAGATGAATATTGATATATTTCTGATATGTTTAATATTTATTTTTGTCTTAAAGTTTTGTGCTCTTGACTTCATAATACTGAAATGTGAGTGTGTGTGCCTCGAGTAGCTTATACATTTGTCTAATTTTAGACAATTGAATTTGGAACAGTTGTAAAGTTTTTTAGTACGTATTTCATGTGTATATAAAAAAATTTAAAACCAGTATTTCTAAGAAATTGAGATATCATTTGAGATATAAAAATCAGGGATTACTGTTTATGATGTGTTAATAAAATATTTAAAATTATTGAAATTAATTTATAATTAAATTTAAATAAATTGTGTAAATAATGAAAATGTGTTGGCAAACTTTAAAATCACTATTTATTTTAAATATTTTAAGGACTCAATTCTGTAGGATCTTATATGAAATTAAGGTAAAAATACATTACAAAAACGTAAAAAATAAAATAAAATGTAAAAATTTATTTAAAAAAATTTTAAATTTTAATTTGTTTTGAGGAATAAATATGAACAGACAATTACGAATATAGTGATAAATAAGTCTAACCGTAAAATCATAGTTTTTAAAATTCTCTATATCTCACTCTTTTACATTCTCTCAAAATTAAAATTTCAATATGCGTTCTCAATCCTATGAAATATTTATTATTACGCAAATTGAATATTTAAAAAAATGTTAATTATAGTGCATTAGATCGATCTGAAATTTTGAAAGAATGCATTGTTCTCGACGACTAACCTATTTGCCAAATTTCAGCTCGATCCGATCACGGGAAGTAGGTTTATCTGCCGTTGCAAGATTTGCGTGGCTCATTAGAACATTCAAAGTGAAGTTAATATAGAAAGAGAAAAAATTGATTTGAGGCTACTAGACAAAACTAATGAGAAATACAAACTAATTAATTAATTAATTGCAAAATATTGATTTAATAAAGAACGAAATTCTTAGTCTTGACAGACGAAATGTCAGGCTAAAATAAAAATAATCGAATTTGGTAAGATTTTTCGAACTTCTCTTGGGTAGGTAATTCAGTTAGTAATCAAATGAAAAGATATCCCTATAAAAAGAACTAAAAGTTTTGTCAAATCGCTATAATTAGTCGAAGAAAAAAGCTAGTAGAGATTTGAGGAGTTATTTAGTTTTAAAAGAAGCGAGCAAGTTTTTTTGAAGTTTAATCAGATCCGTTTCTTTCCTTTGCGGTTACCTGCCCCTATAATATATGGTAATGTTTAATTGTACTGGTAAAAATTTGAACGATTGTGGTTTGGATAATAATAAAAGTTATTGTTCTAGTTGAGAAATCACTTAGTAAGATTTACAGATTCATCTTGCCGATAAATAATAACTCAACAGTTGTCATCTTCAGGCACTTATCAAAATTCATGCTTAAAATTCAGTAATGCAATAAAATTGGCACAGTAATTAAAACAAACAATAAATTAATTGTTGATCGAATATTTTGGAATATTTGCGATATAATCAACAATGCCTCACATAATATTAGAAACATTTTTAGATTGCGGTCATCATCTAAATTATTGACGAGCTCAAGTGTGATCATATTTGTGTAGGAATATAATGAATTATAATCTATTATACATGGTGCGTTCAATATGTACCAAGACTGCCCCATAAAAAATTAAAGTACTTCAACTATATATTAGTGAAATCATAATGCATTATCTATGCTAGCAAAAATAAAGTTTATTTTAATTTGCACCTTCATATGAGCGTGCAAGAGCACATTTTCGATTTATTTGTCAAATCGTGCTTCATCATGTCGAGTAATTTATGGAAAATTATTATGAAATATAATCAATTATAATTATAGGCAGTTATAAATTTAGTAGACCCATAAATATTGCTACAATTTACAAAGTGACAAAATAAATGTTACCTTTTTATATTTCTATTCAAATTTAGGTGTCAAGATTTCAAAAACAAGGAAATTGTTTTGGATTCAGAATTTCGACGAATTTCAAGGGCGATAAATATGAGCATTTAGTGAAAGACGTCGTAAAAAATAGTGATGTTTCCCAGAATACCAAAATTGCTGTTGATGATATTTTATTGGAAGTAAATTTTATGTTATATTGCTTACAAATAGAAATTTTAATAAAGTTATTGTCCTCATCACATTTGTTAGCTATTTTGTAAGAAATCATAAAAAGAAATAATATTTATTAACATATCAAAACCTGGATGTTGTCAAATCGAATATCTAACACTCTAAATCTACATGAGTACATACACACTCATGTAGAACTATATATGAATCTTGTATATGCAAATATATTTGTTGAGGTTACCTAAATAATAAAACAAAATAATTATTAAAATGCATATAATGATTGGAAGGAAATGGAAAAATTTTTAGGAAGTAGAGAAATTGAAAAACTATAAAATACCAAAAATCAATGAAATAAAACAAGGTCATTATTAGTTAATTATTACAAATTAAAAACAAAGAAAACGGGAAATAAAATTTCCCTATCTTAACAGCTTGTCTTAGATAACACTTAGATCAACAGGAAAGTTGGAGGCTTGTTGATGAACAAAAATTGAAAAACTCGAAGTAAAAGTAAATTATCACTAAGTGCTTTAAATAGCAAGTATTAAAAGGAAACCCAAAATTGATTATGAGACACGTATAAAGAGAATTATGAACAAAACGGAAAAGTTAAAAGAAATTAAAAGAAAAATTATTGTTGAGAAAACAATTGTCAGATTGGAGAAGCAATTCGAATCAAATTAAAATTATTTGTTTCAAATTTCGAGTTTATTAAGTTAAAGCAAGGAAAGGAACTAGATCAATTCTACCAATTATTGGTTGTGAATTTCAAGTTTTATTGAAGACTTGCTATTCCTCTCGATGGGTTGTAATAAGCATTTAATATGTAATGTTGCAATATTGAATCATTTTGTGTCTTTGTAAATTGTAATCAATTGTGCTTATCAATAAAAGTTTATATTATCTGGTTATATTATATTTGTTGTCAACGAAAACACGTTTTGGATTCAGATCAATAATAACATATTTATACAGTGAGAAATTAGTGGAATACTAGAAACTTAGTAAATATCAACGCGAGTACTTTGATTTTTTATGATAATAGATTATTTAAATAATATTTATGTATTGTTTAAATTATTGAGATTTTAGTGAACGTTTTGAAAGATAAAACTTTCAAATTTTAAAAAAATTTGTGAATTTTAGTGAATTAAAATTTCCGCATAACTGTTTCTTAACGTTCTTCCAATTTAATAACAATAATTTTCAAAGCATTTTCAGTTGTCTGACACAGAATTTAATTTTTTACATGATGGAGAGTAAATATAAGTATAAAACGATGATTCCTTGGTAGCAGCATAAATTAATATATCAGATAAGTGATTAACAAAATAAACCCTTGCTGCGAAGTAATAATTATATTGTTGAAAATAGTTTCGATTATTAAATAATCCTCTTCAGTGTCTTTTGGAGTTACTAATTACCAAATAAAAATATCTTTTATTGTGGTGGCATAGATATTTAACACATTCCTATAAAAAGTTAAACAAAAACTTTATAAAACGAATTAGATTTCTATATCAATTCTAAACATAAGTTATATAAAATTACTAATATTGATCTTTACTTACAAATAGACAGACAAAATTGTTTCTTATATAAAAATATGGCAGTACTTAGCGCGTGATTGTCCAGCAATTATTTATTTTTAGATGTGGCATTGCATATTCCCAGTTCCATTATTTTTGTTGCAATCGAATTTTGGGCAAATACGTAAAGTGCTATTTTGTTCTTCCTATTATTTGGTTGGAGCGCAAATACACGATTACAAGAGGTTTTAGTTAAGCGAAAATATTTTATTTCTGATTGGTTCTCAAAGCAACTAATGAAAACTTAGAAAACTGCGTTCTTTCTAAATAGAATTCAATTCACCGTTTGGGTACAGTTCGGATGTTTATGAAACTTTTTTACACTTTTTCAAATTTTTCACTTATAGCAGGTGCCAAAATACGGGCCGGGTGAATTTACATGCGGGTGGCGAATGTGATTTCAATAAAACTGTCATCAAAAAGACTCCTTTGTACCACTTGCGAACTTCACAACCTTTAAACCGTTTTGACGATACAAGTGAATTTTAAACAATGAAAATCAGATTTATTTGATAAAAATTTTTTGCAAATAAAGATTTACAAGGGAAAAGAAATCAAAGCTTTAGGTGTTCAGAATAATTTTTTATAAATTTAATGTCTCTCCATTATAAAAAATCTTCAATTTATTACAAAATAGAGAATATTTATTTTTTAAAAAAAGCTAAATAAATTTATTATGTTATACGCAAGGTCAATGGAGTAAATGTTACGCAACTGGACTATTCAGAACTGACAATATTGCTCAGTGCCCTCCCAAAAAATGTTCAATTTGTTTACGCTAAAAAAGAAAATGAATATGAAAAATTAGACGCCTCAGTTGAAGACAGAAATTTAAGCTCAGCGGTAATTTAATAATAATAATAATAATAATAATAATAATAATAATAATAATAATAATAATAATAATAATAATAATAATAATAATAATAATAATAATAATAATAATAATAATAATAATAATAATAATAATAATAATAATAATAATAATAATAATAATAATAATAATAATAATAATAATAATAATAATAATAATAATAATAATAATAATAATAATAATAAATAATACGAGTAGATGAAAAACATGGCTTTTACGCTACCTAAATCTGATCATCCCTAAAAATTGAAGCGATTCCAAAGCCGTATTTTACATCTACTAAAAAAACACTAATAACTCAACACATTCATTATTTTTATATAGAAGTCTACACCAGACACAGATTCTAAAGATTACCACCCACGCCACTAATATAAAATAAATTTATAACATAATTCTTAGGCCTTTCTGTCTAATTCTCGAAACTTATCTTTATACTCCTGTTTTAGCTTTATTACCATACCCTTCTTATTATTAACCTTCTAATCTGGGCACATGAATTTCATAATTGTTGATATTTGATTCCTAACTTCTTGTAATATGAATTTTTTTTGTGTTTCACCTCTGATTTCTTTATAAGTGACATAATATATTTTTGCGGTCCCCAAGCTCAGTATCAGATAATGTACATCTTTTAAAGCTTTTAAATATCAAAAGTTCAAAACGGAAAAAATTAACAGAAATTTTAATCAGCATATAAGGTGTTGAGCGTGTGTGATACTTATAAAGTATGACACTTATCAAGAATTTATTGTACTAATATTTATTTTATTGATATTAACCCTTTCGTGCCCAGTGGGAATACGTATTCCAATTTTTGTTTTGCCCTGATAAGACCGATAGGAATACCTTTTCCCGATATTTACTACTACTGCCATCTAGTATCGATCATTAGCTAATCTGTAAAACAGGAATCTGTTTTTTATCAGAGACACTTTGATTTGGCAGTTAGTTATCACACTTGGCTTGTTGTTGTGGTCGTGTAAAAGTGGACGAAATTAGTGTTTTTTTGACAAAATTCTTCATTGTATGTCTCAATAAAGACTTTAACTGTTGATTTTAGTTCCAGAGACATTTTTTTACACATTGATACATAAATACGTGCTTATAGTGTTTAATTTTGAAAGTAAGTCATATTTTATATATCATTTAAAAATCAATTGATAAGCCATGTTTATTTCTTTGAAGATGTCTAAAAAATGGGATTTGACTAACCCCTTTCATTTGGAAAAGGCAATGTAATATTTATTTTCACTTCCTGAAGAGGATGAACTGTCGAATGTTGAAATTGATGATGGTGCCCGAGAGGAAGTAGATGAACTGAATTCTACAACAACTTCACGGTTTCTATAATCAGTGAATGAGGAAATGGTTGAAACAGAAGCTGAAATGGATTTAGAAATGGATATACCAGCTCCAATAGAACTAGAAATGAACGAGGATGTTCAAGATTGGAACTATGACTGCAGTTTTTTCTGTGTGATGCTGAAACCAATTTCAGACAAAACGCTAGTTTTGATGATAATTTTACTAATTATTAAAGCTATTGATTTATTTACTCAATTGTTTGATCAATGTATGATCGAAAACGTGGTATCAGAGACCAACAGATATGCTCGTCAAAAGCAATCATCCATGTGGATCAACACTCCACAGGAAGAAATAAAAGCATTTGTAGGATTGCTGATAATTATGGGTATTCATAGGTTTCCACAACTCAAAGATTATTGGAGTTCAGACCCATTTCTAAGTGCACCTGTATTCGCTACAATTATGACAAAAACAGATTCAAAAATTTGATCAAAAATATTCATTTCAACTAAAATGATAAAAATGTAGATCGTAGTGATAAAATGAGACCTCTTTTAGACAAACTAAATGAAAACTGTAATAAAATTATAACACCATCATCATTTTTGTCTATAGATGAATCGATGATATAAAGCATGGTGTATGGCAGATTCAACTCTAGGATATATTGTAAAGTTTGATATATACACGGGAGAAAGTGTCGCTCCTTTATGTAAGGAAACTACATTAGGCGAACGAACTGTTCTAAATCTGACATATCAAGTCGTGGTACTCATGTCGTAGTCTTTGACAGTTTTTTCACTAGTTCAAAATTTTTGTTAAAATTAATGTCAAGGGGTATATTTTCTTGTGGTACTACAAGAATTACTAGGAAAGATGTGCCTCCAATATTTAAAGAAAATAAAAAAATACGAGAATATCAATATTAAACAAGGGGACAACTTGCGGCAGTCCGTTATATGGATAATAAACCAGTTCATTTTTTATCGACAATATATAATCCTAGTGATACCACCACTGTGCTAAGAAAAAACAAAAATGATCAAAGAGAAACCGTTTCTTGTCCACTAGTGGTTTCAAAGTATAACAAAGTTATGGGCGGAGTGGATTTATTTGACCAATACCGGGAATGGTATTGTATTGGTAGACGATCTGTAAAGTGGTGGCATTGCATTATGTACTACTTGATAGATATTTCCATTGTAAATGGATTTTTAATGTATAAAAATAAAAAGCAAAATTAAGAAGATTAACTGACATTTAGGATCTCTTTAGCAAGATAATTGATCGGAAAATTTTCTTCAAGAAAACGTCGTGGCCAACCAACACAATTCCTAGGTAAAGGTCGTGTAGCAGATGATGTACGTTTAGAAGGTGTAGGTAAGCACATGCCTTTGAAGGGTGACACATATAGAAGATGTAGACTATGCAGTTAAAAGGTAAAGAGAAAGGAACTAAGTGTATGTGTAAGGGCTGTAATGTGCCATTATGCATTTCTCGATGTTTTGATATATTTCATAAGAAATAATTTTTATTGTATTTTTTTAATTTATTTCACTTGTCGTAATTTCAATATTTTTTTATTTTAAGTCATGTATGACTGTAAAGACCAGTGGGAAGTATAGATCCCAGTTTTTTTTACATAAAAAAATTAATTAAACAAAATATATTTTGTGCAAATAATAATATAATAATAATATATATTAATACATAAGAATTTAAAATAAAAAGGTTAAAAATGCCAATATAAATAATTTAGTCACGAAAGGGTTAAATGAAAAAATATGTGTTTTGCATCCTTGTCAGTAAAATATACGGTGACCAGACACCTCATCATACAAGACATTTCATCATTGCAACATTTCATCATTATAGCAATTCATCATTGCACATTTGAACATTATAGCAATTCATCATTATAGTATTTCATCACCATAACATTTCATCACTAAGATGCCTGTGATCTTAAGATCACAGAAAAACTGGCCTTGCAAAGAAATGTTCAAATAATGTTCAAATGTGCAATGATGAATTGCTATAATGATGAAATGTTGCAATGATGAAATGTCTCGTATGATGAGGTGTCAGGGAACCAAAATATACATTACCGTTGCCGACTTTTTCGACTTTTTCCTAATTAGTTTTTTCAGAAACTCGAAGGTGGCTGGATGTATCCAATCACGATTATCGTCCAAGGATCTCGAAAAGAAGTTGATGGATTAGATTTTATAAAATATGTTTGGTTTTTTTTTGTTTTCAACTCTGGCCGATTACAAACGCATTTGTTTAGCCACCTTCATTGAAAAACATTTCGAAATGTGTAATTCAACGGATAAAGCCTTTTGGTTATTGTTATAAAGATAAAAGGATCTCAGTGAACGATTCTATAGTGAAGATTTACGATATCAATGTGCAAAACTATTCAGAAAACGATATGTATAAATTGATGCAAAATAAATTATACTCGGTCCTGATGATATGTATTGGTAAATATCAAACCTCCAAATCTTTGCCACGTGTCGAATTCTCGGTTATTCTTGTGTTTATCATGGACGTTATGATTTTCTACAGGCATTTTCTAGGAGCCAATCTGCTACGCTTGAAAATCCACTTTCCAACAGCAGCACCTCACTGGCAAAGCGTAAATCTATATCACAAATAATAACATCCTTTCAATCATTGGGTAGTTTTATAATATATTTTTTTTAATTTTTTAAATTTTTAAATTTTTTTTAATTTAAAAAAATTTTTTTATTGATTTTGAAGATTATTCGAGTGAAAGAGATTTACTGGAGGATTGTGAAATGTTGTCCATTGACATTGATATCAATGATGACTTGGGAATATATCTAATAGATGTCGAAAATAAAAAATCCGTTATATGCGGATTTGTAGAGAAATCAAAGTTAAAAAGTAAATTCCGCGTTGGTGATGAAATTATAAAGGTATTACAATGAATGAATGTAATAGAAACGGTTATAAATGCTTTCCGGGTTAGGTTAATGATAATTCTGTGTCCGGCCATTCCAGTCTCGAAATAGGGAAGTTAATGAAAAACTGTCACAGTAAAATGGAAGTTGTAACTGTTACAGTTTCTAGAGGTTCGAAGCCCTGCAAATTTAACCATCCGATCATTATGCCTCCTGAAATGGTAATTATTATCGTTTTTTTAATTTTAAAATCAAATTTATATATAATCGATTTTTTTAAAATCATTTTTATTGGGTAAAACTATTTTACATTTAATATATTAAAGTATACAGTAAAACAAGAGGTAGCAGAATAGGAAAAAACAAAAAAAGGTAACTTTTCAAATTTTAACCTCTTTCTCTATTATGGTATTTGTTCACTCTTATCTGACCGTCCTGACTTTTAAACTTTGTTATCCCTCAACGCTTATAAATAATTCAAACAAAATATTCACTTCATTAAAACAAAAAATCGAAATGATTATTTCATTAAAACAAAATAGTATTATTGTGTGATTATGTGTGCTGTTATAGATCTGTGTTGTGAATATTCAAAAATTCGCAAGTGAAATATTAAATAATTTTAATACGCTGAATCTGAAATTGGTTTTTCTTGATTGGTGTATAAAATTATGCTTCTATCCATAAAAGGTTAAAAAATGGAAATTTGTGTAATCCTCCCTAATACTACTCCCGCCTACAAACATTTATCAATTTTAACAGAATGTACTTAAGCATATACTGATAAAGTTAAATGTTAATGAAAATGTGGGAATAAACTCAGAAAATAATTATGATGTAAAGCGAGTTTCTTTGACTCTATGTTATGTGCTGCAATAAGAGACTCGTGTTAATGTGTCCATCAGTGATTGTTCCAACGACCTTGATATCTTTCTTCCATTGTACTGATAATCTGAACATGGCTTAGCAAACACGATGGCAATCGGATAATACGCAATACAAAACCACAAATAAACCTCTATTTATATATCGAACAAAGCCAATTTAATCACTGATTCTTTTTCATTCGTTGAATTGCTATCTTTTCACTGATTCCGAGGTCCTTCTTTTGAAAACTAAAGCATACTGAAGAGCCTTATAATTCTTAAGAAAATTAAAAAAACTATAATTATAATGAAAAATATTTTTTTTTCTGTTATTTTTCATTATATTATTTAATAAAAAACAAAAATTATAATTAAAATTTTGGTAAAAAAAACCTTTAAGCGCTTTATTTCGAATGATGCCCCTAAGCAATTTCCCAAGCTCACAACTGTAAATATGAAAGTTTGATGTTTATAAGTAACCTGATGATTACCTAATCACTAATTTCATGAATGGTTTGATGCGTGTGTGAGAATGTTATTGCATGACTGAAGCATATCTCATATTTCATTTTCATTATTACGTAATAGACTTCGATTCCATGAGAGATAAATACGAAAGCTGTTATGTCATAAAATAGGTTTAAGAATTTACCAGACATTGAATTATTTATCAATGTTAAAAACTTGTATTAACCTTTATTCATGATTTGTTGCGATTACATTTGAATAAAATACATCCTCAGAACAGTCAAAATAATTCTCCAACTCAAATCAAAAGTGACCTCGAAGAAAATCTGAAAGAAATTGACGAAAATCATATTGTTTACAATGTGACGATTCATAAGGTAATCTTTTGTTATATATATTTGTCTTTTTATACGTATTATTTCCATTGATGTGATTTACGAATTCTTTCTTAAACCGCATTTTGTGTCAATAAATATCATCAATTTTCACTATTGGTATTTTTTCAATTTTCGTGACTAAGGAGTTACACGAAAATGAATGATAAAACGTACTTACAAGCCTCCTCTTTCATATTTATCTTTTATTTATCTCCCAAGTACATGTGGAATTTACTAATATATATTATTGAAAGAACTTTGTCTAGTTTTCACCTCTGATTTCTTTTCATTTTGCAATGACAAAGAATTTTTAATTGATTGACTTTGAATCAGATGATTTATTGATATTCAATAAATCATCTGATTCATAGTCAATCAATAAAAAAATCCTTATCGCATAAATGTTGTATTTTAAAAATCAGATTGCGTGTTACATGCAGAATTTTAGGGTATTTAAAAGGAAAGTCTGAAGAATTATGATTAACAATTTTAAAATCTAAACAAATTTAAATTCAAATTTAAGTTTGTTGGTATTAATTAATTTTAATGTTTATGAATTTTAATATTTTGATTGTAATTTGGAAATTTATGCAGTATGCAATATCAGAAAGTTTGATTGATAATATTATGTGATCGAATATATATATATATATATATATATATATATATATATATATATATATATATATATATATATATATATATATATATATCCTTAAATAAAATAATGCCGTTCAAATGATTGAAACATAAATCTCCAAAGTTTATTCGTACAGAAAGTATCTTGTTGATTGTTAGTGTACTTGTGAAAACTTTGACCAAAATTCGACGTCGTTGAACTTGGATGAAGTGATTCTTGATTGAACATCAAATTGATTAATTTTACTCTTTCGTTACGGAGTATTTATAATTTTTTTGTGTGATATATTTTAAAACAAGTTTGTTATAAAAATAAAGCAAATTATTCATTCTGTTGTAGTAATATACGCACATACAAGCCACATCATTACGTTTTTCGCTTTTTAACTCAGTAAAAACATCAATAGAAAATATATACGTTCTTAGTTCACCGGACCCATAAGTTTTTCACTAGAGGGGCAGGTGCGCAAAATGACTACTAAACTTACAAAGTATACTGTATTTACTACAAAGTGGGCCACTTATGTTACACAGTCAACGCCGCCTCTTTCAGAAACAAAATTAAAATATATTACTGATTCATATAATAATTATTGACGTACCCCCTAATGTCACTGTGGGTAAATTATCCAGACTTCCGGTAATTTTGATGGCTTAGCAACGGTGAATGATTAATTGCCATGACAAAATTCACTTGACAAAAATTTTATTTTTTATTAATAATACGAGTAATATTACCATGCAAAGCTTTTTAAAGCATTTTTTATCGCCAGGTGAATAATTCTTTTGGATTGTTTATTCAAGACTGCAACGGGCCAACAATTAATAAAGTGCAACCGGAATCAGAAATTTATCAAGTTAGTTTATTTGTATTGCTTGCTAACCCCCTCCCCAACAACCTTATGTGTATGTTAATAACATACCTTGTAACCACCATTTACCTTGGTAGAAAGTTGGCAGTGTAGGACGTTAGGGTTATCACAATGCAAATTATGCAATATTTATTAAGAAATAACAAATCAAATTAATTAATTAATACAATTAATTAATACAGTAATAATCTCATGCGTTTTATCTTCGGTAATATTTCTTGCATTAAAACAAATTTTGACTTGATGTGTACAGAAAATTAAACAGTTATTAAATTCGTAATAAAAAATTCCGGGACGAAAAGTGTAAAATATTTGACAAAAAATTACATATGGAAATGAAATTGAAAGCGTCAAGTAGCTGTAAACAACTACCAGATTACTGAAAAATTTATTCAATCTATAACATTAGTTTCAACCAAAATATTAGAGGTATACATTGAGTGAGGCATCCATAGTGGAGAAAGCAGTAGTTTTATTCTAGGATTTAGACAAATGAGACCCATTGGACTAGTTTCTTTATTTTGGACACAGTACTAACTTAGAGGAGGTTTATAAAAGAATATTGAATCAGAACTTTAAGAAAACCGAAAAACAGCCAAATATTTTAACTAAGATAATTTTATTCGAATTTATTATTATTAATTTGAGATTACGTCGAACTTATTTTCTAATGACATGACTCTAGATTTTTTTTTAAATTATAAGTATTACCAAATTCTATGTTATCAAAAATAATGAAACAATATGATGTAAAGTTTTCGTGTTAAAATAAAATGCTCGCCCGCTCAAAGGTTAAAAAACTATTTATTAAGAATATTTAAACAAATTATTAAGTGGAAATCGAACGTAAAGCGTTCATTTAATTTAAATGACAATAGTTAGAGGTTTCTGGTTTTTTCCAACTTTATGCTGTAGATAATTTTATACTTATATTCCGATTCTGGTTTGATTGTTTTGGACGAGTAGCAAGTCTGGTGAATCAAATAAATTATAAAATATGATCAGCAGCTGATATTTCACTTTCTTAAGCTCTAAATGGAGAACGAATATTTTTTCATAAATATTGATATTGGGCATTTATGTTGCAGAAAGATATTATGAGGCCTGGAGACAAAATTATTCGAATCAATGGCATTTATGTTGCAGATAAAGAACACGATTTCGTTCTTACTCTAATTCGAAGCTGCGGTCAGTCAATTGATCTGGAAATGTCCCGAACCAATGAGCTAGGGAAACAAATTGAATGTACCAAAAATCCGATCTATTATTCAGACAACTTAAATGATCCAGATACAGGAATCTGTTGTTCTTCAAACAATTCTACAAATCAAAAGGAAAATCGAAAATCCGCTAATATCCAAAATTCCAATAGATGCATAAAGACAATGTAATATGTTGATAATAAAATTATGATTTTTTTATAGTTAAATATTATTAATGGTTAGTAAATATTTTGTCAATCAAATGTTTTCAATATTCTAACACTAATTTTAAAGAAACTAATGTTAGCGTTATGAAATTTTATTTGGCAAAGATGCTTATCACTAACTGAATAATCGGCAGTGGTCAAAATTCTTTGCTTTAAAATGAATAAGTAATTAAACTTCAAGTATTTTATTAACAAACTAATTTTGAAAAATATTGTAATACTTATTTAGAATTATTTAAACAAAGTCATTTTCAATTTTATTTAAAAAATTATTTAAAGATTAAATATTTTAAGTTAATTAGTTTTCCTGAAATTGTTATAAATTTATGAATTTAAATGTTTGAAATATAAATTTGAAAAAAAAATTTAAACATTCTCATTTAATTTAAATGCAATATTGTAATGAAAACTTGTATTAAATTTTTTGAAAAGTTCTCTTGGTTCTTTAGTAACATTTGAGGATGGTTCATAATTCGTCATAAGATTGGAAAACTAAATTTAAAGAAAATAAGCATCACAAATCAAAATTTTAGCTAAAATCATTGTGCTGGATTATGGGTATTTTTGGGTGCTGGATGCCGGAAGGAGAGGAAAAATATGAATGCTACCATTTTCAAAGAGATTCCTATCAGATAAGAGCATCAAATAAATGTTACCACTGTTGACTTTGGAAATGTGCTTCAATGGGTGGTCAGCAGTAACAGTTAGCCATATCGTCATGACAGCTAACATCCTCATATACTCCTGGATTCAAGAGCTACCATAGAAGGTTTCATGTTCATTTTACATTAAGGTGCTTTATAAAATTACAGTTGAAACAATATCGAAATTTAAATGAAAACAAATTGTGTACAACTCATTTAGCTGATGCGTTAGTACAGGTTCAGACATTGAGCCTTGAAAAACACATGCATACAGATTATTCCTTCAGCCCAGTTGTTACTTGCTGATAAAGCAACGTTGGTAGTGTAAAAATGGGTTATACGTCCACCATAGGGTATTTAGTTGCCAAGACTACTTTGGTATTGGACGCTTGATGGGTCCAGCGAGCTGCCGATAGAATGTCTGTGCTCATATTCACAAACGTGCTCATGCTCACAAACGAGCTGGTATAAACACCACAACAAAACCCTCGACCCAGAGGGCTTAATGACTCTATGTGACAAAACTTAGTGAAAGCTTTATGATTCTTTATTCGAAGTCCATATCTACTGATTTTACGGAGCTTGTGTCATAAGGTTCAAGAAAAATTTAGATATTATCATTCATCATTCTCAGATGAAGTTTCCACTCACTACACCACACGCTTCTATTTTTTCTCTTTCTATTACAACATTGGCGTTTGTCGTACTACCCACTTCCGTCTAGCGTTCAGTCGGTTACGATGTGTACCCCTTTGGCCGGAACTCGACTCAAATCTTTAGCTTAATACGCAGATAATCCTCATTAAAATATTTAATCATGTGCCCCCTGCATTTTGTTGATATAACTGACAAACATTTGTCACCACAATCTCTTCGCCTTCATTGGTGTACTTTAAATCGTTTAACATTCTCAAGATCTTGTACTCCATCCCTTTGTAGCAGATCTATTGTTTTTGACTGGGTATTCTCACATTAACTTAATGACCATTGAATGAACTCTATCTATCAAAACTGAACTTACTGGCGGTGAAGACGGTTGTACTGCACTGAGACTATACTCCGCTTACTACAATGTTATGTTGATCCCACGGAACGCCCCCATACGTTTGACAGCAATCCGACTCTACAGATTCTCTAAAACTAGGTAACAACCTTATCATTTTATCTATCTTTAGGTTTACACCTACTTCCTATGTCTAATTTTACGTTTTTCGTAATTCCCTGGCAAGAATGATGTTATTACTGTCTAATGGCTGCTAACTATGCGGTATTTATATGTATATTTCGTCAATTAGTGTGAGCCAGCGAATATGTGGTTTATTAATCCACAGGTAAAGATTTTTCAGTACTGTGACTGAACAGGTGAATCGGTAATTTTTCTCAGTGATCTGTCGTTCTTCTTTACCTCTGATAAAGTCGATCCAAAATTATCACAACATATCAGCAAAAAATTTCGTGACATCAGGTAGCTCGGTGAGCACTTAGTAAACTACAATGTAAAAACATATAAACCTTAAGATCAAATAGAAGGAAACAGGAGAGAGGTAAGAGTTAAATAGTTGCAACAGAAAATCTAAATATTAATTTAATAAAGTAAAAATGAATTGAGCCAATTGACCTGAAAATGAATAATATCAACTAAATCACATTAAACTAGCAAATTAAAATAGGGTGGATAATTCACAATACCGCCATGGTAAATAAAATTTTTCAACCCAACTAATAAAGTAACATTAACCACTACAAGTAAAATTAGGATGAATAATATCAAAAATAAAAAACTGAAACAATCAGGCGTAAGATGGTGATGATAATAATGAATGCTAAAGATTTGAGTGTAAAATTCGAAATATAAAAGAGGCCCTCACCCAGCGGCGACCCTCACTTTCTTTCTTTTTGTGGAGGAGTAGCTAACGACATCAATTTTAATCATGTATTACTATACATGACTTCCTTCTCAGTCGATCCAATTTTCTTCATTATGGTGTTGTTCTGATTGTCCCATGATCCGAGAGTGCTTACAACTAGAGCTGAGATTGTAGTGGCACATTTGACCGTGAATTAAAAAACTAAATACCGTCCATCGTTTCGATTACATTTTGAAAGCAAAAGTTCCTATAATCAAATTCGGCATGAAGAATAGCAAGGGGATATAAATATCAAAAATACTTTAGGGTTACAGAACAAAAAATGCTAAAAATGTATGGGTAACTTGATAAAGTATGTAGGGAAATATCATATGTTTATATGCTGGTGTTGATTCATTTTATAGAAAACCGGGGAATTTTGCCTATTTTGCAAGAAGTAAACAATTATAAACCAATTTATATTTCGATGGCGGGGATGCTTGGTATCAAACAAACATCACTATCATTGTAAGCTCATTACTTACCAGTTCACAAAAAATTTGGATTCGGAACAAATTATGAAATAAAAAGTGAAATATTGAATATATTTACGCTGTCGAGTTCAATATCGACAGAGAAGTCGGAACGATAAGGCAGTCTAATCAGTGGTTTAAAACTGAAAATCAGCTTACATGGCTGTGGAAGGTATTTTAGAATTTTTCAAGATAATCCAACTGCTATTTCTTTTTAGATCTATTTAATTTTCTTTTAACCTTGTGGAAATATTAGCTTAAAAAGTTATTTTTTATTTGAATTTTATGTACTTTATCGTTTATCTTTATTTAGAGCCGGACATATGTTCTTGAATGTTTTGCTCAGATCTTGAAATTACTTAGCGATTCTGACAATCTGTTAGTTTTTTTCGTTATTTAATTGTGTTAATAAAAAATAAATTAATTTCTATGAAGGAGAGATACAAGGTGAATTAGCATTTGTTAACAAGCATTATGTTGCTACTTCTAAGAATACTGAGCTTTTGTAAATAGATATTAATAATCTGTATGGTAGGGTGCTTAGCCAAGAACTTTCATATGCTGACTTTACTTGGATGCATAATAATTTGAAAGATTTATTAACTGAATATTTGAATCAGAATTGAAAGATTTTATTCGTAAATATTTGCTAGGATTGAAAAGTTTCTAAATTTTTCGATTTTTTTAAACAGAAACCGAAGACTTTCAAAGTGTCAAAAATCATCAGCGTTTTTTACTCCAGACAAATCCGAAAATTCGGTAGAGCTCTAATTAATATTAGTTCAAAATCACTTGAATTACATCTGAAGATCAATGAATTTTTTTTTATCTATTTCTCCATTGATTTATTTTCCTTATCAATTTTCTTTATTTCTATTTCTTTTCAAACTATAAAATAAGATATTGAAATTTAAGGAAATTGGGATTATATTTTTTCTGTATTCCAGGATTCCTCCAACAGTCTAATTAACCCGCAGCATTTAAGTCACAACCTATTACTGGATTCATAAAAATTTTTAAAATAAATTATATAAATAATTTTATTAAATAATTTTTATATTGGATTCTCAAATTTTTATAATTTAACTTTTTTAAATCCAAAAAAAATCCATTTTCATAGAATATCTGAAAAATATAATTTTGAGCATTGATTTCAAAAGAAAAAATAATGATTTATTTCTCAACAGTATTCAATAACAAACTATATAACATCAATTTGATTGGTGCAAAAAAATATCTGCGAACCAATCAATCGTCATTTTCTAAAAGCTGAGACAATGATTTGATGTAATCAATCGCGACTCTCAAAGTTCGAACTTTTGAAACTCTCTTTCTTCGGTTTTCAATCGGAATACACTTCCGCAGTTCTGCGAACGCATTGTTGACCTGTTCCACCCGTTTCCGCTCTCGGGCGTTTCGCTTCGCGATATTCATGACCAATATTGACTTTTCATTCGAGGTTCGCTTTTTCTTTTCTGCGGTCTTCGTGTCGAATTTCGAATAACCAATGCAGTCGTAACCCGATTTCTCAATTCCAAATGTGATTTCACAGTATTTTTCAAATATGGTTTGCTGATTAATCGGGTGACATTCATGATTGAAGGGGTATTGAGATTTGATTTCATTTGTCCGACTCATGGCTCCACTAAATAGACAATGTCAACAGAGTTGAAATGGAAAAAAAAGAATTTACTAAATGGTCGATTGAATTTATTCAGGAATTTCAATGCGCGTTGAGTGCAAAATCAATTTTTGATTGGGTGAAAATGTGGAAAAGTTTTTACTGAGAATTACTGTTATGTTGAATGAAGATCAAGTTGTGCTGATTACCATCTGCCCCTCCAGTGAATTGTTATTCCCGCATTTACTGAAGTGGCTCCTGCGAGGGAATTGTGACCCTATCAATTAGAAATTGGGTTCTCAAGTGCTATATAGGTCCATATTTACACTTCAGTTTTCCAATATTGTCTTTATTGATTTCGATTTTCGTAAAATTCACTGTGCAAAGTGCTCCACTGGCTTATTTGTGCAAATATTCATCACACGGGATTTCTGAGGGGCTGCCGTTCTACGAATTATCGACTTTATATTCAATTAACTTTGTTGACACAATTTTTACTTTATATCTTTTTAATCAATATTTGTCGGTAAATAAATATTTGTTTTTCATAGATTTTATATTTTTATTTAATGAATTTTATTTTTGAATATTTAAAAGAAAATAGATATTACTAGAAAATTTATTACATAAAAATAATAATAAAAATAATAAAAATAATAATAATAATAATAATAATAATAATAATAATAATAATAATAATAATAATAATAATAATAATAATAATAATAATAATAATAAAAAATTTTTCTTATCAGCTAAAGATCACGTATTAGCAATCACTGGCTTTTGTTAACAAAAAAACACATTTTTAGAATTTGTTTATTGGGGATTACATTGGACTTTGACTATAATTGGATCTAGGGAAACATCGGTTTCTCACTAAACTGTTTGCTATTCCATTATTTAATAAATAATTTGCATAGTTGATTTATCTGTTTCGGAATAAAATTATTAACGAATAATTGCTCACAATACATTATCATTAGGAAGTAAAGACCAGAACATTTTAACTCCAAAAAAGTTTATTCTATATAACATTTCACTATATATTCCGACCGTTTATCAGTCTTCTTCAGGCTAGAAATCACATCAACAATAAACTAAATAAAAATAAGAAAATTTAAATAAATTAATCAATTATAATCATAATCAAATTGTACCAGAAAATATAAAATTATTTTAATTTTAAGATTGTATTTTTTTTGGTGTTTGAAAATCGTGAGCATTTAAAAGCCTTTATTGGATTTTATCAACAGTTTACCTTTGAATATTAAATTTACGTGTGAAGAGGAAAAAATGTCATCGATTGCTTATTATAAATTTACCTATTCGACGGAAGGAAAAAGCCTATCAGGCTGAAATATTCAGAAAAGCGACTGATACTGGTGTGTATACTACGCCTGAGAGCTTTTATGAATTTAAATATAGACGAAATATGGTGAGAGGATTCGTATTTCGCGCATGGTCTCTATCTTCCACGTTTGTTAACTCAGTAAAACATGTGGATTCTTTGGTTGCATCACTACTTAAAAATGGATATTCTAAATCTTTTCTTGAGCGTATGGAAAAAGAGACTGTAGATAAGTGCGTCTGTAATTCTCATGATTTTTGTACTGATTTGTCAGGAGGTAATGTTCTAATTAACCTGAAATTAGTACATTGTCTAGTTTGAAAGGTGAACAAAATCGATTTAAACACATTGAACCGAAATTTATGCTGGTATTGCATTATCTTGAGGGTTTCAGAGAATCTAAGCAGAAGATACTTAAACATGTAGATAAAACTCAGTTTAGAATTGTTTCAATTTAGTAGTATGTTCACTAATAAGTCTTCAAATTCAGTTGTTCTGTGTTCTGAACTCGTTTGTCAATTTTCGGGTAATGGCGACATTAAATTACAATTTCACATTTAACTTAAAAGTTATTCAAAATATATTTAAAAAGTGTGACTGTTAAAAGCATAATTTACCCAAAATGTAATCAAACACACCCGTGGCATCACTAAAGTATATTTCTACTTTAAATTATCACCGGGCGGGCTAAATTGTCAATAATGAGTAATATATTTCATTTCACAAATCCTGGTGCATTTTGCCGTGTTCGAAGACAATAATCTGACTTTTTATAACGGCTAAATTATATGTTGAGTTTGTGTTTGAAGATGTTGTTTTTTGGACTTCTAAGAGAGGAAATTTTGTAATTTATCGGCTTTGGAGTATTTAATTTTTTATTTTCTACCGCATCATTTTGGTTAAAGTCAACTTCATCTTGTACTTTTCATCTTGTACTTTAACACTAATCGATCCGATATTTCTATAACAGTATTTGCCAGTTCTTTCATTGTGGGCCGATTGAAAATTGAGTTTGGTTCAGACAGGGATTCAAGCCAATGGAGAACCCATAGCCCCATCCACCTGTTTATACCACATATATTATTATTATTATTATTATTATTATTATTATTAGGAAAGTTATTATTAGATATGTATTTATAATAACACATGTATAATATACATTGTATATTCATATAGTCCTTTGTACATTTTAAATTAATAAAAATGTAATTTCGTGATATCATTCTTTTAATGGGATGCTAGTAGAATGGAAACTACAATTAAATTGAGCATGGGTCTTTTAACGACAGCTAAGATAGGTCCGAACAGTTGTAGTCTTTGCAACAATGCTAACTTTTTGCGAACAGCCATACAAAGTTTCAAAGCTGTCTGATCAACAAACCAAAAAGAGTAAAATACAACTTTAAAATGACAAAAAGTAATTAAAACTCAAATAGCGCCATTGACATTTGCTACAGATTAAAAATTTTCCTATTCAATTTTATGAGGTTGGTCTTTAGCGACTCCAATACTGCCATCCATCAGAATTTCTATCCATTGGTATATTTTCAGAATCCATATAAAAAATTTTATTTTTTTTATTTCTTGATTATTATTTTAAAAACTTTTTTACATACAAACTTTTTTCTAGCTGCTTTTTAAAACAAAACAGATTTTAAAAATAATCTAAAACTGCGGCCAAATTGACGCTATCATTTAAAACCTAAGGAGTTTTGATCATGAGTCTCTCCATACTCATTTAAAATTAATTAATTTATTTTATAAGGCGTGCATCCAAAGATATAGAGGGTAATTCCTGAAAATTTCACAAGGAGGAGTCAAAACAGTTATGAATTCGTTTTAATGGTTATTTAAAAAAGATTATCTGAAATCCTTTTTCATTTTTATGATGTCCAGGATAGATATTTTAATTTTTTGAGAAAAATTCATTTCTGTTAGTGATGTTCAATAATGAATATTAAAAACTTTGTTTTAATATTCTGAATTAATTAGACACTTTTTGAATTAAATAAATTGTTAGATTTGTTAGACTTTTGAAGAGATTGTAACTGGCGAGAGAGCCAAAAAAAATTGAACCGATTCATGCGGTAACAAGAATTCAGAATCGGAAGCTGATTATGAAATCTTTGCCTAAACAGGCAAAAGACATTTTCAATTTTAATGTCAGAAGATTTGACGGCCGAAGCATGACGGAAGCAGAACAATGGCTCAAGGACATTGAAGATTGGATGCTACTTAATGATTTGAATGTAGTAAGTATTTTTGATTTACTTTTATCTGAAGAGGCGTCTATCCTTTGGAAAGAATTTAAAGACATCTCCACAACTAGTGAAAATGCTCGTGAATGGTTTAACGATACATTTACAAAAAGAAGTCATTTATGGATAAAATTTGTGAATTATCATCAGTGAGACATAATCACGATGAAAGATTCGTTAAATTTGAAATTCGAGTAAAAAACATGTTGACAAAGTTTATGACTGTGGAATTTCAAAAGAAAACATCGTCAAACTGATTTTATGCCACAGAGCTCGGAACGACCGTTTTAAAGAAAATATATCAACGAAGGCCAATATTACAAGAGAAGAAATTAGAAATTCAGCAAAGGTATATGAAGCACGAGAAGGTTACGATACGAAAGAACGATCTGAAGAAGTCCAAGCAGTAGTTAAATCGACTTATGCAAACATTACTCAAGATTAACAGAAGCAATGGATTCAAAAATCTTTTAATAACAGAATATACCAAAATCGTCAAATAGAAATAACTTACCAAAATAGAAATGAAAGAAACGAAAGATAATTTGATAAAGTGAAACCATTGGCAGAACAATATAATGAGAGGACAACTACGGAGCATAGACAACCACCTTTAGTTTCAATGAAACATATCGCGTGGAAGATTTATAATAGATGTTTTGGTTTACCAGAACCAGTAGAAGAAAGGTTAAAACCTGGTCAATGCTTTTGTTGTGGACAAAATGACTATATGCGATTTGAATGCCCATTGAAGGACAAGTGCTTAATATGCGGTAAAGAAGGTAATTCATTTAGAAGTTGCAATTTGTTTGTGAAATCACGAACTAATACACAAAGACTAGAACGAAGAGTTTTTTGTATACACGAAGAAAACGATGATAGATCAGATGAATTGATAGAACCACTCATTCATAATGTTGAGACGAAAAAAAACCAAGAAGACCCTGTTGCTTACATTCGTCAGTAGGGTCGAGACAGTAGATGAGTTAAAAAAATGAAATGTTGAAAAGAAGGATGTGATGTTTAAGAAGGATAGTAGTATATAATGAGGACTATGCTGCGTGGATATTTTGCTTTAAAAAACATTGACCCCCCTAAATATTTTTAAATTATTTGTTTTAATGAATGAAATTTATTTTAAATTTATTTGTTTTAATTAATGAATTTTTATTTTTCAATGAATTTTTAATTTTCAAATCAAAATTCAACAAAATATATTGGCGTAGAGGAGCTGACGAAGAACATGGACTTACTCAAAATCAATTCTGTAAATTGAAAATGACAATAATTAAAGGATTTGATAAAAATTGGTCATCTAGATTACATCAAGGCGATGCTATTATTATCGATGATTTATACCAGGAAGCTAATAAAGAAAAGGTTTTTAATAATTTATTTACAAAAATTGCTCGACATATTGGAGTTACTGTTATTTTCATTACTCAAAACTTGTTTCATCAAGGGGGCGGTCATAGAACTCGTAATTTAAAGTTACAATACTTGGTTATTTTTAAAAACCCTCGAGATGCTACCATTATAGATTTTCTTGCTAGACAAGCTTATCCCAATGATAGAAAATTTTTAATTGATTCGTTTCAAGATGCAACAAAGGTTTCCCACGGATATTTGTTCTTGGACTTTACACAATAATGTCCTGATGAATTACGTACTAGAACTGATATTTTCAATGAGAAAGGTGTTACGATTTATAAACGAAATTGAAATCTGAAAATAATTCCTTGAAAAAGACGTTTAAAAAGTTATTGTTCAACTTGAAAAATCAACAAAGAAAAAAGTTACAAAGAAAAGGGTAACTAAACGTAAAATAATAAAAACGAGTAAGAAGATTCTTAAAGATAAAAAGTGGATTAAAATATAAACAAAACAATTAGATGAAAAAAGTAATTAATATGAAAGTTGAACGTAGTCTAACATACTTTAATGCCTTGATGAAGGCTCCTAATAATAAAAGAATGAATATTTTACAGAATTTTCCTCCATTTGTTGTAGATGATCTTGTTGAAGTTATTGTTATGTAGTTCTTGGTAATGTAAACATTATTAAAGTTAAAAAACTTGTATTACAAAAACATAAAAGATGAATTTTATCTTTAGTAAACACTAAGAATCGTCGTCTGATGCGAAAAATAATATATAAACAAAATGGTGGATTTTTGGGAGCATTAAATCAAATAGTATTATCTGCAATACGCACAATTTCATCATTAACTTCTTAATGGATAATAAGAATTCATTAAAGGATAAGCATAATTTAGATATAAATATTTTGACAACTTGTTGTAATAATGAAGGAAACATTAACCAAAAATCGAAACACAGTGAAAATGCTCGAAAAAGTATGGACAGACACAAAACATCCCGCTGGTTTTGGTGATGTAAGAAAACTGACAAAGGAAGTAGTTAATTCAAAGAAAGAAACTCAGAATTGGTTATCTTGGCAAATGGCGTACAGTTTAAATAAAACAATGTTGAAGAAATTCAAAACCCGTAGTTCTAAAACAATGGGAGTTGATGATTTATGGCAAATGGATTTGATGGAAATGATACCCTTCTCTAAAATTAATAAAGGATACAAATATATTTTGACATGTGTTGATATATTTAGTCGATTCGCTCGTGCTATTTCAACAAAAACTTAATCGGTCAATGAAATGGCTGAGGCAACCAAGGAATTATTCATTAATGGCAAGCCTCGTAATTTACAAACTGATTTGGGTATGCAATTAAATAAATAAATTTAATTAAATTTATTTTTTAGGTAAAGAATTTTATAATAGTAAAGTTAAAGAAATTATCAAAGGAATAAATCATTACTCTGTATTTTCTCAATTAAAGGCTGCCAACGTGGAAAGATTTAATTGAACTCTAAGAGATCGCTTGAGAAAATATTTCGTATATAAAGAAAATAAAACCTGGATAAATGTTTTACAGAAAGCAATTTATAGTTACAATTATTCGCCACACAGGAGTTTAAATGGAATGCGACCAATTGATGTTTATTCAACGAATAATATAGATAATTAGATATCACAACAATCTGATTATATCATTAAAAAGCCTAAATATAAAGTGGGTAATAACGTTAGAATAAGTAAAATCAGTGTTTCTCCATTCATCAAGAATTTCGACAACAATTGGAGCGATGAAGTATTTTAAATCTCAGAAATTGATACGAATCAGAATCCTGTAATGTACTTTATCAAAGATGAGGAAAACAATTAAGTTAATGGAAATTTCTACTAACAGTAACTCCAAGTTATAAAAGCCCCTACTGTATTCAGAATTCAAAAGATATTAAAAACCAAGAATGTTGGTAAATATACACAATACTATGTTAAATGGCATGGATATGAAACTCCAACTTGGATATCTAAAAATAAATAAATTAAATAAATATTATGAAAGAAAACCAGTTTTATATGATTTTACCTAGTAATAGTTGTCCTCTTATTTTTCCTAATAATGAAGCTAGTAATTTTAATGTCGAATTTCAAAATCCTATTTACTTGGATGGTGAGTGGGAAGTTGCTTTGATTGATTTTACTTTTGTGTATTATGAGGAAGTTTTATGATGAAGAAATTTTTAAATTGAAAATTTTAAAAATTAAAAAGTTTAGATTAATTTTTAAAAAAACAAAACAAGAAGATATTTTAATTAAAAATATCTTCGTAGAAAATTTGTTTAAATAAGAAAGATTAAAGCAGAAAAAAGTTTTGAGTTTGATATTTATTGAAATAAAATTTATGGAAACAAAAACTGATTTTAATGTTTTACAGGATGAACCTCCTAATATGGTGGCAGCGGTAAACACGGACGCAATCACCGAAAGATTGCTACCAAAGGTATTCTGCCAAGGGGACGATTTGGAAAAGTTCATTAAAAGATGCGAAATTTATTTCGACGCCAAGGGAATCACGCAGAAGAAAGACCAGGAAAGATTAACATCTTGCATGATTGATGAGGATCTCCTGGAAGTGTACGCCAAAACACTGAAAAAAGCCGAAGGATTCCAGGCTAGGTTGCGATTGGCATTCGATCGTGAAAGAGATGTTTTAAAGGATCTACAAAACTTGTTGAATTACAAGCGGAAGGGTGAAGAAATAGAAACGTATTTTAAAAAGGTGGAGGACCTTGTTGATAGGTTGTTCGAAAATAAAGAATTTACCAAAGAGAAATTAACAGCAAAGATGTTAATAGTATGTGCGGAGAATAAAGAAGTTGAGAAAGAAGTGATACTACGGAAGATAAAAAGCACAGAAGAAATAAAGAAAACACTAACTCTGATGGACAAAGTAGAAAAGCAAAGAGAACAGATAAACAGTATGAAAAGTTACGCCAGAGTGGTCTATCAGGAACCACAGGGAAGAGTACAATACAAGAAGAAAGAACAGAGAGAAGAAAGTATCCGAAGAGAAATGCCAGAATGCTGGTTATGCCACAAAATAGGACACACGAAAATTGATTGTCCAATAAAAGGTAAAATAGAATGCTGGACATGTCATAGAAGCGGACATATAAGTAGAAACTGTCCAGATAAAAAAGCTCCAAGATGTTTTGGGTGTGGGAAAGAAGGTCATATAAGAAGATTGTGTCAGGAAATACGCTGTGAAAGATGTAGCAGAAATGGTCATAGATCCGAGGAGTGTTATACAAAGATGAGGTACGGGCAAGCGACGGAGAGACAAAGATTCACGGGAAACAGATACAGTCGAATAAATGGTATCGAGGAAGAAGAAGAAAGGGAATCGTGTGTAGAGACAAATGAAGATAATTTTAGGAAGACGTACCCAAACAACAGGGCTCCACCAGTAGAGGAGTTGGTTGGAGCCATATTCTAACAGAAAATTTGATGGGATATCCTCAAGGGCAGAAAAGTGGGAGAATGTTGGAAGGGTAAGCGAGAAAGTATACAGGTTCCTAAAGAGAGAAATGTTTGAAGAGGAAGTGGAGAGAATTGGAACCATCGAAACGGAGCAGGTTGTTGAAATTTTGTATAACAGAATGCAAGGAAGGCCTAGTATAACAGTAAGGATGAATGGGGAAAATTTCGACTGTTTATTAGACACTGGGGCAAGAATCAATGTAATGAGTGTGAACTGTTTCAACAAGCTACGAGGACAACAATTGACGAAAAGTGACGATAAGTTACGATGCGCAAACGAGAGTACGATCGAGACAATAGGAAAAACGAAGGTGCAAGTAACCATTGGAAATGTTTCGAAGGAAGTTATATTCATTGTGGCGGAGAAAGTGACACCAGACGTGATTGGAGGAATCGAATTACAAGAAACATTTGGATTTAGACTGTTAAAAATTAAAGATATCGAGGCTAGTGAAAAAGACAAGAACTATATTTGTAACATTGAAGCAAAATTTGGCAGAAAAATAAAGGATGAAGAACGATTGATACGAGCGTTGGAGCAGTTAAAGATCAATGAAGATAGCAAAGTAAAGGAAATTATAACAAACAGTGGAAACGTGTTTATGGCAGATAAATGGGATGTGGGTCGCACACATTTGGTAAAACACAAGATAGTTACAAGAGGTGAGCCGATAAACATAAAACCATATCGCCAACCACTAAATTTGGAATCAAAGATTGAAGAAGCAATACAAAATTTGTACGAAAATGGAATTATACGGAAATGTAACGCTCCATGGAATACACCGCTAATATGTGTATGGAAAAAAGAGAAAAAGGATATTAGACTATGCTTGGACTTTAGACAGCTGAACGCGGTAACAGAGAGGCAGGCATTTCCAATGCCAAACATAGACGAGATGTTGGATTTGTTAGGAGGATCCGTCTTTTTCAGCTCAATCGATCTAGGTAATGCATATTACCAAGTGGAACTAGAAGAAGAATCACAGGAGAAAACAGCTTTCTCAACAAAGAACGGACAATATTGTTTCAACAGAATGCCGTTTGGAATTGCAGCAGCACCAGGTACGTTCCAAGAAATGATGACAAAAGTATTAGGCAAAATAAAGGGAGCAATGGTGTATTTGGACGACATCTTGATTTATTCAAGCAGTAAAGAGAAACACTATACAATACTCGGAGAAGTGTTAAAGGCGATTGAGGAAGCAGGCCTAAGGATTAATCCAGAAAAATGCCAAATAATAAAGGAAGAAATCAGATTCTTAGGACACATAATCAGCAAGGAAGGAGTACAGACAGATCCATCTAAAATTCAGGCCATACAGAACTTTGGGAAGCCTAACTGCGTAAAGAAACTCCGAAGCTTTTTAGGTATTTGCAATTATTATAGAAGATTCATCAGTGATTATGCAAAGAAGGCAAGGATGTTAGAACAATTATGTAGCGGACCAAGTAACAAAAAATTAGAATGGAGTGAAGGAACGAATAGCGTGTTTGAGGGATTGAAACTAGCACTCACGACGGCGCCAATCTTATGTTTTCCGGATCTAAAAAAAGAGTTCATTTTAGATACCGACGCTAGTTTCGATACCATTGGAGCAGTACTTTCACGAAGAGATAAAGATGGAAAGGAAAGAGTAATTGCGTATGGATCACACTCGATGACGAGCCACGAGAAAGGATATTGTATTACAAGAAAGGAACTATTGGCGGTATATTATTTTTGCATTCATTTTAAGCACTATCTCTACGGAAGAAGATTCACGCTCAGGACAGACCACAAGACAATCACGTTTATGATGACAACCAAGAAGCCGATTACTTCACAATTCCAAACATTGATCAATTATTTGAGCAGTTTAGATATAAGAGTAGAATACAGAAAGGGTATTAATCACCAAAATGCAGACATGGTGTCGAGAACTAAATGTGACACGTGTGTTCAATGTCAAATGGCCCACGAAGAAGCTAAGAAAGGAAAGATAAAAACAAGATTACTAGACTCGATCAGAGAAGAGGGAAGAAGCAACATCCAACATGGAATTGTAGAAGAAGTACGAAAGAAAACGATGATACCTGAAAATGAGTTACAAGAAACAATAAAGGAAATACATAGACTATTGTGTCATGCTGGAGTCGAGAAGATAGCCGATTATATGAAAGATAGATATGTTGGAAAACACCTGTGGAGTAAGATTCAGGAGATTGTTCGAAGTTGTGAGATTTGTCAAAAAACCAAGGCTTTAACAATAACAACGAAAGAACCAGTAAAAAGACAAGATTCGAAGGAAATGTTCGAAATTATATTCGTAGATATATGTGGACCGTTGGCAGAAACAAAAGGACGTAAGAAGTATATATTGGGCATAATAGATCAGTATAGTAAGTATCAAGTCTTGACAGCGATAACAAAACAAGACGAAGAAACAATAAAGAAAACGATTTTAGAAAAGTGGATTTTAAGATTTGGATGCCCAAAAGAGATAAGAGTTGATTGCGGAAAGGCGTTTGAATCAGGAATGATGAGAGAATTCACAAAGATGTTAGATATTAAATTATGTTTTTCGAGTCCATACCATCACCAAACAAACGGTCAGATAGAAAGACAATTCAGGACAATACGGGATTTGATAAATGCTACTTTACAGGATAGAAAGAAGACGGATTGGGCAGAGATATTACCAGAAGTCGAATTCACTTTAAATGCAACCAAACAAAAAACGACAGGGAAAAGCCCGGCAGAGATAGTTTTTGGAAAAAAGATTAGCAGGGAAAAATGGTACGGGTCCAAAGAAATACCGATAAAGGAAGAACTAGAAGAACAAACAAGGAGAAAATTCAATGTAGGAGAAGAAGTATTAGTAAAAGTAGAAACACGGCACAAAGGCCAGGACAGGTATGAAGGTCCGTACAAAGTGATAGAGAAAGTGCATGACAGACGATACATCTTAAGAAATGAAGATGGAAAAAGAATCGAAAGAAATGTGGAAAAACTTAAAAATTTCTTAAGAAGGGGGATATGAGGAAGTTTTATGATGAAGAAATTTTTAAATTGAAAATTTTAAAAATTAAAAAGTTTAGATTAATTTTTAAAAAAACAAAACAAGAAGATATTTTAATTAAAAATATCTTCGTAGAAAATTTGTTTAAATAAGAAAGATTAAAGCAGAAAAAAGTTTTGAGTTTGATATTTATTGAAATAAAATTTATGGAAACAAAAACTGATTTTAATGTTTTACAGGATGAACCTCCTAATATGTATAAAACATTTCCGTTTTATAGTAATTCTTAAGTTATGAAACGATGAAGAGTGGTACTGAAATAAAATATTTGAAAATAAATAATCAAAATGAAACTTATGAATTAATAAATTCTAAACATAACCCTGATGTTGATGTTTTTATTGAAAAATATAAGAACTTGGTTATTGTCTGTCCACATGTTCCATTTAAAGTAACATTCCTTGACATTCAACATGCGTTTAGTTTTGGATTAAAATCTATATCCATCATTAATGAAGATGATCATTGTCGATTAAAATTACCAAAATTTACAGATGATGGTGTTATGGAAAAATTCGGGATAATTATAAGTTATGAAGAAAAAACAATATTTGAAAAATATTTTGAAGATAATTTACTCATAAACACACCTGAATTACAAGTACATTTAATGTCATTTATTCCGTCTCCATTTAAAGAACTAAAAATTGAAAACAATGAATTGGTTAAAATAAAACTTGCAGATAACATTTCAAAAATATATTTTGACAACAATTTAATCAAAACTTAGGATTAAATAAACAAACTTTTATTGATAAAGACATCGTTGGTAATAAAGTTACAAGATTATTACATCATCATCAACAAATGTTCATTTATTTGAATATTATTGAACCAATAACTGTTGGAGATGTTAGAGTTCGTCTATTAAAATCTATTTGGGTTAAAAACTATGAACAAGGTGAAATTGTACAATTAGAAATGAAGAATCCAATGTATTTACCAATTTCAACTTCAACTATAAACAACATTGAAATTAATATTCGCGATGATAGTGGAAAATTAATTAAATTTAGTAAATATACCAAAACATATTTATCAATACATTTTAGAAAAATAAATGAATAAAGATTTTTATATAAATCTACCGAGTAATAGTTGTCTTCTTACTCATCCAAATAATAAAGCTGATAAATTTAATGTGGAATTTTAAAATCCAATTTACTTGGAAGGTGAATGGCAAGTTGCTCTGACTGATTTCACTTTTGTATACAATAATTTTCCATTTTATAACAACTCAAATATTAAATATAGTAAGAGTACATTACATACAAATTATGAATATTTTTACTTTAACGATGCAAAGAATGAATATATAATTAGTCACGACTTTATTTTATCTAGTATACATTGATGGAAATACTTTAAATATTAATTGTAAATATTTTCCATTTAAAATTTCATTTGACAGTATTGCAGAAGCTCAAAAATTAGAATTTAATAAAAAGAAGTAAATTTTGTTGAAAACTTGAATCAAATTAAAATTCCTTCAAATAATCGTAAAATAAAGTTTGATACAATTAGATTAACTATAAATTATTTTTATGATGTCGAGTATACAGATAAATTTGAAGAAAATTTAATCATTACTAATTTATTACAAATAAATGATCAATTAATGACTTTTTATCCGCACTCATTTAAATCTTGCGAAATTGAACAAGGAAGAATAGTCAAAATTGAATTGGAAGACGACGCCAGTAAAGTTCAATTTAGTAAATTCTTGGCTCAAAGTTTGGGATTAAGTGAAGAATCATATTCAGAAAAAGTTATTGTTGGATTACGTTTACCAGAAATTTTGCAAAGTAATCAACAAATGATGATCTATACAAATATCATTGAACCTATTCTTTTTGGTGATGTTTTAGTACCTCTATTGAAATGTGTATGGGTTGAAAAACATAAAAAGGATGATCTAGTTCAAATTATAGAGAAAAACCCAATGTATTTGTCTGTGTCTTCAACATTTATAAACCATATAGAAATCAATATTCGTGACGATAGTGGAAAATATATGTTTGGTAAAGAAGATAAAACTTTTCTTACATTACATTTTCGTAAAATAAATGAGTAATCCTGACATTGTAAATTTTTATAGTAGTAGTCAATCTGGTGGAGAATTACCATATTTTATAGGTAAACAATATGGAACCGGTTGGTTGAAAACAATAAGTAGATTTGCATTACCTATTCTTAGACATATAGGTAATTTCAGTATGAAAATGGCAAATGACGTAATAAATATAATTCTGATTTTTGACCTGCTTTAAAATCAAATGCAATATCTGAAATTAAAGAATCTTTACCTAATGTTATGCAAACTTTACCTAGTGTTATTAATAAAATAAGTGATGTATTTAATCGTGAAAAGGAACAAAAAGGAGGGAAACTTAAACGTTAAAAGATCATGAAGAAACAAATAAACAAAAGAATGAGAGGATTCGGAACTATATTTGAAAAATGATTAGTGCAAAATCTGAATTATGTCTTTTTGATAGACCATCCCCTCAAGCAATGATTGAACATGGTTCATTTGAACATATTTTCCCAATGAATTCAATAACTGATGCTGGTACCTCTTCAATTCAATTTTACATTAACGGATCACAAACAGAATATTTTTATTTGAACGATACTTTGTTATATATTCAGTTGAAAGTTGTAACTCCTTTTAAAGACGCTGAATTAGTTTTTAATTCTACTAAAATTGAAGGAGAAAATGATATTATAAATTATAATCTAAATACTAAACATACATCTTTAGGGGGAATGGGTTACACTGAACATGATCTTATGCGAAAAACATGGATTGCAAAATCAAAAGAATTTTCATTATGTTTACCAATCCAATTTGATTTCTTTGATCAACCCAAATATTTGCTACCAGGTGTTAGTGTCCAAATTAAATTAACAAGAACAAATTCAGAAAAAGTCTGACATGTACTTAATTTGTACCTAAAATAGTATTGCTAGATGCAAAATTAATAGTTAGAAGAGTTCGTGTTGAACCTTTTGTTTTAGCGGGTTATCAAATATGTCTTGCTACAAGAAATGCAATTTATCCAATGCGAAGCAAAGAAGTTGTTGAATTTTCTTTACCTATTGGATCTTCTTCTTTTTATAAGGAACAAATATTTGGTGATAGACGATTTCCTAATTTTATCCTTGTAACTTTCCAGGGAAATAAAAGATTTAGTGGTTCATTTTTAGATACATTTACTATGTTTGATCACTTTAACTTTAAGTCAAAAACTTTAAGTAAAGGAAGTGATTATCGTGAAAAATATAGTCAAGATTTTGAAAATGATAATTATAGTACAAGTTATATGCAAAGTATTGTTTGGAATAAGGTATATCTTAATAAAAATTTTAATTGTGGTATCAGTATGTCAGACTTTAGAAATAGATATCCATTCTTTACATTCGTATTGGCGCCAGATTTCGACCTTAATCAAAGTCAGTTACCACAAAGTGGAAATTTAGGATTAGATATAAAGTTTAGATCATCCCTAACTGAATCTGTTACTGTAATTGTATATGGAGTTTTTGAAAAAGAAATTTAAATTACTTCCAATTGAACAGTATTAGTTTGAACTATAAACCAGATTGAGATTTTTTTTAATTGTCAAGTATGAAGTAAGAAATTTTATTAATTATATATATTTTATTTATTATTAGTTCTATTCAGATTGATCCTATTGGTAGAAAATTATTGGGAAAAGAATTTCTTGGAGTTTTCCCTCTAGATAAAATTCCATATATCGATGTTAACAAAGCTTTGATAGTAAATACTCAATCATCTAATTAAATTTAATATTAACATTTTATTAATTTAAACACAATAAGTTCAAAATAATATGATAAAAAAAAATAAATTAAAATAAAAAACTAGGATGAATAAAGTTAAAATAAATTTTATTTAAATACATTTGGCTTCAATAATTTTCCAAATTGGTCGAATATTCTGATTTCTTTCTTTATATCCTTGAATTCTTATTTTAATCATAAAATGCTCATTTTCTTTTTTATTTTCATAATTACATTCTTCTTCACAATTCATAAAAGTGAATTGTTCATTAAATCTAATATCTTTGTTGATTGCTAGTAATAACTCTGTTATATTTTTTCGATCAATTTCTCCAATTTCACCAACTCTCATATTACATAGGCTTTCCTATTAAAGTTTATTAATATTATTAATTTTAATGAAAATACTTAATCTAAATGAATAGATGATTGGAAATTTTAAATATTCCATTGAATATTGCAAAAACATTACTGATGAATTTCGGCTTAAACTGATAGAATTTACGGAATTTTCCTCAAGAATTAACTTGACAGCTTCTTTTCTAACCGAAGTTTCTATAAAAATAGTTAATGAATAAATACATAATATGAAAACCATTTACTTTTATTCATTTTATGATTTTAAACTATTTTAATCTACTTATATAAGATTTTCAAAATAAAATTAACCAATCAAATTCATTTATACATTGTGTGTAAAATTAATTTAATGTTTATATTTTAATGATTTACTTTAATGATTTTATATTTAAATTTTTCTTTTATTTTAACAGGTAATCTTTACCCCAATTTTTGCGATTATCCACAACATGATGGAAATTGTGATACGATTATGGAGAATTATTATTCTCATACCTATAACCACATCACCTATTTTATTTGTCCCACATGTAAAACCACCAATAAAATGAATTATACAGACTTTTATTCAAACCATAAGGAACATTTAACACAGTTTAACTGTACGAGAAAATATATTTTTAAATTACCATTGAGTGATAATAATAATAATAATAATAATAATAATAATAATAATATTACAAAGAAAAGAAAAACAAATAATAATAATCCATGCTCTTCGAAAATTCCTAAAATTGTAGATACTATTATACTTTCTGACTCTGACGATTCAAAGATGGTTGATGACGTAATAACCATTACTGATTCAGATGATGCTTATGATGTCTTCCCTCTTGATATTCCTTCTGTTATTGTTAATCAATATGGTGTCTCGATAGCACCTATTGTTAATTTCGATTTAAACCAATCACATGCTATTGTTAGAATGGATGTTTCGAATTTAAATTTAAAGTTAATTACAGTACCCACACAGTTAATTAATAAATTAAATAATGTTATCAATAAAATGGGATCTGTTAAGATTCAATTTTATATTGATGTAGAGTTTGAAAAAGATTGAGAATTTCAATCTTTCATCATTTCAAACTCAGCCAGAATAACGAGTAATTCATTTTTAGATGAAGGCGCTACTCTTCTTGACGAAAAAATAACATTAATTAATGACAAAGGTAGTAACTGGGTTATAAATAAAATAAAAGAAATTCATTTTGTTCTTAACAAGTTTTCACAAATAAATCGGTTGAGTGGGCATGGATTTATTCCAACACCATTATCCTTATTAAATAAACATTGTACTGTAAATGTTGCTAATTCCGATAATTTATGCTTCATTTACAATATTTTAGCTATTTTAAATCATGAAAATATAAGTAAACATCATAGAAATGAAACCTTTAGCTACAACACATCTGAACTTGATTTATCACCTTCGAATTTACCTATGAAACTTTGTGACATTCCAAAATTTGAAGCAAAAAATTCAAATCTTTCAATTAATGTTCTTACGTATGATGAAAATAATTTAATTAATAATTTTTCTAACCCTGAAGTTTTCAAACACTCTTATGTCGAAATAATTCATCGTTCTAAAGTTGTTGGGGGACAACCTATTAATTTAATTTTATTAGAAAGCCTTGATTCTTATCATTATATCGCTGTTACTAAATTAGATAGGCTTTTAAATTATAGGAATCATTCTTTTACTGATACTAGAGTTCAAAGTATATGGTGTCATCGATGTCTAAATAATTTTCACAATATAATTTCATTAAATAAACATAAAGGGCTGTGTGATAAAAATCAATTAGGCACAACTCTTTATACATTACCTTTAAATAAAAACTTGGAATTTAAGAATTGGGCTTAAACTGTAACTACTCCTTTCGTCCTTTACGCTGATTTTGAGGCTATCTTACATTCAGACGACATACATTTTCAAATACATATGCCGATTTCGGCCGGTTTACTTTAAATTAACAACTTTACAGATGAAAAATCTCATAAGAGTTTCCTGGGTGATGATTGTGTAGTTAATTTTCTACAAGAAATAAATAATATTTCAATTAATACTGTTTTACCCTTTTATCAAAATAATTATAAAAAGAAAATATTATTAACAGACTCAGATATTTTTTCGTTTTCTTCGGCAACTTGTTGTTATCTGTCTTATAAGATTTTATCAGTACCGGTTAAGGACTATGATCACTTTACTGGAAAATATTTGGGAGCAGCTTGTTCCAAATGTAATATTTCTCGACAAATAAGGTTTGAATTTTCAGTTGTTTTTCATAATTTGAGAGAGTATGATCTTCACCATATCCTCAAGTATGGTATGAGTGATTTTAACACGTGGAAAATAAGTTGTATTCCTGTAACAAGTGAAAAGTTTCTTTCTTTGTCAAATTAACTGTAAAATTAATTGATTCTTGTCAATTTATTAATAGTTTATTAAGTAACGCAGTTAAAACATTGACCACTCTTCCTTTAACTCGTTCGAAATTTTTAGGTAGTATTATCGATACTAAAGGCATTTTCCCTTATAACTTTACAACTTCTCAAGAAGTTTTAGAAACTAAATATGAACTTCCATCGATTGGGAAGATGTAACTGAAGCCGAATATAGTAAGGCTCAATCTATTTGGGAAGAAACAAATTGTAACTCTTTACTAGATTATATGATGGTTTACCTCAAACTTGATGTTTTTCTTTTGGCTGACTTTTTCCAGCCATTTCGTTCAAAGTCCTTAGCTCATAACCGATTGGAACCACTTAACTTTTATGGAATTCCCTGTATGTCTTGGGCATCGGCTCTTATGACTCTTGAAGAACCAATTGAACTTCTCACTGACATGGAGATGTATACTATTTTCGAAGAGGGAATCCGTGGTGGATTAACATTTATCGTTTTTTGGTCAAATTTTCTTGTTATTATGTTATTTTTAAGTAAATTTCCTGTGGTTCTTGATGCATTTTGTATTTATTTTATTTTACTTTTATGTTTTTTGATTTTGTATTTATTTATATTCTCTCAAATTTTAGTGTTTAGTCAATGTTGTATGTTGTATTTTAAGTTATCTTAGTGCTGGGTTTTCGTGCTATATTACTGATACATTTAAACAATTTTCAAGGCCGTTTGTGTTCTGTCCCAACAGTTCTAATAAAATAATTTACGTTATCATAATAGGACCAGATAAAAGAATAATGTTAAATTGATTTATTTTGTTAATATTCTTTTATTTTTAAAATGAAAATAATTACAGGTGGTGGGTTACAGGGTTTCAGATCTTGCTTATCCTCCTGGCGACCCTAGTAACGCCATACAAAATGATACTGATCGCCACTTGGCACCCGTTGCTAGGCAACGTTGGTAATGTGTTCAAGTGGTGGATTGCCCGCAAAAATTGAGTACCATGTGCTAGTACTATAGTTGCTCGGACAACCCTCGGGTTCACGAGCTGTCGATAGAAGACCTGTGCTCGCTTTGCTCTGTCCCTCGTAACTATTCAGGATTAGTTCTTAATTGACGGTGGAACGAATTGGTGATGTTGGTATACGGTTGTATTAAAATAACAATTTAACTAAGTTTAAAACCCTTCTATTCAATCTAAACACATTATCATTTACTGCTTGATGTTCTGGAGTTGTGTTGCACGACGTCGGACACGTTCTTTACGTCCCGGTCGACGGTTGTTGATTGTCGTGATGGACTGTTCTGCTGGTTTGGTGGTTGTCTGTGGCAGTTGGGTTGGGGCGAAGATGAGCGGGTAAGTTACCGCTTCACCTTCTCGGCATACCGCTAGGGCGACTTCGAGTCCCCGAATCTGCGTGCGCAGACTCTGGTTGAGTTGCCGTTCTTCTTCCCAGCCTTTCTGGGCCGCTGTGAGTCGATGGTAGATCGTTTTCGTCTTTGTGGGATCCGTCCATGTTGCTTTCATATGTTGCATTTCTCGCGTCAATTGGATTATCTGGGCGAGTAATTCTGTGTTTGCTTGTCTCGCGTGGTCCAGTTCCGTTTGCAAAATTCGTAAGGGAGACATCGCTGTAATTAAATAGATCATTTTTATTTATTATTGCTCAAGTTAAAGAATCATCTATTTCATTTAAACAAAATTGCAAATAATCCCAATTACACAAAACAAAAGAACACACAAATTGTTAATATTTTAAATCATCCACTACATAGATTGTCATTATAGAGTCATTCCTCGGGACAGTATCGCTGCAGGCTTCGTCTGAGAGCCTCCACTGTGTAGGGTCTTCGGGTATCTCGGACTGGGCGAGGTGGATAGGCGATGGCGATCCGCCCGGCGAGGATGTCTTCTACCACGTTTGCAAGGTACATCCTCGCCTTAACCACCTGCAGATCTACTTGCTCCTGCACCCTTTCCCACTGGGTGAGGAGGTTCTGTGCGTTTGTGTATGTTTCTACCGCTGGGTATTGTCTTCCTGGGATATCGCAGGGTTCCTTCTCTACATCTAATACCCTCCAAGCAGTCGGATACTGCCATAATTGAGGTATCGGATCTACTGACATTGTGGTCGATTGAGTTGTTGACTGACTCTGCTTTCCTATACTTCGTCTGCTGTTTTGTTCGTGTGGCATATCTAAAACACTCTATTATTATCTCTATTAACTTTATCATGTTAAATTATTAAACAAATAGGGCTTATGTCGCTGTCGAGTGTGCCATCTGATTTAATCTTGCTGAGTTCTAGTGGCTTTCTCGTTTGTTGTACTTCTTTCGAAACGAGTGAACTAAGTTGGTGGAATTACATTTACACAGGTGGTAAGCCTATTGATCAATTCATTTTATTTAGTTAAGCAAGATGATGTCAAGAAATTGTCGAGTTGATTTTAAGGATGGCGGCTATGGGGTAGCGTCGAATGTAAGTAGGGATTTTAAAGATTTCGTACCGGTATTCCATTTTATCCGTTTACTTAAATTTTCATTTTTAGATTTTCCAATATAACATTTAATCATTAAACCTAGCAACTTTTATCGTCACATCTTACGATATAAATTCATGGTTTTTCTAAATCCAATATCAACGTCAATTTTGTTTACCAAATGTTGTAACCAAATGATCGGCGGAAGGCGAGAGCGGATGTCGATTTACTGAAGCGTCGACGTATGTGTGGTGTAACTTCCTGCGGATATCGTGATTTGAACGGTTGAACGGAAGTAAGATTATATAGTTGCATCCGGTGATTTACAATATTTCATTTTAGGATTATCGATTGGCGAATTCGTCGAAAATCTATTCGGGTAAGTTATTCTGCAAATTAATTTGAATATCTTAACGCTATTCTTTAAGGGAATCAGTATATTACGTTCGGAATCTTGACGGACTTTATGCTAGTGGAATATTTTCTCTTATGGATTTTTATGCGTTCGATTATTTTGTGAGTAACGATTTTGTATGTTTTTAAAATAAAAGTTTTCTCATTTTTGAAACGTTGATTTTTATAATGATATTAATTTAATTTAAACAATAATTCATCTTGTTTTTCATCTCTAAACTTGTTTTAATTTTTAGAAAACCTTATCATAAACTTCTAAATCATTTCAGTTTAGGTTTGGGAATGATTGAATTAACTTAGTTCGGTTTCGTTACTCAGTTTTCGCCTATCTTTTACTACGCTAATTCATTCAACCTTTACTTCAATTCTATAAAACTATATTAATATCATTGCTTCAAATAATTTATTCAACCCTTATTTTAATTCTGTGAACCTACCTTAATATTAACATCGTTGCTAATTTATTCTACCTTGATTGTAATTCTACGAAACCTTTTTAACATCATCATACTAGTAACTTCATGAATCTAGTTTGGTCTTTACTAAGGGAACTATTTTACTTTTATTCGAATCGTCTAACTTTAATTACTGAATGACTTGGTTGATCGGCATCGAGTTTTAATTCAATTAAGGTATTCTTATTAACCGAGGAACTATTTAACCAATAAACTAATATATGAAAACTTTGATTCTAATCTATAACTACGTTAACTTTAATTGTTTCAATTATTTAACCATAAAGGGGTATATTTACGCAAAATTCCTTTGAAATTTTCCAAAAGTGAAACAAATTCAGTTTAATTCAGAAGTTATTTGTCTTTAACTATTAATCAATCATTTAATCTAATCGAGTTAATAAATTATTTATTGAATAATTTTTACAGTTAATTTAGTATACCAATGATCAGTTTATTACCCATTATAGGTTTCCATTAGTTATATCAACGATTTTAATTTATTTATCCCCGTATCCTTTCCCTTTAATAGACCTTAGGCGCATTTTGTGTTCATATTATATTTACTGAGTGCCCACTGGACTACTCGGTGTGATGATTTTAAGCCGTATGTAATATGATTTTAGGTCGATTTTACAGAATTGAGAAACGAGGAAGCAGCCAGAGACTTCTTCCTTATTTCCCGCTTCAGCTATAGGGATAAATATTGACGTTACGACCGCTGCGTTGCGCACGCTGAGTCTTCACGGGTACATATCATTGGCGGTTTTCCACGCTCTTACATGCATCTGCACTATGTTGATTTTATTTACTTGCGTGATGTGTCGGCTGTGGGCCGGAAAAATTTCGACATTTAAAATTTATAAAGACATATAAAACAAGTTATATATATTAATAATATTTATTAATTATAAAACAAACAAATTACCCATGTTTGACCATTCCATAATTCATAAAAATAATCATAAAATAACATAACATAACATAAATGCCTCTCTCCCCACGTCGCCGCCAAGCAGAGCTCTATAGAGATGCTGTGGACGTGACGTGGAAAGAGGGTTCCAACCAAAATATTCCTCACCTAGATAATAACTGTAAATTCGAAATAGCTTCAAACAATTAAGATTTTCAAAAATAGTTAAAACAATTCTCAAAGTGGTTTTCAATATGGTTAAGTTTTCAAAATGGTTTTAAACTGGTTTGAAAAATGGTTAAGTTAAATGTGAAAATGGATCAGTATATATACCTAATTTTACGGTGTGTGAAATTTGATGCAGTAAAACAAAATTCGACCTTGTTCTTTTCTAGCAAATTCTATTATTTATTTTTATTATTTTTCGATTTATTTTTATAATTTTTTATTTATAATTTTTATTGAATTATTGCTAATTCAATTTTTCGATTTAAATTTCACTTTAATGAACTTTAATTGATTTTTTCAATTTCGTCGAATTTGTTGTGTTTTCTTATTGTATTTGTGTAGGTATCGTGCGGATCTTGGTGCATTTTGTTAATATTTTAATTTATTTTTATGTTTATTATTTTATATTTAATTCTTTTATTTCTCAGATTTTATATGGTTTACTTGATGTTTTAGTGTGGGTATTTAAATTGCGTGTTATTTTTGCGTGTGTATTTCTGATCCATTTAAACATTTTTCAAGGCCGTTTACGTTGTGGCCCAACATAAAACACTCGGGGGTCCGTAAAATTGCGACCCGCAATTTCAATTGATTTCAAAATAATACATACAATTCCGTTTTCAATATTCACATTCATAAAAAAGTTTCTACGGTAAGGTTAAATCATCAAGGCAAAGATGGACTTAAGGTCCGGCTACAGTACATAATCAAATTTGGATAGTTCAGTTTTCATATCAATGCAAGTTTTATAAGATCAGTTCAAATCAATATCAGTTACTGTAACTCAGTTATATTTGTTTTCGAATGAATCGCTGATGGCTTGGGTTTCGCTTTCGAGCTGGGTTAATCTTGAAGGGTGATTGATGGAAATCTGCGAGAGTCTTGTCGTTTAGTTAGTTTTGTTAATTTTTCGAATTTGGGTGAACATTCTTCTGACTTTTTGAATTTGGGTATTTTGCCTTTGTTTGTTTTTTGTTAGGCCGATGATGAGACAGCATATTAGGAGTATCATGTTAGAGGTTATACTAATCGGTAGTATAAGTTCGATTGCTAGATTTGTTATACTGGGTTCATTTTTCTGTCCCACTTGTTTTCCTGGTCGTTTTTTGATTGATAGGACGATTTTTTGAATTTCTTGGATTGGTTTATTATTGGGATTTGCTTTGGCTTTTCTTTGAATTTGTCTGGTGAGGGTTTCTAGGGTTTTCTTTATCTCACGGTTCTCATTTTTTATATTGGCTATCTCTTCGTTATTTTTCAGTAGGGTTTGTACCATTGTTTGGGTTTTCTCGATGTTCTGTTTCAATTCGTCCTTGTTTTCTTTTGTGGGGCATTGCATACATTGGAGGTTTATTTGTTGACATTCCTCATTATTGGGATTACTACAAATTTCTTTGAAATCGGCACAGGTGCTGTCCTCTCTTCTGAAGGGTTGGGATTTCTCGCATTTTTCCAACGGGTTCTCAGTATTACACTTTCTCATTATTATCATCATTATTATCCACAGGTTTGGGTTCATTCTTTCTATTTTTATACATAATCAATTTTCTATTTATTTACAAGATTGTTTCGTTTATTTACAGTGGAGTTTTAGCCCTTTTTATTCTTTCTCTTTTTCTGGGGTTGGGTGTATCTCGCACTCCTCTTTAGTTTTATTTTCTGAGAATCTCATTATCAGGACTTGGGCTTTTATTAATCGCTCGGTTAGTTTTGGGAGTTCTTTTAGTCGCTCTTTGTTTTCTTTGATTATTCTTTGTTGATTGTAGATTTTCATCTGAAGATTTCTTTCTTTTGTTTGTTTTCTCTTGAGTTGACATTTATAATGGACTCGTTTGGTTGTCTGTTTTTCCAGCTCTCGTCTCGCTTCTTGAAGCTGTTCTGTTAGCGCTTTAATCTCATCTTGAGCTTGTTGATGGCTCTCTTTTATCTCTCTGGCTTCTTTACAACTGTCTTCTAGTTGTATTACGTATCTTTGTTCGCTTTTTCTGCTATCTCTCATTCGTTCTGCTTCGGTTTTCCAATAATCTTCCAGGATTACACGAGTCTTTATTTCGGCTAATTCTCGCCTCAATCGTTCATTTTCCGTCTTTTGATTTCTGTTCTCTCCCATGCTGGAGGTTAGTTTTCGTTTTATCATATTGACTAGTTGTTTTGACTGTATTAGTTGTTGATTTATCCGGGCGATTTCTGATTCTTGCTCCTCCACTAATTCTTGCCATTCTTTTCTTTCTGCTCTCCATCTTTTACTGTAATATCTCAGTGGGTCTTGTTCGATTGGTTCTACTAATTGAATTGGGCTTGGTACGTATTCTCCGTCTTCTAGATTCATTCGGATTTCTATTTCATTTGGATTCATACTAAATATACATCGATTACAATTTTGTTTTTATTGTTTTTATTATTTTCGTTATTTTTACACTTTTTACAATTTTCTCTTTAGATTTACATTGCCGCTTCGTCCGTCTCCCCGAATCCTTCATCGGGTTCGGCGGGTACTTGGTTTAGAATTTCAGTTGGGTATAACGGCATAAGCAGGATTGGTGGTCGGTTCTGCAAGGTATTTATCTCTTCACGCAAAGCGTTTGATATTTGTATCTCTTCGTCTAAGAGATAGGCAAGATATTCCGCATTTTCGGTTAATTCCTCCACTTGCGTTTCCAATCGATGCGTGTTTTCCAACGCTTTTAGCTTCTCGATTTCTTTTCTCAGGTTCTGTTCATTTTCCTCATATCCTTGCTTCATCGTTTTTATCTCTGCTTCAACTTGTCCTTTCAGCTGTTCGTTGACTTCACGTTGATGTCTTAACTGGATCTCTTTGAATACTGCAACTCCTCGGTGTCCGTTCACCTCCTGCTGGAGTTCTGTTATCCTCTCGTCTAATTGTTGGTTTTGTCGTCTTTCATCTGTAAGTTGATTTCTCGTTTCTGCTGCTCTCTTGTCCATTTCGTTGAATTGTTGTTCGTATTCCTTTTCGTGTCTCCTGAGCCTTCTTATTGTACCTTGTCTGATTTTCTCCCGAAATTCTAAGTTTTGGACCTGCTCGTTTAGTTCTTCGATTGTCTCTTTCTGCACTTCGACTTGTTCCCATAGCTCCCAATCTTCCATATTTAATATCCTTTTGGGTAACAGTCTTATCTCTTTCTTGGCTTCTTGGTACTGGTTCTTCCATTTTCTCGCTTCTAATTTAATCCTACTTTCTTTCTTTTCCGTTTTTATTCGTTTTATTCGTCTTTGTCGGTGAGCTTCGTCCTGCTCGATTTGCATCTCTTTTACTCTGGTTTGTTGATACTCAACTTCCTGCTCTAATTTCACTATATAGTTAGATTGTTTTGCGTTGGCGTCTTCAAATATTCTACATTCTATTCGCCATTTTCTTGCTTGATCAGTTATCTGAGTCAGCATTCTTTCTTGTCTATCGTCTCTGGGGCTCTCTAATTTTCTTTGATGGTTTTGGCCCTTGATTTCTCAGTTTATTGATCTCGATCTTTGCGTTCTCCCATTTAGCTTTATACGCTCTTGTTCTATCTTCTTCTTCGGCTATTTGCTGAATATAATGTCTGATTCGCGATTCCCAATTACTTCTTGACTGTTCTCTATCTTCTGTCCATTTGATTTTCCAATATCGCGCTTGTCTTTTTGCCCATTCTTTGGCTTGTTCCAAATGGGGTTCTCTTTGTTTTCTCTATTCGGTATTGGGTGCTAATTTGCCCAATTTCCTCCTGCATTTGTTGTATAATCTTTATCGTCTCCTCTCCTTCTTCTCGTATCTCTGCTTCTTTATCTTTTATCACTTCCCGCAATCTTTCGATTTCGCTTTGTTGATCTTGCTTCTCTTGCTCTAGGGTTTGTATCTCTTTCCTTTGATTTCTGATTCTAGTTTGGTTCTGCATAAATTCCTTCATCATTTCCTCTTCTCGCTCTTGGTACGTTTTCTCTTTTCCTTCCGGGTAAATTATTTTTTGTTCTAGTTGTTTTTCCCACTTTTCTTTCATCATTTTCGTTTTTAGAGTCTCTTGTACTAATTCCTCTTCTGCGATTAGTAGCATTTCTTTTAATTGTAACGTTCTTTGTCTCCATAATTCTACTTCCTCACTTGTTACTTTTATTGACTCTGGTTGATCTTTGATTGCTGGTTTTGTCTCTTCAGCCTCTTTTACAATTTCTTTTGTCTCATTTGGATTCATAATTGTTTTCTAAATATTAATAATCGATTATTCTCTCTTTTCAATCATCTCTAAATTTTATCATAATTTACATCATCTCGTATTTTTGTGGTTTTTGAGTTTTTATAATTTTTTTGTTTTTACGTTTATCTTTATTTACACTTTACACATTGTTTTCGTTTTCTATCTACTGATCAGCGAAACGGAATCCTTTGATCCGCCCGTTGATCGGCTTTCTACATACTGGACATATATTGACTTTTATCCCGCATGCCTCACATGTGACCATATGTCCACAAGGCATATAAATTATTTCTACATGTTTTTGCCAACATGTCACACATTGATACTGCTCCAAAATAGCTTCTTTTATCATCGATTTGTCTCGATTCTCTTTAGGTTTCTCTTGATATCGCTTGATTGCTCGGGATTATTGCTTGTGTCGAGTCATACCATTCTAAATTGTTAGCTAATCTTTCTTTGATTATTTTCTTCATCTTTTGAGTATCTACTCCTGATAATAGCATTATGGTTCTCGTTTTTGGTCGATCCAAAATATCTTCCACTTGCTGGTTTGTAATTATTACTTCGATATTCTTTGCCTCTTTTTCTTGTTTATACATACATTTTCCTTTATGCTTTAGTTTGTTAACATTCTGATCTGGTATTGGTTGTTGATTTTTGCATCCTTCGCACATTATTCCTCTTGCTGTTTGACAATACCCTTGACTCGAAAATTCTGCTGCTCTTGGGTTTCCTTTGAAAGTTTTAATTCTCTCTTCGAATGTTCTCTTTATAGTCTCTTTTTCTCAGATTAGTTCTGTTGGATCTTCGAAACTCTTTATTATTGTTATCCTTTTCTCACCTCCCTTTTCATCTGTGTCTAATTCTGATTGTCGAAGTCCTTCTAATCTGTTCATCGCTTGGTTTCTGACGTCTAAATTTAATACAAAGGGACATCTTGGGAATTTTTCTCGATGTTATCGTTTTGCTGTTTCTCCTTTTTTCCATTGTGCGAGTTTTCCTTGGCAAAAGATGCATGTTACTTCGTCTGGTAGTTCTGGCGTTCCCGTAAAATAAAATCCTTGTGCGGCCATTTCTTGACTTTGTCGGTCACTGAATACTTTATTATTCATAAGTCCTTTCCATTCGCATTCTTTTACTCGGCATTGAACTAATAGATTATTGACTTCTTTATTGGTGGCTTTATCCATTGTTGTAGGGTCTTCATCTCTTTCGATCATTTCGTCACATCCAGGGCATTGTGTTGCTTTTGTTTCTATTACTTCTATCGTGCAATCTGTACATATTCTGCATCCACATTTCGTCTGTCTTGCTCCAATCAGCAATTCTTTACATTTACAACATTTTAGTCTTTCTTTTATATCGTTTACCATTCTAATTTTTTCTTTCATTATTCGTCTTGTAGCTTCGGATGGATTCTCGCTTATTCTCTCGATGATTGTCTGCATATCTACAAAAATTTTCTGATTACTTGACGCTGCTTCGTTTCTGTCGTTTTATTTATACATATTTACAAGGTACGCTTTATTTTTACTCTACTGTTGAATCCGGTTCAGGGGTGAATTCTGGCATCGATGCTATCCATTCCACCCAGCTTGCTGGATCTACGTGCTGTTGGTTGTTACGTAATCTTCTAATTTCATCAGCTTGCCATCTAACTTGATCTGCTAATTGTTCATTCATTCTCTGCAATTGTATTATAGTTCTTTGTTGCTCTTCTAGTCTTATGGCTTGTTGTAGGCCTCTGTTCACACTTTCCGTTAATACTAGATGAGTATTTGTCCACTGAGTTTGCGCATTGTTTGTTATTAGTGTCATTAATTCGCATTGTCGTCTCCACGTTGCCTCGATTCCTTGATCTTGGTATATTCCTTGATTTAATTCTACAATCTCTATAGGTGCATTGGCAGCTGCTGGATGTTGTATTGCTTCTGTGAACGGTGGCATTCTCACTTGGTTTGGTTGATTTACGTTATTCGGATCCATCTATTGATTATAACACATCATTAATTCATCGGCATTCTCTCGGTTTGATTATTGTCTCTAACGCATTTGGTACGATATTTACATATAGATATACATATTACTACTAATATACTACATAATATTTTATACTATATACAATGTCTCTTTTTCGTTTTACACCATCGTCTCCGGGGACTCTATACGCAATGTTCGTATATCCCCATATTTCTCATTCATATATCTGGTATACATCGATTCATTGACCCAAGTTTTGGTCTTTCGATAAGGGCGGTTCTTAACCAGAGTCCCGCTTTACTAGAATTTCCTATGATTTCAATATTCCTCAGTTTTTCTGTATCTCTATTGTCCATAATTCGATATCGTAATTGAATTTTTCTACTGCCGGCCATAATCTTTTCTTTATTGGCTTCTTTCTGCATTTGGTAGTTCTTACTAGTTTGGATTATTATCAGCATTACTACGCTGCTTACTATTGCTGTTGTTATCCAGATCATTTTAAATCATATAGATTCTTTTCATTAGGCTGCATAGTTGTGTTTTTCTCTTGCTTAGAGTTGTCTCATTATTTCCTTTCTTTTTGGTTTGTACATTCTTAAGTGCTTTCTGGCAGTTGTTAATGCTTCGTGAATTGAAAGGTGGCTGTCTCATGATCATTACTTTTTTCCATGTTCGTTTCTTGGTTTTTCCCTCAGATTGTTTTATTAATAAGGTTGATCGTCGCAATTGACTTGAGTGGCCTTCCTTGTGATCGTTCTCCAATGTTCAAGAGTTCCTTTTGGATATTTATTACGTATTTTCCCGTTTTCTTTTTGTGGGATGATATTTTTGATTCTTTAATACTTTTGCTTGTTTCAGCATTGTATCCTTTTATTCACTGGTTTCGTTTCTTTGGTTCGTATATGCAACGATTTTTGTGATAGGTTTTTTCGCCGCCTGTATCTCAATTACTATTTCTTCTTCATTTGCTGCATTTGACCCTATGTTTATTATTACTTGGTTTATTTCCCTGATCTGTCCGTTGTACGGTTCTTTCTTGTTTCTTTTCTGGATGCTTTGTCGTAGTTGATGCGATAGTTTTCTTGTTATGGATTTTTCCAGTAATCGTCTCTTCTCTCTGGAACGTGTATTATAATACTTTCCACGTTTTCTTTAGTTGGAATACGGTATTTTTGATTTTGATATCCTCGTTTGAATTGACATTTGATTCTTTCGTTCATCGTTCCGTTCTTTTTTGGTTTCCAAATACACAAACTTTTGGTAATGGGGTTCCTTTACCCATAATTTTCGACTATTATTCTTCTCACTCTTTGTCTGCTTCCACTTTTATTATTATTTCTTTATTTCTCGTACTCGAGTTTGTAATGGCTCTTCTTTTGGTGTTGTGGAATTTTTCTCCCTAGGTTTTGGCTAATGTGGCAGGTTATTATTATAATCCGTTGTTGGGCACATATTAATATCCGCATTTTCCTTCTAGACTATCTACATTCGCATTTCTTTCTGCTTTCAATTCATTTTCCAACAATCGATAATTTTGTTTTGTATACATAATCTTGTTCAATCGTTCCGTAATTCTTTGGTTTATTATTCGCAATTGCCTATTCCTGGCTTTACTTGGATTTTACGTTTCCTATCTTCTGTAGCATCTCTCATACATCTTTGAGGTGGTTTGACATGATGATGAGTTTTTCGGATCGTATTTCATCTTCCTGGTTTTCCTATTGAGTCGAATTGACAACTTATGCTTGTATTCATCGTCATTGTAAGCATATTCCTTGTTGCGCTCCTTTCTCATTTATTGTCGTATTCTGAAGGCTCTCATTTCTTCGTGGTTTTTCCCTCAGCTTCGTTAACTTGAATGGACGGTCATCAATATCATTATTTTTGTAGCAGGGTCCGGTCGGTTTTGATTTTCCCTTTGTTGTAGTAACATCATCCCTTTGTTTCGTTTCCCTCGTTATTGGTGTTGTTCGTTTTCTTGGCGTTTTGTTAGATGATTCTTTTTCTGTTGTTCCGGATTATTTCCGTCTCTAGTATTTTTGATCATCTTGGTTTTTGCTGTTGTCATTCACTTCCTCCTCATTATTATTTTCCATCCGGGGTTTCATTTAAATGTGTCCTCGACATTAATTATTTTCAATTATTTCTCGTATACTTTTATTATTCCTCGCTTTATATCGGGTCCATCTCTTTTATTTCTTTGTTTGCTCGCTTGAAAAATCTATTTGCTTTTCGATGCCATCCCTTGTGTATTATCGTCAATAACTGTTCCTTTCTATCTCCGATTCTATCGCTTCTTTTGGATGATGGTGAATTTCAGTCCTTCCCAACTTTCAAACATTGCTTTTATTGTTTTTGGGAAATGGATAGTTGAGCATATATTGGTTCTTTATAGGACGTTTCTGTTCTTACCATATAGTTTACATTGAATATCTAGTGATGAACCTTCGTAGGTCCATTTCATCAGATTGGCTGTTGCTTCGTCTTGTTTGGCGTCGATAGCTTACCCCATAATGTTGGATTGTTTTTACCGCATCATTTCTCTTTTCTAATTCGCATACTGGTGAATGAATTTTATTGCACTTGCCTGTCTGGATTCAGCGCATAATGTAGTACATTGTTTTCTCCATTGTCTTTTTCTTTGAACATGATCCTGTTTTTAGTAGTTTCTCAGAACTGTCGTAGAAGGCATCTGCTGCAACTGCGAACATTAATGGGTGTTTGTCCCCTCTTCGTTGGGTATATTTGAGGCTGTCCGCATTTTGCATAAGTTGGATTATATCTATTATCCTTTAGTGTTTCTGTGTTGTACTGGCGATATGTAAAGGTACGTTTACCTTCTACATCTGCCATAGTGAATACATGGGTATATCTTTGGATACGATCTATTTCTGGTGGACTTCTAGCTTTTAGCGTAATCCATGCGATTTTCCAGCTTTTTGTTTACTATTCTCATCCATCCTTTTCTCGACCCTTTCTGGCATTATCTCTCTGATAGCTTTACTATTAATCCATCTTGTCTACATTATCTTGAAGTCGCATTTAGAGTTATTTTGATTCGATGCTGGTTTAGGTTCCTCTACTGTGTTAATTCGATGTCGCTCTATCTTTCGCTATTGTAGTCCGTTTATACTCAATTGTGAGTTTGTGATCTAGTTTGGCATACCTCGATTTATGGTTCTCTTGACTTGTTCCGGTACGCTTTAATACATCTGCTCACCGTTTTACGTAGATAGGTCTGGTGAGTGGTTGTTGACTATTAACTCGAGCATTGTTTCGTTTACATAACAAATTATCTCATAAGGTCGCTTTACCACATCTTTGTAATTTTCTGGCTACTCCGGAAAGTTTCTGGCGTCGCAATATTACCCAGTCTCAACTTGAAAATTATGCCTTCACGGCTCGATAGTCCTCGCTTTATCATGTAACTCTTTGTAGCTCTCTTGATTAAATTAATATTCATACACTGCTGTTTTCCAGATCTCTTGGCATTCGCTCTTTTGAATCCTGTTACGTAATCATCAATTTCCATATACTGGTGAACTGGCGTTGATATTCTAAGTTATCGGCATGTTACATTTCTGCCGTACATTAATTTAAAATGACTCAGTTTTTGTTGCTTGAATGTATTGACATTCTATAAGCATAGGATAGGTTTATATATCTATCCCAATCCTTTGGTGTCTACTTACATAATCGACTCATTTCAATTAATATGCCATTAATCGTTCGGTTTTGATTGTTTGGGATGGTACGGTGATGTTTCTCAGTTTCGCAATCTAAGTAATTCGTTACCTTCCTCTATTATTCGCCTCATAAAAGTTGGTTCCTTGATCCTCCAGGATCTGTTGGGTGTTCCGTAATCCTACAGCATATTCCCTCTACTAGGATTCTCGCTATTGTTCTTGTTTTGATCTTGGTAATGCGAATGCTTCTGGGATTTTGATAAATAATCTGTTACTACTAATTATGTAGATGTTTCCATCGTTGGTTTCTGGTAATGTCCTACTACATCCCATTCAATCAATCGTCATTGTTCCGTGGGATTGGCATTGGCCTAATGGTGCCTCAATTTACTCCTGTTGCTTTTTCTGGTTGCAACATATCCAGGCCAATCTTTATCCATCCTTTTACGTCCTCTCGATATTTTGGCCATATAATATTTTGACGTAATCTTGCTTCCGTTTTTTGCTGAGACAATGTGTCCTCCAGTTTTCCAGTCGTGTATTGCAATCATACCTCTTTTCTGTCTACTCTCTGGTAAGCACATAAGTCGTTTCTCGCCATCCATTAATAATAACCATCCCTTCTTCTATGGTATACCGGTGTCTGCAGGTTTTCCATATGCTCTTTCAATTTACTGTTGTTGTCGAAGACTTTATATCATTGGTTTCTATGAAATTGTTTGTTTTCAACTTCATGTCTTTTTCTGCTCATTTCTCAGTTTTTTGTGAAATCGAATATTTCTGCGATATCAATGCATATTCGTCTTACATTTGATCCATTAGTTCCTCAAATACAAATCTTGACAATACAATCTGCGTTTAGGCGTTGGCTTTCCTGATTTAAATTTTAATATAGGCGAGTATTCTTGGCAACTGCATCGCCCATCCTCATTAATCTGCTCGAGGCTCTTTATGTTGCCCAACATACTAATGGTTATGATCAGTCGGATATATATCTCGTGACGCCCATAGTAAAATTGTGAAGTGTTTAATATGTTGAATTATTTGCTAATGCCTCTCTTCCGTCACAAGAGTAATTCTTTTCATGTTTCTTGAACTTCGACTGTAATATCAATAACCTTCTCTTTTCTCGTATCCCATTGGTCTAAAGAGCTAGCTCCAGATGCATATCCCACTTGCGTCTGTGCTAACAAAAACGGTTCTTGAAATCTGGGTGTACTAGTTTGGTGGCTTGATTTAGTTTATCTCTGAGTGTTTCAAAGGCTGTTTGTTGTTCCTTTTTTTCGCATATAAAATGGGGTAATCCTTTTTGGTTAATTCTTGTATTGGTTTCCGCGATGGTTTGCATAACTCTTGGAATGAACTTCGGGTATCCACATAGGCCTAAGAATTCTTGCACTTGCGTGACTGTCTTTGTGCTGGGCAATTCTTTATCTTTTTCGGTGTTTCTGGATCTGGTTCTTTTGCTTTTGCGAACACAATATGTCTAAGAAGTTAACTTTTCCCTTTGCCCAATGCATTGGAGGGTTTTAATTTAATTTCCCATGTCTCAGTCGAGAAACGAATACATTACGATATCTTTAAATGTTGCTTCGAAGTGTACAGAATAAATATATCTATCAATATATACTATACATTGTTTATGCCGTGCGTTACAAGTTCATCATACATCTCTCTGGAATGAAGCTGGTGCGTAGTAGTCCAAAAGGCATTTCTTAATTGATTATCATCTTTCCAATTGTAAAGGCAGTTTTCCTCTGTCTCCTCTTTGATTTATTTGCCAAATACCATCTTTTTAAATCTAATGAAATGTAAAATAGCTGCTCCGTGTAAATTTGTGAACATCTCATCTTATGTTCTGGTAACGGGTTATGTATCTCGTTTTGTTACCCTGGGCGTTAGTCGTCCGATAATCTATAACAGAAGCGTTGTGTCGTTCTTTTCTTTACATGATATGGAATTGCCATGGCGAGCAACTTGTTTCGATCACTCCTTGCGTCTACATCTTTGAACTTCTTTTCTGCTTCTCTGATTTTTGAGCTTCTGCAATGCGATAATGCCGTAGTGTTATTGGATCATCTGTTAGTGGTATCGTGTGTGCGTTACGGGTCGCTTGTACCGAGAGTCTAAGTCAGATTGCTTGCAATAATCCCTTAAATTTGCCATTAGCAGTTTTGTAGTTGTTCTTTCTCGTTTTGCGTTAGTAACTGACTGTCGATTGGTCCATAATTCTTCATCAGTTCCTTCGGTTTTGTTGTTGGAAGTTCAATGATCCACATTGGGTTAATTTTCCAATCTTTCGTTTTCATAGATATTTGTTCTTCCTCGTCAAAATTTTGTAATATTGATGGAATTTCACTGTTGTCGTTTACGTACACTATCTCTCTGGCTAATGGCAGTTCCTCTTTTTCTCGAATTTTTGATCTAGGTTCGAAAATATTTCACCTCTAGTTTCTTCGTTTACTTTTACGTAACAAATCATTTGTGTGCGCCCTGGCACTACTATTTTCTCTGGCATCTCACTTCTGATTTCAGCATACATATTCGTCCGGTTTTATCTCTCAGCTCCATTGATCCTAGATCTATTATTATCTCTTTTAATAATTCTGGCATGAGATCTGTTCCAATTATACAATCTGCGCTCATCTCCTGATAACTGATAAATACGTATTGATTTTTACATTTTTATATCTATTATCGACCAGATTTTTTCCGATGGACCGCTACCGATTCTTTGCTGCGTTATTACATCCTGTTAGCTTCTTCTATACACTGGCCATAGTCTTCCTGGTATTTTATCCATTTTTATTGCTGAGATGTTTGCTCCGGTATCAATCATTGCTTTTATTTCTACCCCTTTTTCTATGGGTACCGTTAATGTTGGTCCAGCTAACGTTTGTAACATAGCGATAGTTCGAGTTTCTGGATCCTGATCCACACTTCTCGATCTTTGGCTGGTTCTTGGTACTAAGTCTGCCCAATTTGGTTTCGTATGGTACCGGATAACCTTTTGAATTTTCCAGGTGAAACCAATTCAGTTTAATTCAGAAGTTATTTGTCTTATAACTTATTAATCATCATTTAATCTTATCGAGTTAATAAATTATTTATTGATAATTTTACAGTTAATGTTTATACCAATGATAGTTTATAACCCATTATAGGTTTCATTAGTTATAATCAACGATTTTAATTTTATTTATCCCGTACCCTTTCCCTTTATAGAACCTTAGCCGCAGTTTGTGTTATATTATATTTACGAGTGCCCACTGGACTACTCGGTGTGGTTGATTTAAGCCGTACTGTAATATAATTTTAGTCGATTTTACAGAATGAGAAACGAGGAAGCAGCCAGAGACTTCTTCCTTATTTCTCGCTTCAGCTATAGGGATAAATTGACGTTACGACCGCTGCGTTGCGCCGCTGAGTCTTCACGGGTACATATCATTGGCGGTTTTCCCACGCACTTACATTCATCTGTACTATGTAGATTTTACTATCTTGCGTGATGTCTTCTTATGTCGCTGTGAGGCCGGAAAAAATTTCGACATTTTAAAATTTATAAAGACATATAAAACAAGTATATATATTAATAATATTTATTAATTAGAAAACAAAAATTTACCCATGTTGACCATTCCATAATTCAATAAATTAATTCATAAAATAACATAAACATAGACATAAATGCCCTCTCTCCCACGTCGCCGCCAATAGCAAGGCTCTATAGAGATGCTGTGGACGTGACTGTGGAAAGAGCGGTTCCAACCAAAATATTCCTCACCTAGATAATAACTTGTAAATTCGAAATAGCTTCAAACAATTAAGTTTTCAAAAATAGTTTAAACAAATTCTCAAAGTGGTTTCAAGATTTGAAATATGGTTAAGTTCAAAATGGTTTAAACTGGTTGAAAAATGGTTAAGTTAAATGTTGAAAATGGAATCAGTATATATACCTAATTTTACGGTGTGTGAAATTTGTGCAGTAAAACAAAATTCGACACTGTTCTTTAGCAAATTCTATTATTTATATATTTTTCGATTAATTTTATATAATTTTTTATTTATAATTTTATTGAAGTATTTGCTAATTCAATTTTCGATTTTAAATTTCACTTTAATGAACTTTAATTGATTTTTTCAATTTATTCGTCGAATTTGTATGTGTTTTTCTTGTTGTATTTGTGTAGTATCGTGCGGTCTTGCGTGCATTTTTGTTAATATTTTAATTTATTTTTATGTTTATTAATTTATATTTAATTCTTTTTTTCTAATTTTATATGTTTAATGATGTTTCATTGGGTTTATTTAAATTGCGTGTTATTTTTGCGTGTGATATTTCTGATCCATTTAAACATTTTCAAGGCCGTTTACGTTCTGGCCCACATAAAACCACTCGGGGGTCCGTAAAATTTGCGACAACGCAATTTCAATTGATTTCAATATCCATAACATTTTCAAACATTCACATTCTAAAAATATCTACGGTAAGGTTAATCATCAGAATAAAAGATGGACTTAAAGGTCCGGCTACAGGTACATCATCAAATATCATTGTGATAGTTCAATATCAATTGTAAAATCAATATTAGTTCAAATCCTGTAGATCAGTATTGAGTTATTGTAAATCAGTTCGAGTTAGGAAAATCAGTTCGAATCAATATCAGTTACTGTAATTCAGTTGTATTTGCTTTCGATCATGAATCGTTGGACGGCTTGGGTTCGCTTTCTAGCTGGTTGATCTTGAAGGGTGATTGATGAATCTGCGAGAAAGTCTCTTGTCGTTCCGCTTAGTTTGGTTTAATTTTTCGAATTTGGGTTGAAACATTCTCTGAATTTTTGAAATTTGGGTATTTTTGGCCTTGTGTTTGTTTTTTATTATAGGCGAGGATGAGACAGCATTATTAGGAGTATCATGTTTAGAGGTTATACTAATCGGTCAGTATAAGTCGATTGCTTAGATTTGTTATATGGGTTCATTATTTCTGTCCCACTTGTTTTTCACTGGTCGTTTTTTGATTGATGGGACGATTGAATTTTTTGGATTGGTTTATTATTGGGATTTTGCTTATGCTTTTCTTTGAATTTGTACTGATGAGTGGTTTCCTAGGGTTTTCTTATCTCACGCGTTCTCATTTATATTGGCTATCTCTTCAGTTTTATTTTTCAGTAGGTTTGTACCTTGTTTGGTTTTCTCGAATCTGTTTCAGTCGTCTTTTGTTTCTTTTTGGACATTGCATACAATTCGAGAGGTTTATTTGCTTACATTTCTCATATTGGATTACTACAAATTTTCTTGAAATCGGCACAGGTTGCTGTCTCTCTTCTGAAGGATTGGGATTTCTCGCATTTTTCCAACGGGTTCTCAGTATTAACACTTTTCTTCATTATATAATTATCATTATCCACAGATATTGGGTTCATTCTTTCTTTTTATATACATAATCAATTTTATATTTAATTTTACAAGATTGTTTCGTTTATTTACAGTAGTTTAGCCCTTTTTTATTTCTTTCTCTTTTTTGGGGTTGGGTGCATCTCGCACTCCTTTTAGTTTTATTTTTCTGAGAATCTCATTATCAGGACTTGGCTTTATTAATCGCTCGGTTAGTTTTGGGAGTTCTTTTAGTCGCTCTTTCTTGTTTTTCTGATTATTCTGTTGATTTTAGATTTTCATTTGGAGATTTCTTTCTTTTGTGGTTTCTCTAGTTGACATTTATAATGATTCGTTTAATTGTCTGCTTTCTGCTTTCGTTTCGCTTCCTGTAGTTTGTTCTGTTAACTATTTGATTTCATCCTGAGTCCTGCTGGTGGTTTTTCTTTTTATCTCTCTGGCTCTCTTTACAACTGTCTTCTAGTTGTATTACGTATCTTTTGTTTCGCTTTTTCTGCTATCTCTCATGTCGTTCTGCTTCGGTTTTCCAATAATCTTCAGGATTACACGAGTCTTTATTTCGGCTTAATTCTCGCCTCAATCGTTCATTTTCCCTCTTTTTGATTTTCTGTTCTTCCCATGCTGGAGGTTAGTTTTCGTTTTATCATACTGACCCTAGTTGTTTTGATGTATTAGGTTGTTGATTTATCCGGCCGATTATCTGATTCTTGTCATCCACTAATTCTTGCCATTCTTTTTCTTTCTGCTCTCCATCTTTACTGTAATATTCAGTGGGTCTGGTTCGATTGGTTCTACTAATTGAATTGGGCTGGTAGGTATTCTCCGTCTTCTAGATTATTCGGATTTCTACTTCATTCAAATCATGCTAAATTACATTCGATTACAATTTTTGTTTTTGTCATTTTTATTATTATTTTTATTGTCTTTTTACACTTTTTACAAATTTTCTCTTTAGATTTACATATGCCGCTTCGTCGTCTCCCCGAATCCTTCATCGGGTTCGGGGTACTTGGTTTAGATTTCAGTTGGGTATAACGGCCCATAAGCCAGGATTGGTGTCGGTTCTGCAAGGGTTATTTACCTCTTCACGCAAGGCGTTTTGAATTTGTATCTCTTCGTCTAGAGATAGGCAAAGATAGTCTGCGTTTTCAGTTAATTCCTCTACTTGCATTTCTTAAATCGGATGCGTTGTTTCCAACGCTTTTAATTTTTCAATCTCTTTTCTCAGATTCTGTTCATTTTCCTCATATCATTGCTTTTTATCGTTTTGATCTCTGCTTCAACTGTTCTTTCAACTGTTCGACTTCGAGTTGTGTCTCAACTGAATTTCTTTAAATACTGCAAACTCCTCGGTGTCCGTTCACCTCCTCTGGGAGTTCTGTTATCACTCTCTTCTTATTGTTGGTTTTGTCTCTTTATCTGTAAGTTGATTTCTCGTTTCTGCTGCTCTCTTGGTCATTTTCGTTGAATTGTTGTTTCGTATTCCTTTTGTGTCTCCTGGAGCCTTCTATATTGTACCTTTCGATTTTCTCCGAAATTCTAAGTTTGCGACCTGCTCGTTTAGTTCTTTCGATTGTCTCTTTCCTGGCACTTCGATTATGTTCCCATAAGGCTCCCAATCTTCCATATTTAATATGCTTTTTGGGTAAAGTCTTACTCTTCTTGGCTCTGGTACTGGTTCTTCCATTTTCTTCGCTTCTATTTAATCCAACTTTCTGTCTTTTCCGTTTTATTCGTTGTATTCGTCTTTGCGGTGAGCTTTCGCTCCTGCCTCGATTTTGCATCTCTTTCTTTTACTCTGGTTTTTGATACTCAAACTTCCTGCTCTAATTTCACTATATATAGATTGTTTTGCATGTTGGCGTCTTAATATTCTACATGCTATTCGCCATTTTCTTGCTTGATCAGTTATCTGAGTCAGCATTCTTCTGTCTATCGTCTCTGGACTCCTCTAATTTCTTGATTGGTTTTGGCCTTGATTTCTCAGTTTTATTGATTCTCGATCTTTTGCGTTCCCCATTTAGCCTTTATACGCTCTGTTCTATCCTTCTTCTTCGGCTATTTGCTGAATATAATGTCTGATCCGCGATTCCCAATTACTTCTTGAGTGGTTCCTCTGTCTTCCTGTCCATTTGATTTTCCAATATCGCGCTTGTCTTTTTTTTTTGCCACTCTTTGGCTTGTTCCACTATGGCTCTCTTTTGTCTTCTCTATTCGGTATTGCGGTACTAATTTGCCCAATTTCCTCCTGCCATTTGTTGTAATAAATCTTTATCGTCTCCTCTCCTTCTTCTCGTATCTCTGCTTCTTTAATCTTTTATCACTTCCCGCATCTTTCGATCGCTTTGTTGATTCCTGATTTCTCTTGCTCCAGGGTTTGTATCTCTTTCTTTGATTTTGATTCTAGTTTGTTCTCCGCATAAATTCCTTCATTTCATTTTCTCTTCTCCGCTCTTGTACGTTCCTTTTCCTTCTGTTGTAAGTTACTTTGTTCTAGTTCTTTTCCCACTTCTCTTTCATCATTTTCTGTGGCTCTTTGGTGCTATTCTTCCTTCTGCGATTAATAGCATCTTTTTAATTGTAACGTTCCTTGTCTCCATAATTCTACTTTCACTTGTGTTGCTTTTATGATTTCCGATTGATCTGATTGCTGGTTTGACTCTTAGCTTCTTGTGTTACAACTTCTTTTATCTCGTTTGGATTCATAATTGTTTTTCTAAATTATTAATAATCGGATTATTCTCTCTTTTCAATCATCCTAAATTTATCATTAATATAACATCATCCTATCTTTTGTGGTTTTTGAGTTTTTATATTTTTTGTTTTACGTTTTATCTTGTATTTACACTTTACAATTGTTTTTTCGTTTTCTATCTACTATCAGCGAAACGGAATCCTTTTAGATCACGCCCCGTGATCGCTTTCTAAACATACTTGGGCATATATGACTATTATACCCGCATTGCTTCACATGTGACCATATGTCCACAAGCATATAAATATTATCTACATGTATTTGCCAAACATGTCACACCATTGATACTCTCCAAAATAGCTTACTTTATCATCGATTTGGTCTCGATTCTCTTAGTTTCTCTTGAATATCGCCTTGATTGCTCGGATTATATGCTTGTGTCGAGTCATACCATTCTAAATGTTAGCTAATCATTTCTTGATTATTTTCTCATCTTTTGAGATATCTACTCCCTTAATAATTAGCATTATATATCTCGTTTTTGGTCGATCCAAACTAATCTTTCACTGCTGGTTGTAATATTACTTCGATATCTCTTTAGCCCTCTATTTCTTGTTTATACATACATTTTCCTTTATGCTTAGTTGTATAACATATCTGATCTAGGTAACTTCGGTTGTTATTTTTGTCTCTCGCATTATTCCTCTGTTGCTGATTGACAATTACCCTGACTCGCAAATTCTGCTGCTCTTGGGTTTCCTTTGAAGTTATAATCTCTCTTAGAATGCTCTTTATAAGTCTCTTTTTCCCAGATTATATCTGTTGGATCTTCAACTCTTTATTTATTGTTATCCTTTATCTCACCTCCCTATTCATCTTGTGTCTAATCTGATTGTCGAAGTCTTCTTAAATTCTGTTCATCGCTTTTGTTTCTGACGATCTAATTTATACAATAGGACCTCTTAGGGATATTTATTCTCGAATGATTCTCGTTTTGCTGTTTACTCCTTTTTCCATATGATGCGAGTTTTCCTTGTCCAAGATGCATGTTACTTCGTCTGGTATTCTGCTTCCCGCTAATAAAATCCTTGTGCAGCCATAATTCTTGGACTATATGTCAGTTACGAAATACTTTATTATTTTTAACGTTAGATATCTTTTTCCTCTTTTCTCAAGTTTTCGTCTTTTACCATCATTAGTGGGTATTACTTTGTTCCTGATTTAGTTGGGTCTTTCTTCTACATCAAAAATCCGCATAGTATTGTTATTGCTGCTGCTTAGTATGTTTGGTTTTTTCCTCTATCTTCTGTTTTCCATAGTTTTATCCATATCGAAATCTGGTCCTTCTCTCATCTGTATGTTATCTCTTCAGCTGGTTCCGCTTGCCATCTAAATTATCTTCATTATTTTTGAGTTTTTTGTTTTTCTGTTTTTCTGATTTTCTGATTATTTGTAATTTTTGATTTTTATTTGGTTTTTATTATTTATTTACATTTATTTACACTTTCTTTTCCTTTTACAACGATCTATGTCTGGCGCTCATTCTATTTTATATACAGATTAATCCTTCTCAGCAAAGAATCCTTCTCCTCTTAATCGATTGTTGTGGAATAAAAAAGGTGGCTGTACCGATTGCTGTATTCCATTCGTGTTGGTCTTCCCATCTCTGTGGTTTCATTTCACTGTTCATGATATGGGTTACGATAAATCCTCCTACTGTCTTTCATTCGTTAATATCATGTTTTGTTTAAAAAAAATACCATCTAAATGCTTCGTCGTAATCTCCATCTTCCTTACTCTGACGAAGACACTGATAATGGGTGCTGTTGCATTTCCATCTCCATTTGGGATACAGTTCTAATACCTAATTGTATATCCGTATAAATTCCCAAAATGATATTGTGGACTGTCTAGATTTCTCTGTGTTCCATTTTTGCCTCTGGAGCTTCTGCGAATCGGTTATTCCATAAAAATTGGTGCTGTATGGATGTTTTCTGAGCCACGGAGCTGTTTAGTTATCAATTTCTTTTAGGGCTGTTGTCATTTGTATGCATTTTCTTTATCTATTTCGGCCATTTTCTTGAGATGAATATTTCCCTTGGCTTTTTCGAAAGTTCTTTTCTGGACTCTAAATATTTCTCTTATTAGTGCCTTCTGTGCATCATTTTCTGTTCGTAGGCTTTTTACATTCCCATGCCAACATTCCTATCGTATTTCATTCAATCGATTTCGGATGTGCTCAGATACTATTTTCCTTATGACTTTACGGCATTCACGCAAAATTGGTAGTTGGTTTGGCAAATTAATAATTCTAACGGGCATTTGACTTGGTTTTGCCGCTACATTCGTTCCAATGTTCCTTTAATTGACCTTTACTTTCTTTGTTCGGCAGTTGTTTGGTGCATTCCCTTCGTATAGATCACATATTTGTTCCTTCTTTATAGATATCCGATGTTCCATTTCTTTTTATCCATTCGATCGATAATTCCACAGAATCGCATTTCTCCTTCTCTCTTGATGCACACTTTGATGATGGTATCTTTCATTAGTCTTTTTCGTTTTTGAATGAAGATTTGATTATATACGCATAAAATCTCGTATATAATTCACATTCATTTGATGATGACTTCCGCTTCCTTCATAAGTCCTTTCCTATTCGCAATTCTTTTATTACTCGGCAATGAACTATTAGATTAATTGACTCTTAAATTGGTGGTTCATAGTTCCATTGTTTTTGTAGAAGGTCTTCATATCTTTGATCAATTTCACGTCACATCCAGGGCCATTGTGATTTGCTTTTTGTTTCCTATTGACTTCTATCGTGCAATCTGATACAATATTACTGCAATCGCATTGTCATGTTCATCGCACCATCGCAATACTTACAATTACAACATTTTAGTCTTTCTTTTATATCGTTACCATTCTAATTTTTTCTTTCATATATTCGTCTGTAGCTTACAGGATGGAATTCTCGCTTATTCTTCGAATGAATTGTCTGCAATATCTACAAAATTTATCTGATTACTTGACGTTGCTTTACTTCTTATCGTTTTATTTATACATATTTACATGGTACGCTTATTTTTTACTCTACTGTTTGAATCCGGTTCTGGAGTGAAATCTGGCATCGATGATAATCCAATTCCAACACCCACTTTGCATGGATCTAAAGATAAGCTGTTGAATTGTTACGTAGCATCTTCTAATTTCATACAGCTTGCCATTCTAACTTGACATGCTAGATTGTTTCCATTATTTCTCTCCAATTTAGTAATATAGTTCTCTGATTGCCTTCTAGGTACTTATAGCTTGTTGTAGACCTAGTTAACACTTCCGTTAATACTAGTGATTAATTATGAATACCACTGGAGTTTCGCATTGATTTTGTATATAATGTCATATTAGTTCGCATTGTTCGTCTCCACGTTGCCTCGATTCCTTGATCTTGTATATTCCTGATTTAATTCTACGATCTCTATAGGTGCATTGGCAGCTGCTGGTTGTTGACTTCCCTTCTGTGAACGGTTGGGTATTCTAGCTTGATTTTGTTTGATTTGCATTATTCGGATTCATCTGTTGCATTATAAACACATCCATAATTCATCGGCATTTCTCTCTGTTTTGCGTATTGTCTCTAACGCATTTTTACGATATTTACATATAGATATACATATTACTACTACTATTACTACATAAATATTTTTACACATATACAACGTCGTCTTTCTCGTTTTTACACCATCGTCTCACAGGAGACTAACTAATACGACAAATGTTCAGTATATCCCCATATTTCTCATTCAATTATCTGGTATACATCGGAATTCATTGACCAATTGTTATGCTTCCGATACTGGAGCGGATTCTTTTAACACAGAGTCCGCTTGTACTAGAATTTCAAATGAGTTCAATATTCCCTCCAGTTATTCTCTGTATCATATTGTCTAATTCGAATATCGATAATTTGAATTTTTTCTACTTGCGGCCATAATCTTTTCTTATTGGCATTCTTTCTGCATTTGGTAAGTTTTACTAGTTGGATTATTATCAGCATTACTACGCTGTATATATACTTGCTTGGTTATCCAGATTTCATCTTTATCATATAATTCTTACAATTCGGTGCACAGTTGTGCTTTCTCTTGCATTGGTTAGTCTCCATTTTATTCTTTCTTTGGATGTAACATTTTTAAGATGCTTTCTGAGATTGTAGTGCATTCATTATTGAAAAGGTGGCATGTCGTCCATGATCATTTCCTTTTTTCCAATGTTTCGGTTTCATTGGTTTCTCTCTCAGATTGTTTTATATATAGGTTGAATCTGTTCGCCATCTTGACTTGAGTGGTTTCCTATGTATATCGTTCTCCAAATGCTCGATGAGTTCCCTTTGGATATTTATTACATATTATCCCCCAGTTTCCTTTCAGAATAGGTACGATACTTTGATTCTTATATTTTTGTTTGTTTCACAATTGTATTCTTTTGTTTACTGGTTCAGTTTCTTTTTAGGTTCGTTACGCAGATTTTGTGATTAGTTTTTCCCTGTGTTCTCAATTGATATTTCCTTCTTCATTTGCCGCATTCGATTCTATGGTTATTATTACTGCTTTACTTTCTCTGATCTGGCGTTGATACTGTTTCTCTTTGATTTCTTTTTTCCGGACGTTTTGTCGTTAATTGATTCTATAGCTTCTTGTTATTGATTTTCAGTAATCCATCTCTTCCTTTTCTGAAACGTGCCACTATATTACTTTCCGCGTTTTCTTTTAGTTTGGGATACGGTATTTTTGATTTTTGATATCCTCTTTGATGGCATTTATTCTTTATTTATCTTCCGTTCTTTTTTAGTTTCGAATATACAAACTTTTGTAATGGTTCTCTTGCCAGATTTTCGGACATTATTTCTTTCTCCACCTGTTGGGTCTGCTTTCCACTTTTTTATTATTATTCTTTATTTTTTTCTCGTACTCGGACGTTTGTATGCTCTTCTTTTGGTGTTGCTGAAATTTTTCTCCCAGGGTTTTGGCTAATGGGCAGGTTATTATTATATCGTTGTGGCACATTATTATATATTCCGCCATTTCCTTTAGACTATCCCATTCGGCATTTTTTTCTGCTTTTCATATTCATTTTTCAACAATCGATAATTTTGTTTTGTAACATACTTGTTCAATTGTTTCTATTCCTTTGTTTATTATTCGCAATTTGCCTATTCCTGGCTTTACTTGGATTTTTTACGTTCTTCTATCTTCTGTTACATCTCTTACTACATCTCTTGGTGGATTGACATGATGATGGAGTTTTCGGATCGTATTTCCATCTTCCTGGTTGTTCCTATGAGTCGAATTGCAACTTATGCTTGTATTCACGTCTAATTGTAAAAGCATATTCCTTTGCTTGCGCTTCCTTTCCTCATTATTGTTTCGTATCTCTGAACGCTCTTTCATTTCCTTCGTGGTCGTCTTTCCTCACTTCCGTTAACTTTGATGGACGTGATTTAATATCATTATTTTTTGTAGTAGGGTCGGTTTGATTTTTCCTTGTTTGTAGTAACATCATCCCTTTGTTTTCGTTTTCCCTCGTTATTGTTGTGTCGTTTCTTGGCGTTGTTTTGTTAGTATGATTCCTTTTTCTCGTTGTTGTTCCGGATTTATTTCCCGTCTTAGTATTTTTGATCATCTTGGTTTTTGTGTTGTTCATCACTTCCTCCTCCAATTATTTCCATCCGGGGTTTCCTTTGAATGTCGTCCTCGACATTTATTATTTCAATTATTTCCTCGATATACTTTTTATTATTCTCGCTTGTATATCGTCATCTCTTTTATTTCTTGTTGCTCCGCTTGAAATCTTATGTGCTTTCGATGCCATCTGTGTATTTCGCATAACTGTTCCTTTCTATCTCCGATCGTATTGCTTCTTTTGGATTGGTATGGTGGAATTTCGTGCCTTCCACTTCAACATTCTGTTTATTGTTTTTGGGATGGATAGTGAGCATATATTGTTTCTTTCAATTAGAAGTTTCTGTTTCGCTTACCATGTAGTTTAAATCGGAATACTTTTTGGTGGGTGAACACTCGATAGTCCATTTCATCAGAATTGGACTTGTTGCTTCGTCTTGTTTGGCGTCGATAGCTTCCCATAGTGTTTTGGATTGTTTTACCCATCATTTTTTCTCTAATCGTCGCATTACTGGTGATGATTTTATTGCACTTGGCATTGTCTGAAAGATTCAGGCCATAATGTTAGTACATTGTTTTCTCCATTGTCTTTCTTCCTGAACGATGCATCCTTGTTTTTAGTATTCTCTCAGAACTTGTCCGTAGAAGCATCTGCTGCAACTAGCGAACATTAATGGTGTTGTCCCTCTTCGTTTTGGGGTATATTTGAGGCGTGTCCGCATTTTCTGCATAAGTTGGATTATATCTTATTATTCCTTTGAGTGTTTCTGTGTTGTTACTGCGGATATGTAAAGGTACGTTCCTTCTACATCCGCCATAGTGAAATATCATGGGTTTACATTCTTTTGATATGATCCAATTTTTCTGGTGGGACTTCTAGCCCCTTTAGGCGTAATCCATTAGCGATTTTTCCCGCTTTGTTTACTTATTCTCATCCATCCTTCTTCTTCGGGAAAACCCCCCCATTTTTCCTTGGCATTATCTCTTCGATGGCTTTCACTATTAATATCATTTTTCTACATTATCTTGATTGCGTTTAGAGTATATTTTGGATTCATCTGTTTAACCGGTCCTCTACTTATTATTCGATGTCGCCTTCTATCTTTCGACTCATTGTTAGTCCGTTTTATCAATTGTTGGTTGTGATCTAGTTTGCATACCTCGATTTTCGGTTCTCTTGTTATTGTTCTCGGTATCAGATTTAACATCTGCTCACGTTTACGGTAAATAGGTCTAGTGAAGTGGGTTATCTGACCAAATTTAACTCGAGCATGTTTCTCGTTTATGACATTATTTCATTAAGGTCCTTTACCACATCTTTGTAATTTTCTGGCTACTCCTGGGATAATTTCTGGCGTTGCGATTATTACCCAGTCCAACCTGAAAGTTATGCTCAGTACGTCTCGCTTTTTATCGTGCAATTCTTTTATAACTTTCATTGATTAAATCTAATATTCATACCTTGCTGTTTTTCCAGATCTCTTGCATTCGCTTCTTTGATTCCTGTTACGTAATCATCAATTTCCATATACTTGTATATCGGCGGTTTTGATATTCTAGTTCTATGCGCATAGTTACATTCTCTTCCGTACATTAGTTTGAATGGATCATTGTTGCTGAATGTTATGACATTCTGTATGCATTTAGGCATTAGATTTTATATATCTATCCATCTTTTTTTGGTGTCTGCTTACATAATTGGACATCATTTCTTTAATATGCCGTTGATCGTTCGGTTTGTCCATTTGTTTGTGGATTGGTACGGTTGATGTTCTCACTTCGCAATTCTGATAGAATTCGTTACTTCCTCTATTATTTCGCTCATAAAGTTGGTTCCTTTGATAGTTAGATCTGTTGGGTGTTCCGTAATCTTACAGCATATTTCCTCTACTAGGATTCTCGCTATTGTTCTAGCTTTTTGATCTGGTATTGCGGAATGCTTCCGGAAATTTTGACCAATAATCTGTCACTACTAAATATTATAGATATTTCCATCGTTGGTTTCTGGTAGTGGTCCTACTACATCATTGCAATTCATCGTCACTTGGTTCTGGTGGAATTGGCATTGGCTTTAATGGTGCCTTCAATTTACTTTTCTGTGCTTTTTCTGGCTTGCACATATCAGACAATTCTTATCCCATTCCTTTAATTTTCTCCAATATTTGGCCAATAATATTTTTGACGCAATCTTGCTTCCGTCTTTTTGCTGACATATGTCCCCGAGTTTTCCATCATGATATTGATCAGTACTTCTTTGGATTGCCCGCAAAAATGAGTACCATGCTGATTAGAGTAGTCGACAACCTCGGGTACGAGCTGTCGATAGAAGACCTGTGCTCGCTTGCTTTGTCCCTCGAAAACTATTCAGGAAGTTCTTAATGACAGTGGAACGAATTGGTGATGTTGGTATACGGTTGTATTAAAATAACAATTTAACTAAGTTTAAAACCATTCTATTCAATCTAAACACATTATCATTTACTGCTTGATGTCTGGAGTTGTGTTGCACGACGTCACACGTTCTTTACGTCCCGGTCGACGGTTGTTGATTGTCGGATGGAGACTTGTCTGACTGGTTGGTGGTGTCTGGCAGTTGTGGCGAAGATGAGCGGTAAGTTTACCGTTCACTTCTCTGCATACCGCTAGCGGCGACTTTCGAGTCCCGAATCTGCGGCCAGACTCTGTGAGTTCGTCTTCCCAGCCTCTTGGGCCCTGGAAGTCGATGTGATCGTTTCGTCTTTGTGGGATCCGTCCATGTTGCTTTCATATGTTGCATTTCTCGCGTCAATTGGATTATCTGGGCGAGTAATTCTGTGTTTGCTTGTCTCGCGTGGTCCAAGTTCCGTTTGCAAAATTCGTAAGGGAGACATCGCTGTAATTAAATAGATCATTTTATTATTATTGCTCAAGTTAAAGAATCATCTATTTCATTTAAACAAAAATTGCAAATAATCCATTACACAAAACAAAGAACAACCAAATTTAATATTTTAATCATCCACTACAAGATTTGTCATTATAGAGTCCATTCCTCGGGGACAAGATCGCTGCAGGCTCGGTCGAGAGCCTCACTGTGTAGCGGTCTTCGTACTAAGGACTGCGCGAGTGATAGGCGAGGCATCCGCCCGGCGAGATGTCTTCTACCAACGTTGCAAAACGGTACATTCCCGCCTTAACCACCTGCGATCTACTTGCTCCTGACCCTTTCCCACTTGGGTGAGGAGGTTCTGGCGTTTGTGTATGTTTCTGCCGCTGGGTATTGTCTTTCTGGGAACGCAGGGTTCCTTCTCACATCTAATTACCTCCAGCATCGATACTGCCATAATGAGGTATGGTCACTGACATTGTGGCATTGAGTTTGTTGACGACTCTGCTTTCTAATACTTCGTCGCGTTTTCGTTCTGTGGGCAGATCAAAACACCTATTATTATCTCTAGTAACTACAGTTAAATTATTAAACAAATAGGCTATGTCGCTGTTCAGTTCCACTGATTTTAATCTTGCGAGTCTAGCTCTCGTTTGTGTACTCTTTCGAACGAGTGAACAAGGTGGGGAATTACATTTACACAGGTGGTAGCCTATGACAATTCATTTAATTTATTAAGCAAATGATTCAAAATTGGTCGAGTTGGATTTAAGGAGGCGGCAAGGGTACGTCGAATGTGTAGGATTTTAAATTTCGTACCGGTATACCATTTTAAATCCGCTTTACTTAAATTCATTTTAGATTTTCCCAATATAACATATAATCATTAAACCTAGACTTTTATCGCACATCTAACGAATAAATTATGGTTTCCTAAATCAAATATCAACGTCAATTTTTTACCAAATGTGTAACCAAAGATGCGGAAGGCGAGAGCCGATGTCGATTTACTGAAGCGTTCGACGTATGTGGGTAACTGCCTGCGGATAGATTTTGAACGGTTTGAACGGAAGTAAGAAAGTTGCATCCGGTGATTCAATATTTCATTTAGGATATCGATTCGAATTCGTCGAAAATCTATCGGGTAATTATTCGCAATTAAAATTTTGACTATCTTAACGCTATGCTTTAAGGCGAATACAGTATAAACTCGGAATCTTTGACGACTTTAGCTAGTGGAAGATATTTTCTCTTAGGATCTTTAGCGTTCGATATTGTGATAACGATTTTGTATTAAAATAAAAGTTTTCTCATTTAAACGGATTATAAGAATAATTAATTAAAAAATCAATTCATCTTGTTTCATTCTAAAGCTTGTTTTAATTTTTAGAAAACCTTATCATAAATCTATCATTATTAGGTGGAAATGATTGGAATAACTTAGTTCGTTTCGTTCTACAGTTTCGCCTATCTTTTACTACCTTTAATTCATCAACCTTAACTCAAATTCTTAAAACTAATTAATATCATTGCTTCAAATAATTTATTCAAACCCTTATTATTCTGTGAACCTACTTAAATAACTCGTCTAATTTATTCACCTGATTCGTAATTCGAATTAACAAAAACCTTTTAACATCATCATAACAGTAATTCAGAATCCAGTTTGGTCTTTACAAAGGGAACTGTTACTTTATTACGAATCGTCTAACTTTAATTACTGAATAACTTGGTTGATCGGTCATGATTTAATTCAATAGGATATTCTATACCGAGGAACATAACCAATAAAACTTAATATATGAAAACTTTGATCTAATCTAAACTACGTTAACTTAATTGTCAAATTATTTAACCATAAAGGGGTATATACGAAAAATTCCTTTCGAAAAATTCCAAAAGTGAACAAATCAATTAATTCAAAAGTTATTGTCTTACTATAATCAATCATTTAATCTAACGAGTTAATAGATTATTATTGAATATTTTACCAGTTAACTAGTATACCAAATGATCAGTTATAGCCCATTAAAGGTTTCCCATTATTATATCAACGATTTTAATTTATTTAAGTCCTATCCTTTCTTTAATAACCTTAGGCCCATTTTTGTCATATTATATTTACTGAGTGACCACTGGACTACTCGGTTGCTATGATTAACCGTATGTAATATGATTTTAAGGCGATTTTAAATGAAAACAGGAAGCCAGAGACTTCTCCTTATTTCTCGCTTCAGCTATAGGGATAAATATTGACGTTACGACCGCTGCGTGCCGGCACGCTGAGTCTTCATCGGGTACATCATTGGCGTTTCCACGCTCTAATGCACTGCACTATTATTTTTTACTTGCGTATGTGTTCGCTGTGGGCCGAAAAATTCGACATTTAAATTATAAAGACATATAAAAAAGTGATATATATAATAAATTTATTAATTAAAAACAATTACATGTTTGGACCATCCATAACAAAAAATAACATAAATAACATAAATAACAAAATGCATCTTCCCACGTGCCGCCAAGCGAGCTCTATAGAGATGCGTGGATGACGTGAAAGAGGGTTCCCAAAATACCTCACCTAGATAAATAACTGAATTCGAAATAGCTTCAAACAATTAAGATTTTTCAAAAATAGTTAAAAACAATTCTCAAAGTGGTTCAATATGGTTAAGTTTTCAAAAATGGTTTTAAACTGGTTTGAAAAATGGTTAAGTTAAATGAAATGGATATAGCCTAATTACGGTTTAAATTTTGATGCAGTAAAACAAAATTCGAGCCATGTTCTTTCTACAATTCATTATATTTTTATTATTTTTCGATTTATTTATAATTTTATTTAAATTTATGATTATGCTAATCAATTTTCGATTAAATTTCACTGTAATGAACTTTAATTGATTTTTCAAATTCGCGAAAAATATTGGGTTGTTTCTTATGTATTGTTAAAGGTAATCGGCGGATCTGGTGCATTGTGTTAATATTTTAATTATTTTTATGTATTATTTATATTTAATTCTCAGATTTTATATGGTTTAATTGTGTTTTCAGTAGGTTTATTTAAATTGCATGTTGTATTTGCGTGTTTGTTTCTGATCCATTTAAACATTCTTCAAGGCCGTTTACGGTTTGGCCCAACAAAAACACTCGGGTCGTAAATTGCGACCGCAATTCAATTGTTCAAATATACAACAATTCCGTTTTCAATATTCACATTCATAAAAAGTTTCTACGGTAAGGAATCACAAGGCAAAGAGGACTTAAGGTCCGCTACGTACAACTCAAATTGGATATATCAATATCAACAAGGTTATAAGATCAGTCCAAATCAATCATACTGTAACTCAGCTTTATATTTGTTTTCGAATGAATCGCTGACCTTGGGTTTCGCTTTCGAGCTGGGTTAATCTTGAAGGGTATTGATGGATGCGAGGCTGTCGTTTAGTTAGTTCTGTTAATTTTTTCAATTTTGGGGAACATTCTCTACTTTGAATTTGCGGTATTTTGCCTCTGTTTTGTTTTTTGTTAGCCGAATGATGGAAGCATATAGGATACATGTTAGGGAGGTTATAGCTATCGGTAGTATAAGTCGATTGCTAGAATCTTGTTATACTGTCCTTTTTCTGTCCCACTTGTTTACCCTGGTCATTTTTGATTGATAGCAGAATTTGAAATTTCTTGGATTGGTATTATGGATTTGCTTTGGCTTTTCTTTGAATTTGTTTGATGAGTTTTCTAGGGTTTTCTTTATCTCTCGGTTTTCATGTTTTATATCAGCTATCTCTTCATTATTTTTTAGTAGGTTTGTACATTTGTTTGGGTTTCTGATATTCTGTTTTAAGCTCGTCCTTGTTTTTTTGTGGGCAATTGCATACATGAGGTTACTTTGTTAATCATTCTCAATTGGATTACTACAAATTCTTGAAATGGCAAAGGGTGCTGTCTCTCCTTGAAGGGTTGGAATTTCCTCGCATTTTCCAACGAGGGGTTCCAGTATTACACTTTCTCATTATATCACATATATCCACAGGTTGGGTTCATTCTTTCTATTTAACATAATCAATTTTTCTTATTTATTCTACAGATGTTCGTTTATTACAGTGGAGTTAAGCCTTTTATCTTTCCTTTTTCTGGGGTTGGGTGTATGCTCGCACTCCTCTTTAGTTTAATTTCTGAGAATCTCATTATCAAGACTTGGGCTTTTATTAATCGCTCGGCGGTAGTTTGGGATCTTTAGTCGCTTTGTTTTCTTTGATTATCTTTGTTGATGTAGATTTCATTACTAAGATTCTTCTTTGTGTTGTTTTCTCTGATTGAACATTTATAGATGGCACTCGTTTGTTGTCTGTTTTTCCAGCTTCAGTCTCCTCTGAAGCTGTTTCATGTTAGCCTTTAACTCTCATCTGAAGCTGTTGAGCTCCTTTTCATCTCCTGGCTCTTTACAACTGTCCTTCTATGTATGTATGCTTGTTCGCTTTTTCTGCATCTCTCATCGTTTCGCTTCGTTTTCCAATAATCTTCCAGGATACATCTTGATTTCGCAATTCCTCGCCTCAATCGTTATTCTTCGTCTTTGATTTCTGTCCTCCATGCGGGAGGTATTTTTCGTCTATCATAATTGACTAGTTGTTTTGACTGATTAGTTGTTCGATTTATCCGCGCGATTTCTGATTCTTGCTCCTCCAACTAATCTCGCATTCTTTCTTTCTGCTTCCACTTTAACGTAATATCTCAGTTGGCCTGTTCGACTGGTTCTACATTGATTGGCTGTACGTATTCATCCGTCTCTAGATCAATTCGATTCTATTCATTTGGATCATACAAATATAACTACGAATACAATTATTGTTTTAATTGTTTTTAATATTTTCGTTATTTTAGCACTTTTTACAATTTTTTTCTTATTTAGCTTTTATTGCGCTTCGTCCGTCTCCCCGAATCCTTCAATCGGGTTCGGCGGGTACTTGGGTCAGAATTCAGTTGGGTATAACGCAAAGCAGATGGTGGTCGGTCTGCAAGGTATTATTCTCTTACGCAAAGCGTTGATATGTATCTCTTCGCTAAGAAGGCAAGATACCGCATTTCGGTTAAATCCCCACTTGCTTCAATCGACTGCGTTTTCCAACGCTTTAGCTTCTCGATTTCTTTTCTCCAGGTCTGTTCATTTTCCTCATATCCTTGGCTTATCGTTTTTTATCCTGCTTCACTTCCTATCAGCTGTTCGTTGATCACGTTATTCTTAACTGATCCCCTGAAATACTGCCAACACCTGCGGTGCCGTTCACTCCTGCTCGAGGTTCTGTTATCCTCAAATCGTCTAATTGTTGTTTGTCGTCTTTCATCGTAAGTGATTTCTCGTTCTGCTGCTCTCTGTCATTTCGTTGAATGTTCTTCGTATTCCTATTCGTGTCTCCTGAGCCTTCTAGTACCTGTCTGATTTTCCCGAAATTCTAATTTGGACCTCTCGTTAGTAATTCGATTGTCTCTTCTGCACTTAGACGTGTTCCCATAGCCCAATCTTCCATATTTAATATCCTTTTGGGTACATCATTATCTCTTTCTGCTTCTGTACTTGTTCTTCCATTTCTCGCTTCAATTTTAATCCTACTTCTTCTTTTCCGTTTATTATCGGTTTATCGTCTTGTGGTGAGCTGCGTCCTGCTCGATTGCACTCTTACTCTGGTTTGTTGATACCAATCCTGCTCATTCACCATATAGTAGATTGTTTGCGTTGGCGTCTTCAAAATTCTACATCTATTCGCCATTCTTGCTTGAAATCAGTTATCGAGTCAGCATCTCTTTCTTCTATCGTCTCTGGCCTCTAATTTCTTTGATGGTTTGCCTGATTTCTTCTATTATGATCTCGACTTTGCGTTCTCCATTTAGCTTTATAAGCTCTGTTCATCTCTTCTTCCGGCTATTGCTGAATATATGTCCTACGCATTCCCATCTCTTGACGTTCTCTATCTTCCTGTCCTTGATTTTCCAATATCGCGCGTCTTTTTGCCCATTCTTTGCGTTCAATGTTCTCTTTGTTTTCTCTATTCGGTATTGGGTGCTAATTTGCCCAATATTCCCTCCTGCATTTGTTGTATAATCTTTATCGTCTCCTCTCCTTCTTCGTATCTCTGCTTCTTTATCTTTTATCACTCTCTCATCTTCTATTTCACTTTGTGGTCCTGCTCTCTCTGCTACTACAGGTTGTGTACTCTTTCCTTGATTTCCCGATTCTAGTTGTTCTGCATAAATTCTCATCATGTCCTCTTCTCGCTCTGGTGCGTTTCTCTTTTCCTTCCCGGGAATTAATTTTGTTCTAGTTGTTTTTCCACTTCTTCATCATTTCGTTTTAGAGTCTTGTACTAATTCCTCTCCTGCGATAGTAGCATTCTTTTAATTGTAATTCTGCTCCATAATTCTACCTCACTGTACTTTTATTGACTCTGGTTGATCTTTGATTGCGGTTTGTCTCTAGCTTTTTAGCAATTTCTTTTGTCTCATTTGTCATATTGTTTTCTAATATTAAATACGATTAAGTCTCTTTTCAATCATCTCTAAATTTAATCAAAATCAAACATTCGTGATTTGGTTTGATTTATACATTTTGTTTACGTTATTCTTATTACACTTTACACACTGTTTCGTTTCTATCTATGATCCAGCGAAAACGGAATCTTGATCCGCCCGTTGATCGCTTCTACATACTGGAACCTAATGACTTTATCGCATGCTCACATGTACCATCAATTCACAAGGCATCTAAATTAACAGACATGTTTTTGCCAACAGCCACACATTGATCACTGCTCCCAATATCTTTTATCATCGATTGTCTCGATCTCTTAGGTTTATCTTGATACGCTGATGCTCGATTATGCTTTTCGATCAACCATTCTAAATTGTTAGCTAATCTTTCTTTGATTATTTTCTCATTTTTGAGTATCTACTCCTGATAAAGCAATAGGTCCGTTGGTCGATCCAAATATCTCCACTTGCGGTTGTAATGATTACGTCGAATCTTTGCCTCTTTTCTGTTTATACATACATTTCCTTATCTTAGTTTGTTAACATCTGACGGTATTGTTGTTGATTTTGCATCCTCGCACATTATCCTCTTGCTGTACAATACCCTGATCGAAAATTCTGCGCTGCTGTTTCCTTTGAAAGTTAATTCTCCTCAAGTTCTTCCTTAAGTCTCTTTTTCCCAGATTAGTTCTGTTGGATCTTCGAAACTCTTTATTATTGTTATCCTTTTCTCACCTCCCTTTTCATCTGTGTCTAATTCTGATTGTCGAAGTCCTTCTAATCTGTTCACTGCGCTTGTTCTGACGTCTAAATTAATACAAAGGGACATCTTGGAATTTTCTCGATGTTTACTCGTTTTTGCTGTTCTCCTTCCATTGTGCGATTTTTCTGCAAAAGAGCTGTTATGTCTGGTAGTGTTGGCGTTCCGTAAATAAAATCCTTGTGCGGCCATTTTCTGACTTGTCGGCACTGAATACTTTATTATCTAAGTCCTTTCCATTTCCGCATCTTACTCGGCATGAACTAATAGAATTGCTTCTTATTGTCTTTTCCATTGTTAAGGGTCTTCACTCTTCGAATCATTTCGCACACCAGGGCATGTGTTGCTTTTGTTTCTATACTTTCTATGTGCAATCTGTACATATTCTGCCATCCAATCGTCTGTCTTGCTCCAATCAAATCTGACATTTAACACATTTTAGTCTTTCTTTATTCGTTACAATCCATCGATATTTTTTCTTTCATTATCGTCTGTAGCTTCGGAGGATCCGCTTATTCTCTCGATGATGTCTCAATACTACAAAAATATTTCTGATTACTGTGACGCTCTTCTCGTTCTCGTTTTATTTAATAACATACTACAAGTACGCTTCTATTTTAACTCTAGACTTTGAATCCGGTTCAGGGGTGAATTCTGGCATCGATGCTATCCATTCCACCCACTTGCTGTCACTGCTGTTGTTTTACGTACCTCATCATCAGCCTTGCCATCTAACTTGATCTCAATGTCATCTCATTCTCATGCAATTGTTATAGTTCTTGTTGCCTTCTAGTCTTAGGCTGTTGTAGCTCTGTTCAACTTTCCGTTAATACTAGAATATCTTGTTCCAATGAGTTGGCCATGTTTATTGTCAATATAATTCGCATTGTCGTCTCCAACGTTGCCTCTATTCCTTGATCTGGTATATTCCCTTGATTAATTCTTACATCTTATAGGTGCATTGCCAGCTGCTGGATTTGTATTGCTTCTGTAACGTGGCAATTCTCACTTGGTTTTGGTTGATTTACGTAGTCGATCCACCTATGATATAACACATCATTATTCATCGGGCCACCCCCTCTCGTTGCTTATCGTCTCTAACGCATTTGTACGATTTACATATAATAACAATTACAACTAATATACTACATAATAATTATACTAATACAATGCTCTTTCGTTTCTACCCGATCGCCCCGGGACTCTATGACGCAATGTAGTATATCCCATATTCCTCATTCATATCTGGTATAAACATGCGATCATTGGACATGTGTGCTTGCGATAATGGCGTTCTTTTACCAGAGACCGCTTGTACTAGAGATTTCCTATGATTTCATATTCCTAAGTTTCTCTGTATGCCTATTGTCCAATTCGATATCGAATTGAATTTTCTAAAATGCGCCAATCAATTTCTTTATTGGCTTCTTTCTGCCATTGGTAGTTCTTACTGTTGATATATCAGCATTACAGCTGCTTACTATGCTGTTCGTTATCCAGATCATTTTAATCATATAGTCTTTTCATTAGGGCAGTGTGTTCTCTTGCTTTAGTTTGTCTCCAATTATTCCTCTTTATGTTGTACATTCTTAATGCTTTCTTGGGAGTGTAATGCTTCGGAATGAAAGGTGGCTGTCGTCCATGAATTACTTTCCATGTTCGTTCTTGTTTCCCTCAATTGTTTTAATATAGGTTGATCTGTCGCAATTTAGAACTGAGTGGCTTCCTGTGATCGTTCCTCAATGTTTCATCGAGTCCTTTTTGATATTTATTACGTATTTTCCACTTTTCTTTGTTGGGATTCGATACTTTGATTCTTTAATTTGTGCTTGTTCACATTGTATCCTTTATTCATGGTTCGTTCTTTTTGGCGGTTCGTAATGCATGATTTTTGTGATTTTTTCCCTTATTCCAATATACCTATTTTCTTCTTCCATCTTGCTGCATTGACCTAGGTTATATTACTCGCTTAATTCCCTGAAATTCTGTCGTGTACGTTCTTCCTGTTTCTTTTTCTGGGATGCTTTGTGGTTGTGCTATAGTTTTCTGTTATGAATTTCCATAATGCTTTCCTCCTGAACGTGTATACTAATACTGCCCACGTTTCTTCTAGTTGGAATAACGATTTTATTTTTGATCATCCTCGTTTGATGACATTTGATTCTTTCGTTCATCGTTCGTTCTTTCTTGGTTCAAAATCAGACAACTTGTAATGGTTCCTTTACCCATATTTAGAACTATTACTCTTCTCCACTCTTTGGGCGCTTCACTTTTATTATTATTATCTGTTTATTTCTCGTACCGACGTTTGTATGGATTTCTTTTGGTGTTGTGAATTTCTCACGCAGGGTTTGCTAATGGCAGGTTATTATTTATATTCGTGTGCAAATATTAATATATTCCAGCAATTTCCTCTAGACATCCCATTCGCCATTTCTTTCTGCTTTTCATATCAATTCCAACAATCGATAAGTTGTTTGTATACATACTTGTTGCAAGTCGTTCTTCATCCTTTGTTATTATCTCGCATTTGCATTCCTGGCCTTTAAAACTGGATTTTTACGTTCTAATCTTCTCTGAGCATCTCTACATAACATCTTTGGTGGTGATTACAGAGAATGATTCGGATCGATTCATCTTTCCTGGTTTCTATGAGTCGATGGACAACTTATGCTGATCACGTCAATTGTAAGCATATCCTGCTTGCGCTTCCCTTTCATATGTTCGTATTCTGAACCCTCATTTCCTCGTGGTGTTTCCTCAGCTCCGCAACTGATGGACGTGATCAATATCATTATTTTTTGTAGCAGGGTCGGTCGGTTTTGATTTTTCCTTTGTTGTAGATTAAACAATCTTGTTTCGTTTCCTCGTTATGTTTTGCTCGTTTCTTGCGTTTGTTAGATGATTCCTTTCCGTGTTCCGGATTTATTCCTCTCTTATAGTATTTGATCAATCTTGTTTTTGCTGTTGTTCATCACTTCCCTCCTCCATATTATTTCATCCGGGGTTCCTTGAAATGTCGTCCTATGACATTTATATTTCAAGTAATTCCCGTACTTTTATTATTCTCGCTTTTATATCGTCCATATCTCTTTTATCTCTTGTTTGCTCGCTTGAAATCTTATTTGCTTTCGATGCCATCTGTGTATTATCGTCAATAACTGTTCTTTCTATCTCCGATTCGTATCGCTTCTTTTGGATGATTGGTGAATTTCAGTCCTTCCCACTTCAACATTGCTTTTATTGTTTTTGGGAATGGAAGGAGCAATTATATTTTTAATAGGAGTTCGTTCTTACCATAATAGTTTACATTGAAATAACTTTAAGTATACTCGTAAGTCCATTCATCAGAATTGCGCTGTTGCTTCGTCTGGTTGGCCGTATACTCCCAATTAAGTTGGATTGTTTAACCACATTTTCTCTTTCTCTAATTGTCGCATTACTGGTTATAATTTTATTGCACTTGCCTGTCTGGATTTCAGCGCATAATGTAGTACATTGTTTTCTCCATTGTCTTTTTCTTTGAACGATGATCCTGTTTTTAGTAGTTCTCTCAGAACTGTCGTAGAAGCATCTGCTGCAACGCGAACATTAATGTGTTTGTCCTCTTCGTTGGTATATTGAGGCGTGTCCGCATCTGCATAAGTTGGATTAATCTTTATCCTTGATGTTTCTTGTGACTGCATATGTAAAGGTACGTTTTCCTCTACTTCTCCATAATGAAATCATAGGGTATATCATCTTTGATACGATATTTCTGGTGACTGTCTAGCTCCTTAGCGTAACCATGCGATTTTCCACGCTTTGTTTAGCTATTCTCATCCATTACCTTTCTTCGGACCTTCTGGATAATTTCTCTGATAGCTTTTACTACTAATATCTTGTCTACATTTGTTTGTGTCGCGTTTGAGTTATTTGGATTCATCTGGTGGTTCTTCTGCAGTGCTTATTTGATGTCGCTTCTTATTTTCCGGATCATCGTTAGGCTCCGTTTATATACTCGTTGTTGGGTTTGTGATCTAATTATGGTTGAATACTCCGATTTCTTGGTTCTTTTGTTATTGTTTAGGTATCGTTTACATCTATCACGTTCACGTTAACTTAGTTAGTGAGTGTTATTGACCATTTACCATGAGGATTATCTCGATTTATTATTATTCATATGGTCTACATTCTTTGTAGTTTTCTGCTACTCTGGGAATTTGGCGTTAGCAATTATTACCCAGTCTCGACTAAAACTTGCTCACGTACGCTCCTTTTTCTCCGTCCTTTAGCTCTCTTGACTTACCATCAAAATTATACTGCTGTTTTCCAGATCTTGCATTCGCTCGTTTGAATCTGTTACGTATCATTCAATTCCGATATACGGATATCGCGTGATATCTAAGTCTATCGGCATGTTACATTCCTGCCGGTACATTAATTTAAATGGATCATTTTTGTTGCGAATGTATTGACATTCTATATAAGCATAAGGCATAGGTTATATATCATCCCAATCCTTTTGGTGTCTATTATATTCACATCATTTCATTAATAATGCCATAAATCGTTCGTTTGACATTTGTTTGCGAGGTAGGTGATGTTCTCATAGCTATCGCAAGTTCTGAGTAAATTCGGTTACTTCCTCTATATTCGCTCATAAAGTGGTCCTTGAGCCGTCAGGATCTGTTGGGGTCCGTAACTACAGCATATTTCCTCTACTAGGAGTCTCGCTAATGTTTTGCTTTTTTGATCTGGTATTGCGAAGCCTGGAATTGATAAATATCTGTTACTACTAATAGTAGATGTTTTCCATCGGTGGTCTGGTAAGTCTAAACTACACATTGCAATCAATCGGCATTGTTCGGTGGATTGGCTTGGCTTAAATTGGTGCCTCAATTACTTTCCTGTGCTTTTTCTGGTTGCAATTCAGGCATTCCTTAATCCATACCTTTTACGTCTCTCCGATTTGCAATAATAATTTGACGTAATCTTGCTTCCGTCTTTTGCTAGACAGTGTCCTCCAAGTTTTCCATGTGGTATTGCAGCATACCTCTTCGGCTACTCTCTGGTAAGCATAAGTCGTTCTCGCCAATCCATTAAGTAATACCATCCCTTTCTCATGGGATACCGGTGTCTGCGTTTTTCCATATGCCTCTTTCATTACGTGTTGTCGAAGACTTTCATATCATGTTCTATGAATTCGAGTTACTTTTTCAACTCATCGTCTTCTTCTGCTCATTCTAAGTTTTGAATCGATACTTTCTGCGATATCACTGCATATTCGTCTTACATGTGATCCATTAGTTCCCAAATACAAATCTGACAACAACGCGTAGCGTTGGCTTTCCTGATTTAAATTTATATATGGCGAGTATTCTTAGCAACTGCATCTGCCCATCTCATTAATGCTCTCGAGGCTTCTTTATGTTCCCAACATACTAATGTTGATATCATCTGATTATATCTCTCGTGACCCATGTAAATTTTGAAGTGTTTAATAGCTTGAATTATTGCTAATGCCTTCTTTTCCGTCACAGAGTAATTGCTTTCTAATGTTTCTGAACGTTTCGATCTGTAATATCCAATAACTCGTTCTCTTTTCCCTCGTCACTCCATTGTCCCTACAGACTGCTCCCAATGCATAACCACTTGCAGTCTGTGCTACAAAATAAAGGTTTCTTGAAATCTTGGGTACTAGTTTGGTGCTGATTATTAGTTATCTCTAGTGTTTCAAAGCTGTTTTGTGTCCTTTTCCATATAATGGGAGTATCCTTTTTGGTTAATGTCTTTTGTATGGGTTCTGCGATGGTTGCATAACTCCTGATGAACTTCGGATATCGCACATAGGCCAAGAATCTGCACTGCGTAACTGCCCTTGGTGTGGGCAATCTTATCTTTCGTGTTTCTTGATGCTGGTTCTTTGCCTTTGCTGACACAATATGTCTAAGAAGGTTAACTTTTCCTTTGCCATGCATTTGAGGGTTTAATTTAATTCATGGTCTCAGTCGAACGAAATCATTACGGACATATCTTTAGATTTGCTCGAAGGTACTAGACTTATAAATCATTCAAAATATCAATACATGTTTAAATGCCGTGCGTTACAAAGTTAATTACATCTCTTGGAATGAAGCTGGTGCGTAGTTTAGTCCAAAAGCATTTTCTAAATTATTAAGATCTTTCCAATTGTTTAAAAGGCAGTTTTCCTCTTTGTCCCTCTTGACTTTTATTTGCAAATAACACTTTTAATCTATGATGTAAAATAGCTGCCCGTTAAGTTGAACATCTCATTTATGTTGGAACGGGTATGTAACCCGTTTGACGCGTAATCTCGAGTAACTACTACAGAACCGTTGTGTTCCGTCCCTTTTTCTTTACGCATGATAAGGGAATTGGGCATGGCGAGCAACTTGGTTCGATACTCTCTGGGCTAACATCTTTGAAACTTCTTTTTCTGCTTCTGATTTGAGCTTCTGCAATTCGATATGGCCGTAGGTTATGGGTATCATCTGTTAGTGGATATCGTGGTGCTTTACGTCGCTTGTACCGAGATCTAAGTCAGATCTGCAAATATATCCTTAAATTCCATTACAAGTTTTGTAGTTTCTTTCCTCGTTCGTTAGTAGCTGACTGTCGATTGCCAAATTCTTCCCAGTGTCCATCGTTTTTGTTGTGGATTTCAATATCATCATTGGTGTTAATTACCCAATCTTTCGTTTCATAGATGACTTTTGTCTTCCTCGTCACATTTGTAATATTGATTGGAATTTCACTGTTGTCGTTACGTACACTATCTCCTCTGACTAATGGCAGTTCTATTTCTCGAATTTTTGATTAGTCGAAAATCATTCGAACTCTAAGTTTCTTCGTTAACTTTACGCTAAACAAATCATTTGTTAGTGCGCCCTGGCAACTACTATTTCTCTGGGCAATCTCACTTCTGATTTCAGCATACATATTCTCCGGTTTATCTCCACCCAAATCGATCCTAGATTATTATTATCTCTTTAATATTCCTGGCATTGAATCTGTTCCAATTATACATACTGCGCTCAATCTCGCTGATAACTGCTAAATACGTATTTGATTTCTACATTTTATATTCTTATATCGACAATTTTCGATTACAAGCTACCGATTCTTTGCTGCAAGGTTATTACATCCATGGTTAGTTTCTTCTATAATGGCCATAGTCCTTCCATGGTATTTTCCATTTTTATTGTAGAGTATGTTTGCCTCCGGTATAAATCATTGCTTTTAATTTCTACCCCATTTATTTACTATGGGTACTTAGTTGGTCAGTCTACGTTTGTAAATAGCGATAGTTCGAGTTTCTGGATCCTGTCCACACTTCTCGATTCTGCTGTTCTTGGTACTCAATCTCCAATTTGGGTTCGTATTGGTACGATAATCTTTCGTAAGTGTTGATCTTGGGTATGTAACTTGTCGTTCTATCCGGTGCGTGTTTCTCTCCTACTGATATTGTTGCTTTCTTTAACATTCATATACTGGTGGTGAGATTATAATGTCCACTATGTCTTGTCTTTCGATTTTTCCCATTGTTGAGCTTGCTCTTTGGTAGCAATCTCGTTTCCTCTGATTTTCATCATTGTGCTGTTATTACTGCTCATCTCTGAAATTATCCATCGTTTCCAGTTACTCGTTTTTTGTGCTAATTCGGTTTTATCTCGGCTTCTAACTCATATCAGCTTTAAATTTTTCGTCCGAACTTCCTTCATCGGTACCATCAATTTTCGTCAGTATCCCTAACCTAATCTTTTATCTTGGGATACTTTTGAGTGTCTCTTTGTAATCCACTGTTTAGCAAGACGGTAAGAATCCAATTGCCATTTTCCAGTTGATTTTTCTCTCTCTTTTGTAGATATCGAAACATGCTAACATTTGTGTTATGATTACTCTTACAATTTGAATAATAAGAATTATTCCTAAGATTCCTGCCATCATTTGTCCGAAGATTAAGAATCTTCCCCACATGGCTTTCATCATATTTGCTGTTGCATGTTGGAAATGGTCTGGTGATAGTAACAATTCGTAGTTGGGTTTCTCTCCATTGTTATTACCTCCCGTTATCGTTACAATGTTGGATAGTATAGCTTGCCTTTGTGTTGGAAATAATAGATGTTCTCTGGCTCGTTCCAGATCTTTGGTTTGGTATATCCCACTCTGTGATATATCTACTGGTTTGAATTCTGCTTCGCTGGCCAATTCCGTTAATCCAAATATTTTTGGCGGTGCTACTATTACTCGGGTTGGAAATTGCAACCAACTTCCATCTCTTATTTCGAATAATGGTCCATATACATTACTACAACTGAACATATTAGGTACGAATTTCTCTGGTTTATCATCCTTGTCACTGGCTGTGCGAATCTGATTTTTCCTTTATGCATTATTTCTAATTCATTTATGCATTTATCTCTTGGAATTGTTGAATTCTCTGGTAATTTTGCAATTGTCTTTTCGCATTTGTATGTGTACATAACTTCTCCAACAATTCTTCCAAAATATCCTTCTTGGAGTGGTAATAATGGGATTGCGTTATCCGGATTCGTGATTGCCATTGCCAATTTTGTTTTTAATATTTCTCTGTTCAGAATACAATCATTTTTAACTAAATCATAGTATATTTTCTCTGTTGACGCCAATCCTTTATGATATAAGAAATCCATCTTGTTATTTATATAGAGATATAGTTTCACATCTTTGGGGTCTATTTGCGCTTTTGCGTTTGGTATTGCTGTTCGTGATAAAAATATTCCTTTATAGTTTGTGCTAGCTACCATTTCGTCGCATTTGCTCACCATTCGTCCTTTGATGAATCTCATTCCGATTGTAGTATCAGTTGATATTACTACTGTTGGCGTGACCTCTGATCCGATAGTTGTGGTAATTGTTGGTTTTCCGATTCTTCCGGTTCTCCGTAATTCGTCCAGTGCGCTTTTTTGCGTGTTAGTTTCGGTTTCTCTGTGCACTTGTCCTTGCACTTCATCAAATATTGCGCTCTTCAATAAGGTGAGTCTACAAGTTCTGGTATCGGCGTGATATACGATCGTTGACATTCCCGTATTACATGATCTATCTGTTGCTAGACATTGAGGGTACTTTTTCATTGCTTGTGTGTCTGGATCAAAATATCCTTGATATTTCTCCAACTTTACTTGATAGCTTTCAATCACTACTACTTCTTTGACTAGTTGATTCAATAAGGTGTACTCTCCTCCTTGACACGTTCCGTCTCCAGCCGTTATTCTTCCCGCAGCGTATACTCGGGTAGTTTTTATTTTTCCTTCCTCGGCTGCCACATTTACTCGTCCAGCTATTGAGATGCGTCCTGTCGTGAATTCTTCCTCACATTCGTTCCGCGTTACTGAAACCACTGTTGTTTCCGTTCCCGCTTCTATAATTGTTGAGTGTGAGTGATGTCCGCAATGAAATGCTACAATTTTCCTTGTTACTGAGCATTCTTTTATTTCCGTTTTAATGAAATCTACTTCTTGATATACGTTATAAGATACTGCGGTTGCTGTTGTCTGTAATCTACCGGGATTTGCTGCTTTGCACTCTTCCGTTTCTTTTAGTGAGTATTTATCACCAATCTTTATATTATCACAATCATATACTACAAACGGTTCTACTCCTTTCACGCACATCATCCATATGAGTATTGTAGTGATTATCGTATTCATCCCTTTTCTAGCTGTTTTTGGATCGCTTGCATTAATCGTGGTTTCGAATTCCGTTAATAACTCTTTTAACTTCGCTTGCATCATCTCGGTTTGATCATCTTTACTTACCAAATTTATAAAGGCTTGCCATCCACCTTGAGTCAGGATGAATGGTTCGATTACTTTCCTGATAATGTCTGTTATTGCGAATTCATATCCGTTTGGATTGTATCTTGGAGTTCGCTTTCTGTATATCACTATCGTATTGTACATCAGGTAGGCCATTCCTACCAAATATCTATTTGGGTCATCAGATCGTTTCGTTAAGTGATTTATTATCAACAATAATTCCTCTGGATCTCTGGTTGTAGTTCGTACTTTATTATCCATGATTTTATTTATTATTGGCTTTATTGCTGCCCAAAGCTGTTTCGCTTCTGTTCCGATATTATTGAGTTTTAAATTTCTCTTTATCTCTGGATTTGCTAATCCAAGCATATCGGTTATTAATCTATTTATCCACTTTGCTCCTTGTTCTTGGCCTTTTAATTTTCCCTGTAACTGCTTTGTTACTTGACTGAGCTTGTTTAATTTCGTTGTCAATTGATCCATCTGCATTTGTTCTTTAGTTTTCCTTTCTGGAGCTGGTTTATCAATTTTTGGTCGTCCTCTGGATTTCTTTTCCATTACCGTACCTGTTTCTTTTCGTTTGGGTTGTTCGTCTGCCGTTTCTTTGGATGTCGTAGCTCCTCGTTCATTTATCCAGTTATCCCATTCGTCTCCTGTCAAGCTTCGGCGTCTTTTTCCTTTCTTTTCTTCTTCGGTATCTGGCTCTATAATCTCGACTCGTTGTCTTTGACCACATACTAGCTCGTCTGGTTCATCTGTTATCATATCATCTTCGTTTTCTGTCATGAACAAATCTCTTGATTCCGGTATTCTCATGGTTGTTTCCTCATCCACAATATCATTTAGATCATTCAGTATCTCTTCGTCTCCTGTTGTGATGACGATTACTTCATCTGCTGCAGGTGGAACTTCTGGCGTATTTAGACTTTCCTGTCGCCCTATTGGCGTTTTCGTTTTGATTTCTCTTTTATTGAGTTCCTACCCGCGATCTTTGCTACTGTCAATATATTTATCAACCCCAATTGCATTTGCGTAACTCCAATTTCGAGATCGTCGTCTAACGATCGTCCTTCGTATTGTAAATGAAATGGCGGTTCGTACGGTATTCTCTTTTTTACCTCTCTTACCTTGGCAGTGATATAAAATTCTCTTTCGATTGGTTCGAAATCTGGCGTCATAATTTTTAAACTATACTTCTCTATTGTTTCGGCTGCCCATTCGGTGTGTTTCCATTTTCGGATAATTTCTCGGAATTGCTCTGGGTACCACGCATACATTCTCCGATACTCCTCTATTTCCTTTACTATATTTCGCAGATTCTCTACTCTGTTACAAGAATCGATTATCCATTTTGCCAAATCTGTTACCGTTCGTCTTTGATTCTTTGCTCCAGTTCTCAATATTGCTGCTAACTCTCTACACTTTTGCGTTTCTGTTAATCTTGTTAATCCTTCTTCCACAGGATCATCTATATCTGTGGGCAAGTATTTTGTTCCTGGTATTCGTTTTTCGAGTACACTGATTCGTGGTCTCGCTTGTTCTTGTTGAATTCGTATTTTCATTTCTCGTTCTGTTTCTACTTCGATCGTGATGTATATCGTATCATCTTTACGAATTGAGGTGTTACGTATTTTTCAATAGAAATTGTGGTACTCCTCCTGCAACATTTTCAGTGGATTTTGGCTTCTGACTTATCATTGATCTTGGGTCTACTCCCAATTTTTCGCTGTGTCGCTCTTCCCATTTTCCGGGTTTAGCGATTGAAATGGTGACCTTTCGATTAAATGGCCACTCTAACTTTCCGTCATATCTGCCTCTTGCTAACAGAAAATACACTGATAGATATTTTCCTTTTCCTACCCCATCTCCGTTTGGGTATACTCTCAATTTCATCCGGTATCCTCCGATTTCTGTATAGAATTGATGACTTGTGATACCGATGATTTTCTCTTCTTCAGCCGATTTTACTTTTTCAGCCCATCCACCTATTTTCCATGTGTATGGGGCTAGTCGAACTCTATCATTTATTTCCTCGTCTTCCTCTGGTTGCCATTTCATTTCATTTATCATTTCCTCTGGTGGATTTTCATATGGCTCATCTTCATATAACTCTAAGGTTGTCTCGTTAACTGCATCTTCTGGCGCTTCTCCTGGTATATATTTTCTCCATTTCGGTTCGGTTCTCTCCATTTTCCATTTCCACTCCTTTGTCTTTTCATCATGCACCTTTTTCCATGGTGTTGATCGGCATCTCGAGTCGTCTATAGGTTGCAATTTTGTGCTTAATTTCGCATCTTGTCTCCATAACTGGTAGATGGTTAGTATTTGGTCCATCTTTCTTTTCATTTCCTCTTGAAATTCTTGGATCTGTTGTTCCCTTTTTGTTGTATTTTTTCTCTCTGGTTCATCCATGGCTATGATATTAATGGTTTGTCCGTCTTCCCATATACCTAATTCGTATATCGGGGTTCGTTCTCGCGGACTTATTTGTCGTTTGTGATACAATTATTGCCACGTCTTCTATCATACCGTCGTCACTATTTTCGATTATCGGTTGTATAATTTCTCGGTTTATTCGTCGGTATAATTCGTGCATTTGACTATCAGGATCCACCGATATTTCTTTTATTTCATCATTTTGGTAGCTTTATTCTTATCTTTATTGGTTCATCTCCTCTCATATCTCTTTGATGTTCTCCATATTTGGCTATCAACTCATCTGTTCTCTCGTTATCGAATCTCATTATGTCTGTATCCCGTACAGCTTCTACAAATATTTTCATTGAGATCGGTCTCGTTAATGATAATCGATTAATATATTTTCTAGCCTGGTCTATAGCTTGTTCTGTCATTTTAATCTGGTTTTGCCTCATTATCTTTTGTCTCTCCTTTTCTAATCCAGGTTTTATTTCTTTGGTATACAGTATTTGGATTTTCTGCCATATTTCCGCTGTCGTTTCTTCGCTTTCATTTTTGTTTAACGTTACCACATTTATTCCTTTTGGCCATATTAGAGCATCCGCGAGGTGTATGTCTCGCTTTATTTTCCTTCCTTGATAATACAAGGGCTTATTTTTATAACTGGGTCCTAGTTTTTTTCACTACCCAATCGTACAACTCGTTTGTGCTTTCGCCTCTTGTTGCTATTATCTGTCTCGGTATCTCTGGAAAATCAATAATTACCTGGTATTCTTCTCTATCATATTCTTTCAGATTCTCTTGGTACTTTTTTATCATATCTTTCCATGATGCCGTAAATGTACCATTATCTTGTTGATATCCTTTCGCAATTAATTTCATTATTCTGCTGTATGCGGTTGTATCTCTGATGTTTAGGAACATTTGGTTTCGGTCTACTTCTTCTACAATCTCGTTGATTTCTTTTAATATCTCGATTTCATCTTCTCTTGGCACGTTCGTTTCCATTTCCTCTAATTCGGATTTTGATTCATCTTTGTATGGTTTATTTTCCTCGCATGACTGAAATATTTCTCCGCCCAGACTGCTTATTTCACTTTCATCTTCATCTGTTTGATCGTCTGGTATTTGTCTCAACATATTAATATGTGGTTGTTCCTCCTCTTTCATTATCTTTGTTGGTCCTTTTGTTTGGAACCATATCTCTTTTATTCTGTTCTCAATTTGAGCTTCGCTCCACGTGGGCTTTTCTTTCCTGATTCTTGTTTCTATTTTTTGTAGCAGTATCCTCTGGATTCGATTTTTTGTTATTATTGGTTCGGATATCCTTTCTTTTTCTATTGACGTTGATGCTTCTTGCTCATCTTTTTGTAGTTCTAATTCTGGCTCTTTCATTTCTTGTGATAGCGCTTTCTTTGCCATCATTTCTATTTTTTGATCTAGTACTTGTTCTTGTTCTAAATGTTTCAGCGCTCCGTCTATTTTTAATATTAGTGCCTTCTTTCTTAGTTCCGCTTTCTCTTGTTTCAGGATTGCTTCTTTTTCTTTTAATTGATCCTCCTCTTGTTCTAAAGCTTCCTCTTGCTTTATTTTCTCAAGTGTACTCTCTATTGTTTGTGCCATAATTTCTTCTTCGAGTTCGTCTATCTCGTACATTAATGTTTCCTCGTTTTGATCTTCCGTTATCATCATCTCTGCTCGTTTAGTCTCTTGAGTTTCTGGTTCGTCTGATTTCTCAGTTGTCATTTCTTTCAGTTGTCGCCGTCTCTGTTTTTCCTCCTCTACAAATTCTTTGATGGCCTCTATTTTCTCCATCGTATTCAATTCAACTGTTTTCTCGTTATCAGTTATCATATTTCCTCCCCCTTCGTTCTCAACACACTGCTCCGCAGTGTGAATTTCATCTGGAATTTCCATTCTCATCATATTAATTCTTTTCGGGGTTTGTTTTCGATTTTCCCATCTTTGCTGGATTTCCTGAGCTTCTTCTGTTTGTAGTCTTTGCCATTCAGCTTGTTGTTGCTCTTGATATTCTCTAGTTCTCAGCTCTTGAATCTCTTCATTGTTTCTCATTACGTTGATTCGTTGTTGTTGTATATTGGTGGGCATCTGTTGCATCATCTCTTTTAATTCCATGGGCATTCGTTGTAGTGTTTCTCGTAGCATGTCTATTTCTTGCATCACGTTAACTTGTGGATTTCTTATAGGATTATTATTTGGTCTTGATTGATTTGACTTCCCTCTCATGTTACATTGCCTTACGAGGTGTCCTTGTTGACCACAATTGTAACATGCTTTGCTATTAAGTTGTCTACATATTTTCTCCGTATGCCCTCGTTTACCACATATCTGGCAGTTGTAATTTCGGAAGCAATTCTCTGACCGATGTCCTATTCTTTGACATGTGGAGCATTTTTCGTTGGCATTTGGATTGTTCCTGAAATTATTATTATAACTTACTTGGTTATTACCTCTGTCTTCCGGATTTCTCGTTGCTGGTGGCTTGAACATCTGCTGTGCTCTTGGAATGAATTGATTCATAGCTGGATTGGTATTGTTGTTTTGATTGTTGGCATTGACTGTTGATGTTGTTGGCTCTGTGGCCAAAACTGCCACTTGATATCCCAGTCCCAGATGAGCTTCACATCTATTTGCGATTGCTACTGCTTTATCTAATGTTTCTGGTGCCAAGCATCCAAGGTTGGCTCGTATGTCTTCTCTTTTGATTCCTCTTATGAAGACGTCTACCATTTTATCTTCGGGCAAATCTGCTTCTCCGAAGGCTTCTTTACATAATTTCTTTAATTCGCATGCGTACACTGCATTTGATTCATCTCGTCTTTGTTTTCGATGTAGGAAGTCTAGTATCTTCCTATTCCCATTTTTCTCTATCCCGAATATCTTTATTAAGAACTCTTTAATCTCTGTCCATGTTGTCAATTTTGTTGCGTCTCTTGCTTCTTCCACGAATACATCTTGTGCGCTCCCTTTCAAATACAAGGGTAATCGCTCTTTTACTTTTTGATCTGTCCAGTGACAGATGTTTTTATACACTTCAAATTCCTTTATGAATGTATCCAATTTGTTGAGACTACCGTCGAACGGTTCTCCTCTAAACTTTTCTCTGAATTCTCCCACTATCACGTTGTTGTTATTTGACAATGTATTTGCATCTGGAATTGAAGTCATGTTGGAATTGGTGGAATTTGCCATGTTTGGGTTTAAGTTTTTTAATCTCTCTTCCTCGTTCTCTGCTTCTATTATTGGCAACCGGTTTTCTATATCGTTTATTTCGTTTTCTTCGCTGCTGTTGAATTCAACGTCGGTTAATCCACTATCTGTGCCGGTTCCTGTCGCTGCTGTAATTGATACTCCGGTTTTGACACTTCTACCTTTGCGAACTTTTTTCTTTTCTTCCGCTTTTAATAAACTTTTTTCTCTATTCTCTTGGCTTTTGCTTCTCGTGTGGTTGCTGATGCTATCAATGTTTACGGTTATTCGTTTGCTTGACTGATCTTGTCGTTTCTCTTTTCTTGCTTTGGTTGCTTTGAAACTTCTGGTTGCTTATTGCTCGTAACTACTCTGACGTTTATTCCAAATTCTTTTCTGCTCGTTTATTCAAGTTTCTTTGTTATCACTTTGCTTTGTCGTTTGCTCTGAAATATTTTCTCCTTTGCTTTGCTTTGCACTTGACTTGGATTGCTTTGTTTGACTATTGACTCCTAAAAATAAATAACACTCCAATATTCTATACTCTATACTAATTTCTCCTTCGTTTACCATACTATATACGTTATCATCCCCTGTTCGCATTTATCGTGGTGGTCTTCTTTATCTGACTCACCCCCCTCATTTTAAGTCTATTTTTAATTATCTATTCCTCGTAATAATTATCTATTAATCTCGTATCAATTATCTATATAGTCTTATCAGTTATCTATATAGTCGTATCAATTATCTATACCATAATATCAATAATATAAAATCATCATATTCATACTCCCATTCAATCCATTAATTATTTTTCCTATGTCTCCCGAAAAAATTCGTTACTTAATCCTCAGTCGCTGGCGCTCTATGCCCTCTATAATTTCCGTTGGCTCTTCGGCCTTCGGCTTTAACTCTTTTACTGGTCATCTGTGACCTTAATATCTATCCATAATCATATTTCATCCTTACTCATATCATGTCTTATCTGGCACTCTATGGCCTCTAATATCTAATCATAATCATCCGGCACTCTATGGCCTCTAATATCTAATCATAATCATCCGGCACTCTATGGCCTCTAATATCTAATCATAATCATCCGGCACTCTATGGCCTCTAATATCTAATCATAATTATCCGGCACTCTATGGCCTCTAGTATCTGATCATAATCATCCGGCACTCTATGGCCTCTAGTATCTGATCATAATCATCCGGCACTATATGGCCTCTAGTATCTGATCATAATCATCCGGCACTCTATGACCTCTAGTATCTGATCATAATCATCCGGCACTCTATGGCCTCTAGTATCTGATCATAATCATCCGGCACTATATGGCCTCTAGTATCTGATCATAATCATCCGGCACTCTATGACCTCTAGTATCTGATCATAATCATCCGGTACTCTATGGCCTCTAATATCTAATCATAATCATCCGGTACTCTATGGCCTCTAGTATCTGATCATAATCATATTCTGTCAATTTCATCTTTACTCATATTCGTTTTAATCTAATTCATCTTATTATTTCTCATTGTTTCACCGGACTTGAGCTCATCAGTGACTTTTGGGTGTGTTTGAGGCCTCACACTGACTCTCAAGCCATGGCGTCTTTTGGCCGCGCATTCTTCCGGTTACGCTTTACTCACCGCCATTCGGATATTTGGTACTCGGTGTGGGATCCGGGTTATTGTACCAAACTCCTCGCTGGGCAATAAAAAAACATTCCCTCGGTACTCGGTGTGGGATCCGGGTTGTGTACCTCGGAGAATATAAAAGTATGGAAATGCCTAGACGTTCAATCAAGTTCCAAAAGCGGTTTACTTGATTTCCCGAATAGTGAAAAGAAAAGGAAGCGATTAAAAGTGGGAGCGGAAAATAAACTATCAAATCTCTGCCCGCTCCTTCCATCAGATTTCTCGGCTCCATTCAGCCGCTCTCATCTGGCTTTAGTAGGACATTTTGAGTATGAACCATTTACCGGTTAGTTCACATCTCACCTACCGTTTGGCCCGATACTCGGTGTGGGATCCGGGTTGTTGTATCGAGTTCCTCCCAGCGGAAAAAGAATCGTTCGATACTCGGTGTGTGATCCGGGTTTTTGTATCGAACGGCTCAGCGCCATCAGTCCCTTGGCTGATAACAACCTGAGCACGACAGTCCGTAGCTGTCCTCTGGTGCCTCACCACCAGCTAGGGAAAAAAGAAGTCATCTCTAGGTACCTTTAATCAAAACTATTAATTCTGTTCCGTGTACACTCTTTCTCTCACCTCTCGGTCTATCTCTTCACTCCCCCCTTCAAAATTTGTGGTAATCGCATCAGCAAGCTCCCCAAAAGAGGTGATCAATCTCTCGCCGGTTACTTGCTGACATACGCGACTTGGCCTACCAGTTCCTTTCTCAGTAGGGTTGATCAGGGTTTCCCTTGGGTGAGCGTAATATCATTAGATAGCTCAGGTTAACCATTTTTCCTCGTCCAATCTCAATATAATATCAATAAAACAATAATATCAATAAAACAAAATAATTATACACTAGGAAAACTCGGTTGTCGAAATTTTTCCGTCCAATATTTTGTGTCTCTGTGCATGTGTTTTAATTATTTCCTTAATTCGGCTTTCATGTATTTGGTCTATTACCTTTATTTATCGTTGTCGGGTGGTTTTATTATTTACAAACATTGCATATTTCTTTTATATTCGTCTTATCATCTAATAATAATTCAAGTACTGCGTAATACACATTTATTTCATTTCATCATATCAATTCATGGAAAGTAAACCGTTAGTCTTTCCTTTATCTTTCGCTGGCATAACATACAGTGCGACTCTTGTGCGCATCCATAACAATAACTCAGGTGTCCGCAAGGTATCACCATTACTCGTGCTTCCTCTGATTTGCACGCATAACATTCCGAATAAGCTTTTGTTTGCTCTTTCATTGTTGTTGTAATCTCGTCTTCAATATTTTTGACTTTTTCCATTAACTTGTGCCAGCTTTTCCCAAATTCAGTTATTTCCAATCTCATGGAAAGGATTTCATATATCCTTTCGGTTGTTACATCTTTATCAATATCGATCAATTTTATTAATATGCAATGTTCGTCGGAGTACAGGTTTGAAATCGTTGATATATCCTCTTTAGCTCGTTTAATTAACTTTTGTTTATTAATTAGTTCCTCAAGATTGTCATTTTCGATGTTTAGGATCCCCTTTAGTTTTTCTATAATTTTTGTTGGTTCCATCTAAAATTATTAAATTACCCTTTAAATTTATCCAAATACTAATTAACTAAATTCATTCACTTCTTTAATATATTTTGATTCATTTTATCAACTACTACTTTACTCATTACCTGTTGTACTTTATTCCATTACCGTTGGCTTCCTTTATTTGGTTCCGTTGCTTTCTCTTGTTTATCGTTACTCCCCTTACTTACCCCATTTCATTTTATCCCGAATTTTGCCCTTTTAATTATATGTTGTTTGCTTATGTGTCTTGTTGTTGGTATCTTACAAGGGTGTTATGTCGTCAAGTATTGATAGATGTTGAATGCTTTGGCGTTGCTGTCTATGTAACTTTAATGTCCGTTTGGTTCCTTGGGGTTTTGCAAAACAATCGTTGTATTAATGGGTTGGTTGTTTTATTGTAGTCAGCATGGTTGTTTTTCATTGTTTATGTCGTTATCTTGTAGTCGGGTTGTTCGTTTTTCATCAGTTGTTCTCTGGGTTTTTGTTTCATGACGTTCTCATCTCTCTGGGGTTTGCAACATATCGTCCCACCATCTCTGTTTAAACTTTAAACATTTGCTTCTATTTCCTTGTGTTCTTTGTGAAAACAGTCCTTTTATGAGCTCCCAAATTTGTACCTAGCAGTCAGGTTGATCGCTTTTTATTGATGTTTCAATTTTCTCCTCGATCTTTATAATTGATTTTTCAATCTTTAAACTCTATATTTCATCTCTCCGGGGTTCGATAGCATGTCGTCCCGACATTCTCCATTTATACCTTAAACATTTACTGATATTTTCTTTGGTTTTTCGCAAGAACAATCATTCAATCCCGGCTGAGGGTGTACTGACAGAATTCTCTGTTGTTTCTTAACTTGATTGTTTTAGTCTTTCCAAATAACAAAGCTTCAATCCCGGCTGAGCCCCCAAATTTGCATGGTGGGTTACAGGGTTTCAGATCTTGCTTATCCTCCTGGCGACCCTAGTAACGCCATACAAAATGATACTGATCGCCACTTGGCACCCGTTGCTAGGCAACGTTGGTAATGTGTTCAAGTGGTGGATTGCCCGCAAAAATTGAGTACCATGTGCTAGTACTATAGTTGCTCGGACAACCCTCGGGTTCACGAGCTGTCGATAGAAGACCTGTGCTCGCTTTGCTCTGTCCCTCGTAACTATTCAGGATTAGTTCTTAATTGACGGTGGAACGAATTGGTGATGTTGGTATACGGTTGTATTAAAATAACAATTTAACTAAGTTTAAAACCCTTCTATTCAATCTAAACACATTATCATTTACTGCTTGATGTTCTGGAGTTGTGTTGCACGACGTCGGACACGTTCTTTACGTCCCGGTCGACGGTTGTTGATTGTCGTGATGGACTGTTCTGCTGGTTTGGTGGTTGTCTGTGGCAGTTGGGTTGGGCGAAGATGAGCGGGTAAGTTACCGCTTCACCTTCTCGGCATACCGCTAGGGCGACTTCGAGTCCCCGAATCTGCGTGCGCAGACTCTGGTTGAGTTGCCGTTCTTCTTCCCAGCCTTTCTGGGCCGCTGTGAGTCGATGGTAGATCGTTTTCGTCTTTGTGGGATCCGTCCATGTTGCTTTCATATGTTGCATTTCTCGCGTCAATTGGATTATCTGGGCGAGTAATTCTGTGTTTGCTTGTCTCGCGTGGTCCAGTTCCGTTTGCAAAATTCGTAAGGGAGACATCGCTGTAATTAAATAGATCATTTTTATTTATTATTGCTCAAGTTAAAGAATCATCTATTTCATTTAAACAAAATTGCAAATAATCCCAATTACACAAAACAAAAGAACACACAAATTGTTAATATTTTAAATCATCCACTACATAGATTGTCATTATAGAGTCATTCCTCGGGACAGTATCGCTGCAGGCTTCGTCTGAGAGCCTCCACTGTGTAGGGTCTTCGGGTATCTCGGACTGGGCGAGGTGGATAGGCGATGGCGATCCGCCCGGCGAGGATGTCTTCTACCACGTTTGCAAGGTACATCCTCGCCTTAACCACCTGCAGATCTACTTGCTCCTGCACCCTTTCCCACTGGGTGAGGAGGTTCTGTGCGTTTGTGTATGTTTCTACCGCTGGGTATTGTCTTCCTGGGATATCGCAGGGTTCCTTCTCTACATCTAATACCCTCCAAGCAGTCGGATACTGCCATAATTGAGGTATCGGATCTACTGACATTGTGGTCGATTGAGTTGTTGACTGACTCTGCTTTCCTATACTTCGTCTGCTGTTTTGTTCGTGTGGCATATCTAAAACACTCTATTATTATCTCTATTAACTTTATCATGTTAAATTATTAAACAAATAGGGCTTATGTCGCTGTCGAGTGTGCCATCTGATTTAATCTTGCTGAGTTCTAGTGGCTTTCTCGTTTGTTGTACTTCTTTCGAAACGAGTGAACTAAGTTGGTGGAATTACATTTACACAGGTGGTAAGCCTATTGATCAATTCATTTTATTTAGTTAAGCAAGATGATGTCAAGAAATTGTCGAGTTGATTTTAAGGATGGCGGCTATGGGGTAGCGTCGAATGTAAGTAGGGATTTTAAAGATTTCGTACCGGTATTCCATTTTATCCGTTTACTTAAATTTTCATTTTTAGATTTTCCAATATAACATTTAATCATTAAACCTAGCAACTTTTATCGTCACATCTTACGATATAAATTCATGGCTTTTCTAAATCCAATATCAACGTCAATTTTGTTTACCAAATGTTGTAACCAAATGATCAGCGGAAGGCGAGAGCGGATGTCGATTCACTGAAGCGTCGACGTATGTGTGGTGTAACTTCCTGCGGATATCGTGATTTGAACGGTTGAACGGAAGTAAGATTATATAGTTGCATCCGGTGATTTACGATATTTCATTTTAGGATTATCGATTGGCGAATTCGTCGAAAATCTATTCGGGTAAGTTATTCTGCAAATTAATTTGAATATCTTAACGCTATTCTTTAAGGGAATCAGTATATTACGTTCGGAATCTTGACGGACTTTATGCTAGTGGAATTTTCTCTTATGGATTTTTATGCGTTCGATTATTTTGTGAGTAACGATTTTGTATGTTTTTAAAATAAAAGTTTTCTCATTTTTGAAACGTTGATTTTTATAATGATATTAATTTAATTTAAACAATAATTCATCTTGTTTTTCATCTCTAAACTTGTTTTAATTTTTAGAAAACCTTATCATAAACTTCTAAATCATTTCAGTTTAGGTTTGGGAATGATTGAATTAACTTAGTTCGGTTTCGTTACTCAGTTTTCGCCTATCTTTTACTACGCTAATTCATTCAACCTTTACTTCAATTCTATAAAACTATATTAATATCATTGCTTCAAATAATTTATTCAACCCTTATTTTAATTCCGTGAACCTACCTTAATATTAACATCGTTGCTAATTTATTCTACCTTGATTGTAATTCTACGAAACCTTTTTAACATCATCATACTAGTAACTTCATGAATCTAGTTTGGTCTTTACTAAGGGAACTATTTTACTTTTATTCGAATCGTCTAACTTTAATTACTGAATGACTTGGTTGATCGGCATCGAGTTTTAATTCAATTAAGGTATTCTTATTAACCGAGGAACTATTTAACCAATAAACTAATATATGAAAACTTTGATTCTAATCTATAACTACGTTAACTTTAATTGTTTCAATTATTTAACCATAAAGGGGGTATATTTACGCAAAATTCCTTTGAAATTTTCCAAAAGTGAAACAAATTCAGTTTAATTCAGAAGTTATTTGTCTTTAACTATTAATCAATCATTTAATCTAATCGAGTTAATAAATTATTTATTGAATAATTTTTACAGTTAATTTAGTATACCAATGATCAGTTTATTACCCATTATAGGTTTCCATTAGTTATATCAACGATTTTAATTTATTTATCCCCGTATCCTTTCCCTTTAATAGACCTTAGGCGCATTTTGTGTTCATATTATATTTACTGAGTGCCCACTGGACTACTCGGTGTGATGATTTTAAGCCGTATGTAATATGATTTTAGGTCGATTTTACAGAATTGAGAAACGAGGAAGCAGCCAGAGACTTCTTCCTTATTTCCCGCTTCAGCTATAGGGATAAATATTGACGTTACGACCGCTGCGTTGCGCACGCTGAGTCTTCACGGGTACATATCATTGGCGGTTTTCCACGCTCTTACATGCATCTGCACTATGTTGATTTTATTTACTTGCGTGATGTGTCGGCTGTGGGCCGGAAAAATTTCGACATTTAAAATTTATAAAGACATATAAAACAAGTTATATATATTAATAATATTTATTAATTATAAAACAAACAAATTACCCATGTTTGACCATTCCATAATTCATAAAAATAATCATAAAATAACATAACATAACATAAATGCCTCTCTCCCCACGTCGCCGCCAAGCAGAGCTCTATAGAGATGCTGTGGACGTGACGTGGAAAGAGGGTTCCAACCAAAATATTCCTCACCTAGATAATAACTGTAAATTCGAAATAGCTTCAAACAATTAAGATTTTCAAAAATAGTTAAAACAATTCTCAAAGTGGTTTTCAATATGGTTAAGTTTTCAAAATGGTTTTAAACTGGTTTGAAAAATGGTTAAGTTAAATGTGAAAATGGATCAGTATATATACCTAATTTTACGGTGTGTGAAATTTGATGCAGTAAAACAAAATTCGACCTTGTTCTTTTCTAGCAAATTCTATTATTTATTTTTATTATTTTTCGATTTATTTTTATAATTTTTTATTTATAATTTTTATTGAATTATTGCTAATTCAATTTTTCGATTTAAATTTCACTTTAATGAACTTTAATTGATTTTTTCAATTTCGTCGAATTTGTTGTGTTTTCTTGTTGTATTTGTGTAGGTATCGTGCGGATCTTGGTGCATTTTGTTAATATTTTAATTTATTTTTATGTTTATTATTTTATATTTAATTCTTTTATTTCTCAGATTTTATATGGTTTACTTGATGTTTTAGTGTGGGTATTTAAATTGCGTGTTATTTTTGCGTGTGTATTTCTGATCCATTTAAACATTTTTCAAGGCCGTTTACGTTGTGGCCCAACACAGGATAAAAAGATTCACAAAAAATAAATTTAAGTAAAGAATCAGATGAGTTACAATTATAACTTTTATATTAATTAGAGTCAAATAATAATTTGATAAAAATAAAATACCCATTTCGTTTCAAATACTTTTGATATATTAAGTAAAAATATAATAACATTATTTAATATAATATTCAATGTAATATTTTCACTGTTCTACATCACAAGTTGTTTAAATATTTTAAATTGAAAATTAAATTGAATATAAGTATGCTAAATATAGTAATTCATTATTAAATAAATTTTACATTAAATAAATAACTATATTAAATTTCGATATATTTATTTTAGAAAACTTTCTACTATTTTGAAAGAGCATTCAAAACGCAAGGAGTAGCTAAAACATGAACGAGAGTTATAAAAGCATTAGATGTTTCGTCATAATTAATAGCTGTTTTGGTTGATTAAGTTCATGATGGAGTATCTCAAGTAAGAATTAACATTTTATTCTGCGTTTTTGTGTAATTTAAAATAATTTCTGAATAATAATAATTAAATATATCCAATTCATAAACTTAACAAGTTACCAGTAAATATTTTCTTTTTAGTTCTCCAATCTTTGTAAATAAATGAAGATTTCCATATATTATTATTATTATTTGAATAAAGATTAAGTTTTGTACAACTATCTAACAAATAGAGAAAAACATTTATAACTCGAATCTTGGGCGATGAATTTTAATTATAAAATGTTCAGTAGGGCATATATCAATCATCAGTCATGGCAGTAGGGTTCATTCATTGATTAATAAAACAATTCCTGTAGTTCATTCTAGAAATTAAAATTGTTACCTACAAGTGGCAACGACACAGAGGATTAGGTGTGCAAAGGTTAAGGATAGGGTTGTCAAGTGGTCAACACAAAAAAAGAGAACATTTTAAAGAAAAAATTATTAAAATCAAATTTTATACATAAAGATATTAAGGAACATAAAATTGCACTTATAATTCAAATTTGTACTTTAAAAATATAAATTAAATTAAATTTAATCATCTTCATCATCATTTTGATCACTTTTTTCAATGTATTTATCTACATTACTAACTTTGTTCAAAAAAATTTCATTTTCTTTTATTTCTTTATAAAATTCCAAACATGAAATATTTTTATAATTATAAACTACGCTCAAAATACCTCGGACAGTGGAAATTTTTAGCTTATTTCTTTCTTTAGTCCACTGGCCGCTAATCATGGAAAATATTCTTTCAACATTAGCATTTTGACCAGGTATTGCGAAAAAAAATTGACATATTTTTAAGAGTTCTGAATGAAACTCAACAGCATTTGTTTTAAAATATTCTGTCCATTTGAGACAGGTAATCAATTTTCTAAAATTTTCTATATTAATGTTTTTTTCTACAAATACCTTTAAATTATAAAATTGATCAAAACATTTTACATCATCAACAACGATGTTTTTAGATGCAAGCAATACTATCGTATTCTCAATTTCTTCCCATGTTGGAACTCTATCTAATTTCATCCAAGTAACGCTTTCAAAATTGAATAGTTGACTAGTCCATAACTTTAAATATTCATAAGACATCTTATAGCAATTCATGCAATTTAAATTGAATTTATCTATTTCATTTTCCAATCCATTTTTTATATTTTCAGACAAAATAGACTTTACTTTGATTGGAAAAAATGATTCCTCATATCTATGATGCAATGTATTTGCTAATGAATTTGTTGTAGCCATTACTTCTAATACAGAATTTTGTTCAGATTCTATTTCTAATATTTTTTCATGAAAAATATGCATTAATGAATCAGCAAATTCTAAATAAGCTTTACTAAAAGCATCTTCAAAAAATAATTTTAAAATACGAGGAGAGTTATCAATTGATAAAAAATAAGCTTTTAAAGCAGGATAAACTTCCAAGACTCTTTTCACAGCGGGATAAAGTGATAACCAGCGCGTTTTTGAATGTTTTAATAACGCTTTATACTGAATGTCTACAAATTCGCAAAAATTTTTCAAAGATTCTGTCCTTATTGTATAAATTGAAAAAAAATTATAGAGTTTTAAGATTATAGATTCTAAATCTACTGTCATCGAATCAAATCCATGCTGTGCGGAATTGTGAACAATATGAGCAGGACAACCAACACCTATTAAATCTTTTCCAAATTTCAATTTTAAAAGGCTGCAAACATTGTTTTTCCCTGATCTTTTCAAACCTCCAAAATTAGTGTTACAGTTGTCAGCAGAAAAAGCAACACATTTTTCGACAATATTGTATTTTTCTAAACAAGTGTTCAAATTATCACTTATTGTCTCTGCTGTTTCGTTTGGCAAAGAATATAAATCAATCATTTTTGTCATTATTCCATTATTTTTGTCAAAAAATTGAATAAGAACTGGGAACAGTTTAATTGCCCCATGATTACTTCCATCTGTTGAAACTGATATAAATGGTATTTTGGACAATGATTGCATTATATTTTCAATGCAATATGGAGCGATGACATTATTTGCGATACATCTCGTTTTTGTCTTTCCAGATGAAATCCGCTTAGCTACTTCCGAATCATCAAACATGTTTGACAGTAATTTGTTTGTACAAACGGTGGAGTTATAACTATAATGGTGCTTTAAAGTGTGGAATGCTAAAGCTCCTTCGACAGCTGATACTTTGTGATCCAGAGATGAAAATTTTTTTGTAAAAAAATTGCATATGGAATTGGAACTCTCTCCTATACGAATAGTATTTGTATGCTTTTTTGACGCAATATGTTGTTCCAAATCGTATTTGCCTTTGTTTGCAACCGAAACTGTAGTATTACAAACAGTGCATATTGCCTCGGATTTTGAATTTGGTGTTGATTTAAAACATACAAATTTAGCTTGCAGTTCTTCAGTAAATAAACATTTTCGTTTACTCATATTTGGAGCTAAAATAGTAAAATCCAAGAATATAAAATATAAGACTCTAATTAACAATAATAAATTACATACTTACTTGTTTATTTAACACAAAAAAATATAATATTAATAATTACTTTTCACTTGCTTATTTTATTTATTTAACACAACAAATTATAATAATAATGATTTCTTATCAAAATCGTTAATACACACAAATTATTTCATCTTTAATTTTAAATTCAATAAATATTGACAGGACAGCAATAGCATAGCCTGCTTTTTTTTCAAATTTTTGAATTTTTATACCGAGTTTCTTTTTAAATTTCAACTTGAATTAATTAAAAATCAGCGAAATTGAAAAAAGAGAACAATTTGAATATTTATAGAAAAAGATAGAGGACAAATAAAATGTGCTAAAAAAGAGAACATGTTCTCTTTAAAAGAGACCTGTTGACAAGCCTAGTTAAGGATAAAAATACTTTAGGTTAGTAGAACAATATGAAAACTAACAATAACATAAAAATATCCATAACAATAATAGCTAAGGGCAATCAATTTATAGTATTAGCTATAATTACATAAGGAATACGAAAGTACATACAAACTAAGAGTTAAAACTAAAAGCTACATAAAAGGTAAACATAAAATTACTAGTAAAGGATTTCACAAAATATATAAATACTAGGAACACAAATGATAAGCTATTCAATTCTTGCGCTGCCACAGGTACCAGTCGATCTTCTAAAATTTTTATCGATGCCAGATCTCAGATGCCTAATAATCGCTGTGGCGGTAGATGGGCTACCGCTAACAACTTTTTTTTTTATCATTAATCCGACTACTATCTTTATGTCACAAACTTTCCTAATCATGTGACAACACTCTTTGTCATCCAAATTTACTCGAACATCGGGTTCTTTTAAGTGATATTGATGGGTCTGGTAATGTCTCATGAGTTCTCTGGGTGTGACTATTGTATTCAACCGTTGCCCGAAAAAATCTGAGATAGATATCTTCAACAAAACAGGATTCATGCCTACTCGGGATAAGGCATATCTCGATGCCACAAAAATAATGGATTGGTTTTCTTCAGTTAAACGCTTCCTCACGAAGGACTCCCCATTATGAATAGTGGCCTAAGTTGTGTTATAACACCAGGAAGGTTCCAGATCTGTTACTATTCTATAGGGCTTTTGGTATTTCAGAATTTCTAAACAAATGATTGAATTTGGATCGGTTGTTTTTATTTGTAGATTTTTTCCCGTCCATCGGAATAAGATAACTCAAAAGTACTATATTTCTCCAACGAGATTGGGTTTTGTATCCTACTTAGTAATATAATAAAAGGTTTGTTAATAGCAATGAGACATATGAGTTCTGCTTTAAGGGTTTTTACTAATTTGATGGTTTTGCTATGTTTTACCACCGTGATCATCATTTGCCTCATTGGGCCTATTAGGAACTTGAAATCATTTGGTATGTCTACTCGTCGTGGATAATACCAATGATTGTGAATTAATGGGTTTGTTTGGGACGTGATAATGGTCGTCATGAACCGGTAGACAAACTCTTCTTTATAAGAGGTGTAGGCTTCTATTGAACTTGTCGATTTATCGTATATTAATATTGCGTGCTTCATTTGAATATTGTGGAGTTTCTGAAATTTACAATAAAAATTTATTAAAAATTTGTTAGTATCACATATCGTGATAAATCCTCCATGGTAGTAAACGATATTAACGAATATCCTATTTATTATTAAGTGTTATTTACATTACTTACAAAAATGGTGAGACTTTGTCCCCCTCTACCTCAGTTTCATAATAATTTTCACCATACCTAATATCTGCTAGTGTTATATGGGTCATATACACAGCGACAATAAATAATAATAATAACATTGCTGTGATCTCCCCGTTATTGAAATTATTACCCATAGTGGGATTTTTCCCTTATTCATTATCGGACATGTACAATTATTTATTGGGAGTCTTAACCCTTTTATTTCTTTTACTTTCAGGATAGTTGAATTGATCCGCTGCCAAATTTAAACCAGATATGTTTAGTAAATTTATTCCATTACATTTTACGATATTCACCAGTCTTGCTCTTGGGTTCTTTTCCTTATCTTTCTCCTTCTTTGGAGATGATAATTCTAGGTTCTCACTATATATTTTATGCCAACCAAGCTTTAGGTTAAATTCAAAATATGAGACATTTACTTCTGTGATTCTAGCTGGTCTAACTATCCATTTACGACCTCGGTATTCTTGATTCATCACCATCCTTGATATAGATGTACCATTTTCTCGCACTATTAATACCACTATTAATATTAATAATAGTAATTATAATTATAATTATAACAATAATAATAATAATAATAATAATAATAATAATAATAATAATAATAATAATAATAATAATAATAATAATAATAATAATAATAATAATAATAATAATTAATAATAATAATAATAACAATAACGATAATATTAATAATGTTGACTCCTTTGGCTGGGTGAATAGACTACAACCCTATCCGTGAATAGCGCGTTCAATTAATACAGTGTTTCCCAAACTTTTGGTACTGCGTACCCCCTTGATCATTTTCATTATATAATGTACCCCTTGCTTTAAAATTTTATATATAATGATTAAATTTTTTTATATCTTTTTATAAAAATATACGACTTTTAAATTAATTGCATTAATGAAAAATTAAATACTTTTATAATAGAAATAATGTAAAATAAAAAATTCTATAATTAATTTATTGTAATTAATGAGAAGGATGAAATTGCTTATGCTGAGATAATAATTCATCATAATTTGGTTCTCTGTTAGTTAATTTTAATCTTAAAAATATGTTATTGATTCAAAAATATAAGCTATAAATAAAAAACAAGATTATATTTATATTTTTCTGTATTAATAAAATGTTAATAAGAAATTTGAATCTAATTAAATTTTTTTTATTTATCTTTTAATATTTATATAATAGAAGAATGAAAAGACATGCGTACCCCCAAAAAATCAATCGTGTAACCCCAAGGGTACGCGTACCCCGGTTTGGGAAACATTGAATTAATCGATATAAATACGATAGAATAAATCACTGAGAGAACGATGCCTGTTTAAAATATTTATTATGCTGAATAACAATTACAGATTATACAAAAAATACAATTGGACAAAAATTATATAATTTGGGGGGTTAACTATTGAAGCAAGATAAAGATTCGATATTATATCGCCATAAGGTTAACAAGTCGATCGGATCTACGTTTCCTGATCAACTGAAAAAATAGAGGGAAGAGAAGAGTGCTAATTAAAATAATTTCCTTATCTCACTTTAACTCACAAACTGATGAACTAGTGGGGAGTATTTAGGGAGCATGCTTGATATCCGAGGGGTTTTTCGGGCGACCTTTTATCCAGTTGGTTAGGAATCCTTTATTCAGTTAGTCTATATCGAGTTTGATAAGACAAATTAATTTCGACGCTGTTTAAATACTAAATTTCTTAGTCCGATTGACCAATCAAAATTTAGGGATTTTTGGTTTTCCCGAATTGAAAATTTAATTTCTATTTCTAGTAAGTTCATTTAGGTAATTACTATTTTTAGTAATTACATCAGTTTTGGAAAAACCAAATATATAATCATTATATATTAATTACTAACTATATAACTATCAAATATATTAATTACTACTTATATATTTAATTACCAATTTTAGTACAGATGTCCTCGACATCTGGAGAACTCATTAACAACAACAACAATAATAATAATAATAATAATAATAATAATAATAATAATTAATAATAACAATAATAAAAATAAAAATTATAGTGAAAATATCTTCCCCTTATGTTATTAAATGTAATGACAAAAAATACGCTACTGATTACATATAACTTGTTACAGCAAAAACAAAAAATAAAATAAAGTTGAATATCCACATTATGAATTATTGTCATATTGTCATAAATTTATTACACCAAAATAGAATATTGTCATAGGGATATTATGATTTGAATTGGATTGATAATGAAATTTAGGATTAAATTGGATTGATTAATGGGTTTTAGGCCCGATGTTTCTTTGGGAATATACGATAATTAATATTTAACTTGAAGTACGATATGACTCGAGCCATGCCATCCAAAACTGCATCACTGCAAATCGCTCATACACTAGTGGTAGTGTTCTTGTATATCTATTTGCGTTTTTTCTCTCTTTGCTTTGTTTGATGGTTTTTGTATTCTTATTGTGATTGTGGTACTTTAGGAATGAATATATGTTGATGATATATATTGTAAACTATTAACTCTATGTCTGTTAATGCTGTCGAATGCGACCGAAACGTGTTAAAACGTGAATAAAACGCACCCATTCAGTTCTATTTATAGCTCATTATTGCAAAAAGTTTTAGGATTATTTTTCGTTATTTTTGAAGAGATATCATTGAAATCTGGACATTTAACTATTATTACTATATCATTATGTAATATGTCATTTCCTGACAGAATTTTGTAGAACAGGGTTAGCTGAATGATATATAATATAAGATGTGTATCCTGGTGAAGATTTGTTATTGTTCATTACTATGAAACTAACCAGAGCTAAATTTATCAATGTCAACTTGGCTGCCATATAGTTAAAGCTTGCGCTTTGAGAAAAGTCATCTTGTAGAGAATAAAATTCTGTCTATCCATTTTTATACTGAAAATTCATCTAGTCTACCTGAAGAGTCCAATTGTTCAAAATAGCGGTTATGGAATATGTGCATTAAAATTGACGCTTATACCAATAACAATTCTTGATGAATGTTAAAATTGATCAACTATTTTAAGTCGTCAATATATGAAATCATTGATTTAAAAAAATTAATATCGATAATATTATAATCTCTTAATATCAACACAATTAATCCTAAGGTCAAATAAGGGAAGGTGACTGGAGAATTAAAGTCGAAAATATTGCTATATATATAAAAACTCGATCGATAAGTTGTGGTAATTGAAACCTTAAAATAAGTGGTATAAATTCTCATGATACTAATCATAGTTGAAACATTAATGAGAGTTATAGTAACGTGACCTTGATAGACCGAAAATTCGAATAATAAATAATAATTAACATGCATTTCGATATTACCAATCCGAATAATCTACTACAGTCAAAATATATCAAAGATACACGGGATTCGATTTATTAAAATCATTAGAGACTCAAGAGTAATATAGTATTTTTGACCACGACCATATAGTTAAAGCTTGCGCTTTGAGAAAAGTCATCTTGTAGAGAATAAAATTCTGTCTATCCATTTTTATACTGAAAATTCATCTAGTCTACCTGAAGAGTCCAATTGTTCAAAATAGCGGTTATGGAATATGTGCATTAAAATTGACACATACCAATAACAATTCTTGATGAATGTTAAAATTGATGACGTAATCTAACTATTAATATATGAAATCATTGATTTAAAAAAAATTAATATCGATAATCCTAATAGAAATTACATACTTATCGATTTAATTTGAATAAGTGCATTAAAACAAGGAGTAAATTAGACGCATATCGGAATCAACAATTCTTGATGAATGCCAAATTTGATGACGTATTCAACGGTTTTTGTTTTTTTATAGTTACACAATTATCAGTTAAACAAAATTTGTTAATACATAATCATTCATTAAAACAAAGTAAGCATTTTCGTAAATCGATGTTACTTATAGAGGAACACAACCGTGATGTAATCGTTGATTTAAACAATTGAAAATTACATAATTACAGATTTAATTTAAATAAGTGCATTAAAACAAAGAGTTAACTTGCCTATTCATAAAATGTTCAAAATTTCTATTCATTCTTATTTATATAATATTTTAACTACTTCATGATCGGGCTCTTTTTCAAAAAAAACTATTTGATCTGCTTCCTGTGTTATTTGAAATATGAATTCTGATATATTTTCTTTGAAAAGTCTCATCATGTCATTTGTTTAGTTTTGAAAATTATGCTTCATCAAATAAGACTTTATAGATTTCCAATGATAAAATCTTTCAATAATTAGCATGTTGTCACTCAATGAGAACTAGAATTGATTTCATTGTCAACACTGTTTTCTCTTATTTAAATACTTTACACTGGAATACAAGCGATAATGAAAAGATAATTTCAGTTAACGCGATAGTCTCATCCAACAATATACATTTTTGTATAGTATTTTCGACATAAGATAACTAAATATATAGAATATTGGTCAAAATGAAAAGATGAATATGAATTGGAGTAAATTTATTGTGAAAATTTAGTCAGGATGGCCAAGTGGTCTAAGGGGCAGATGACATGGTTTCAAATCCCACTTCTGACATTATTTTTACTAAAAATTTCCATTACAATAGATCTAGCTAAAACTTTGAATATACATTTTCAGACTATACGCAAGTGCACTTAAGTTTTTGCACCATAAAAATATGATTATTTATTAAAATTTACGAAAATAGTGCAAACCGCAATTTTTGGTTATTCTTATTATTTTGTGGAGACATCCTATATGAAATAGATGTGTTTGATGACGACACACAAGATTATGTAAAAAGTCGAGGAAAAGATTTCTTATTGATACTATTTTGCTGATTTTTAAATTCAGCCAGATAATTTACCAAATGATTTCTGCTTCTCATGTGTATTTTTAAAAATTTCTTTAATAACATCTAATGGTTTACAATTCGATTGGTGTGAACACCATTAATCGGATTTCTGAAGTGTTAAGGCTGATTAACTATTTCGCTCAAAAATGGTAAATTTTCGTTTAAAATTCTTACATGTGAGCTCCAAATATCAGATTGAATTACTGAGTTTTCAGTTATTGTCTCAAGAATTACACTTTTAAGTGTCATTTTACTTCTGTCGTTGATACATCTTAAAATAAAGTCTCTAAACCAATAACGAATTAAAAAAAAGAATTTCCTTTGCAATTTCAGTAATTGCATTTTGAAATTTTAGATTTCTTTGGCTCACACTATTCTCATTCTAATTAAATATCATTTAAACAAACATTCCATATTCAAGACTTGTAAAATTAAGTCAATATTTCTAACATACAAATTCTTTATTATTGAGTTGATTCAATATCGAAGACCTACATTCTGCTCAATATTTATGTGATAAAATTTAACAAAATTTGCTCTTCAAATACTTCTAAATATTTTTCTTTTATGACCAAAATTTATTTATTTTCTACATTAAAAATATTATCTTTGACCAAAAGAATCAGCCCTTACATATTATAAAAACTGTTTTGTTAAAATTAAAAATTTTTTAAAATTAAAAATGTTAATTTTTAAAGGTATATAAATTTTACATCTATTTTCTTGAATATTTAACTTTAATTAATGGCAATATTAATATTTTCGAAAAAAATGTTTTTATTTATAACCATTCAAAATTAAAAAACTAAATTAAGTTGTCTAATGAAATTTGTTTCCAATTTAAGAAAATTAAATATTCAATATAAAAATTAAACTAAATTTATAACAAGTCAAATATTATTTAAATAACTTTTGGAATTAAATTAAGTGATTTCCTTTGAAAAATTATAATATTAAAAATCTAAATATTCTATAAATTTTATATATTTAAATTAATAACTTGAAAAAATAATTATTGATATTAAAATGTGAAATATGTATCAAACAAGGACTTTGTTTTCAAATCAATTAACTCGTCTTTGGCAAGGTCCATGTCGTCGATACAGTCCAAGAAATATGGTTTGGTTGACAATAAGTATCAATTACTTTGAAAATATATTCAGATGTTGTGAATGATTCTAATTCCAAACAACAACCAAATTCTTCCTGTATATCTTTCAATTCATAATCCATGTATCTTATATAAACCCAACAATATACCTGAATTTGCAACATCAGTAGATTCATCTAATTGTATGGCATAAAAATGTGATATATGTAATTCCATGTTATTAGATATATCATTTATATCTCCTGGAGATTGTATCGTTAGACAGAGGAATTTGGTTTATTTTTGTTGCATATTCTGGGCCAAATAATTCATTACATATATCCTTCATACAAGGCTTTAACAACATCTTCGCCGATTGTATACGCCTTTTTTGATTTAGCTATATGCATAGCAGCCAAATATGAGCATTTTAAATATTTTTTTATCACTGCTAACATATTTTGTCAAATTCAATTTATCTGCTTTAAGCTCGGTTCGTTTTCTTAGAAAAAAATCTTTATGTTTATCTTTATATTCACTGTGGTTTGTTTCTAGATGCCGTAAGAGTTTGCTGGGTTTTAATGAAGCATTGGCCAACACATTTTCACAAATTACGCATTGTGGAAAATCCGTTATCGTTTTTGCAGGTGAAACAATAATTAATATATTTATCCAAATAATTTAAAACTCTGGAACTCGGGATAATTTTTGCCATTTTTGTTGGAATTTTTGGTTTTGAAGTATTTGAAATTTCTGCGTCACCATTATTTGATTGCAATTGTTGTGTGCTCTCTTTTATTTAAAAAATTAGATAAATTGCTTTTTGTTTAGTCATTTTGATTATAAAGGATCGCGGTACGTTCTGAAATAAATTATATTTTATAGGAAGAATATAACTGTTAGTGTAATTAATTAAATAAAAACAAACAATACCCACTTTGAAAAAAGAAAAACAAAAATACTTTTTTAACTAATTCAAACATTTTACTTTTAATATTTATAGAACTTTAACTAAATATGAAAAAAATAGAAAAATATGACTTGCTGATGTATTCAGTACTAATTTACTAAATTTGACATTTTTAAAACTTGAAAATTTTGTTATATTTTTCCGCCTTTTGATTTTTGAAAACCATCAGATAACTTAGCATAATTCCATGAATCGTTTTTATGTGGTTTATCATTGATAGCACCAGTAAAGCCACTAATGTTCGAAATTTTTGTTTTGCATATTTTACATTCTGCTTTTCCATTAGAAATTTGGTTAAACTGTTCCCATATATTTGATGCTTTTTTGGAACTCATCTAGATGGGTTAAAATAAGAGTCTTTAATTTTGAAAGGATAAATTAAAACTAGCTGAACGAATTATTTACCTTTACGTTTTGACAATACAAATAAATTTTTAAGGTTTATTTAAACAAACTATTGAACACGAATCGTCTATTTATTTAAAGTAGAAAATTAATGAATAAAATTAATTAAACTAAATATTTTTGTTTGAAAAATTGAATTAAAAATTGAAGAAATAAATTCCAGGTTTAAATTAAGAAAATAATAAAAATTAGATTTAAACATAAATAATTTCTAAAATAATTTTTAAAATAAGTTTAACTAATATCGTTTACTTTTAACGAATTTTGAATGCTCAAGAAATTTTAATAAATTAGTTAACGGATATGGGATTCGAATACATGAGAAGTAAACCACGGATTTTCGGATTCGGTTTTTCTGTTTCAGTAACACTAGTTTAAAAGTAAAGTAGGTGTTTTCGAGAATAAGAGTATGAATCAATATTCATTTCTTTTATTAACAAATTGTTTTCCAATCTTTTTCTAAGCATTTTCTAGCGTCTCTTGGATCGGTAGATGTGTATAATGATACGACATCAAGGTGTATTTGAATTCTTTATGGGGAGTTCTATCTGTTTTGTCTAATCTTGCTGTTAGAAGTTGCTTAAGCATCTTCAAAATTATCCTGAAAAAGTTTGCATTAGAAGAACTCATATTCCAAAAGTTTATTTATAATTCAATATATTTTTTTAGTGTGACTATCTATGAATAAAGTATAAAGTTTGGAAAAATAGTAGCAATTTTCATGATACAATTGAAACTAAATATATTTTACAAAATTTGCTCTTTTGCAACACAATTTTATCCAACTATTTTGTGAACATTTCTTGGTTCATCCAGCCCTTTTCATTCACTTCCACAACTATTCTTTTAGGGAATGACTCTTTTGGAATAGTCTTTCTTTTAAAAATAACCATTGGTTCACACTTTCTGCCATCAGCTGTGACACTTTTCATTACCAGTTGTTTTAATTTTAATATCTTCGGTGTCTTTGAGGTTGACAGTGTAATTACTTCAAACTGACAGGGACCTTGTACATGTTTCCAATGTGTTGCAAACTTATGTCGAATTTGTTTTTGTCGACATAATTTTTGAAAACTGCACATTTTCCCTCCCAGTCTTCGGGCAAATTCTGTCCAACCGAAGTTACAGCTCTTATAGAAAGTCTGTGTCTTCTCATAACCTGAAACACCACGTGACCCTGGCCTTAAAATATTTCGATATTTACTGAATTTTGAAATAAATTTTTGGCCAATTCTTGAGCTTTTAAACATATTTTAACAACCGAGACACGTGATCTATTTCGGCGTTCAGAAAGAACCAAATCCTTCAAGACTGATTCATGTTCGGAGCAAAATTCTTTACGAAATCTTCTAGCTCTTTTGATTGGTTTCATTGCTAAAAGTATCGATTTATTTCTTATCCATTTGCGAATATTTTTCTCATCGGTTTCGAAGACTTTTGCCGCATGTCTTTTATATTTTTCTGCATATTTTATGATCTCGAGTATACGACATTCTTTTTTTTACATTTAGATGAATAAATAAGATATTTAAATAATTTAAATTCAATTCATACACAATTTAATGATTTAACATGTTTTGGAAAAACTTTTGAATTTAAATATATAAGTAAACAACCCTTTAATAGATTTAAACAAAAATTACGAGTTTTGTGTAGACTATCTATAAAAACACTTCGTTTAAAATTTTTCAAAAATTTAATAGTGCGGACTATCTATGGAAAATTAGGATACCAACTTTTCCCTATGTCCTCTAAAAGCAAATCCTCACGTCGTTCAAAACACGATGTAAAATTTTCTCCAAAACTTTCTTTCTTTGCTTCTCGTTTTCTTCATCGGTAGTATTATGAAGCCTCCAGTGATCTCTTGGCTTTGCTTAGCCATTCATCGTTTTTGACGCTTTTTTATGACGGGATCGAATTCTTGTTCCATCGATATCTGTAAATATTTATTTCAAATTTAAATCCAATATAAATCCCATTAGAAAATCCACTAAACTTGCTTAAAATAGATTTACATTGAATTTTCTGTGACAATTCACTGAACAAACGACAAATTTTTTTGGAAGCTCTAACTATCGTCGAATCTTCTATTGTAAATAACTGAAAAATGACATAGTATAATAGGCGCGTATTTGTATATGAGCACAATGTTTTTTATAACCGATCTAATATTCAAAATATAAATACAAATATCTCTGAAAAAGGGCTTTATTAATGCAAATATAATTTTTGCTTCTTATCTTTGCATTTAAAATAATAATATATTAAATAACAATAACAAATGTTACACTTCTATATTTTCACTACATATTTATGATTTTTTTACTTGTAAATTTTGCATTATTATGACTTTACTTTCTGATATAAAATAATATTCGCAGAACTAATATAACAGAACTATATTTAATAGAACACCTAAAATTTAAGTGAGACAGCTGAGGATTTAAGTGTAAACGATGCAACTGGCCACTAGTTTGTTTATTTATTATTGGTTGTGAAGCGTAATGAAAAGGCGGCATTTTTGAAACGAATATCATTTTTAGCAATTATTTCATTTATATAAACATAAATTTAATAAATAACTGTAAGCCAATTTCCGCAATGTTTTGTTCATAAAATATGAATTTTTAAGACCTTCAAAAGATCCTGATCATTCATAATACAAAATTCACAAAGCCTTTCTCTTTCCACTACTTCTCTATTTGATCTTCCTTTCATTTATATTTTAAAATTTTAAGTTATTTTCAAATTATTTCAATTTTAAATTAATTCTCTTTCAACTTTAAAAATAAAGCCAATTTTGAATTGTTTAAAAATTTGACCGAAGCCATTCTAATAAATATTAAATTTACATATAAATCATCATAAATATGTAATACATTTATATATTTATTGGTCAAGCATGTACAGCTTTTATTGGGATTTATGTGATTACAGTAACAATAAAGGTAATATGTGATATCCGGTTGGTCATGGAAAATGATTATTGATTGCATTCCGTTTTTGGCTAGATTTTTTACACATCATCAATATAAATTAATGGCAAATATGAAAGCACAATTAAGAAACGATCAAAAGAGCGAACAATCCACGTTTGAATTTAATGATAAAAATAATGATAATCACGATAGCAATGACAATGATAAAGGCGATCGAAAGTACTTCCAAAAAGAGTTAACCCTTTCTAAGGCGAAGGAAACTAAAAGTGATTTAAAACTGTTGGGCCAGAATACAATTTTGTTTGAATGAATCGGTTATAGCACGCAAACACAACACGCAGATTTAAAATCAGACCCACAAAACATCAAATAACCACTTCAAAATTCGAAAAAGAAATAATTAAAATATAAAATCGAAAAACATAAAAATAAATTAAAATAATAACAAGATGCACCAAGATCCGCACGAAATAAACACAGAAATAACATGAAAACACAAGAATTTGACCGAAAATTTACAATTAACTTAAAGAAGCAAGAGTTCATGAAAGTTAGAACTAAAATTAAATAATTTGAATTGGAAACAATTCAATTAAAAGTTAAAAATTAAAATTTTAAAATTAAATAATGAAAATAATAAAATTAGAGTTAGATTACACAGATAATCACAAGGTCAAATTTTGTTTTACTGCATTAAATTTCACAAGCAAGGTTAGGGTCACAGAACAGGTATACATATACCGATTCATTTTGACAGAATTTAAATCAGTTTTTGAACCAAAAAACTCGTTTTAAGGACTTAGTTTACGATTTTACTTTGTTAGTGGACGATTTTTCGAAAACTTTCTCCACACAACGTACAAATAACCTCAAGTGAGCTCTGTTTGGGCGTCTGCGTGGGGAAATGTTATTAAGTATGTCAATAATGTCAATTGTATGCCAAGGATGATGCCAATTCAATGCCAAATTATGATATGCAGATTATACTATGAATAAAATGCTTCAACATACCATGTTTTATTTGTCGAAATTTTTCCGGCCCACAGCCGATACCACCACAAGTAATTAAAATCAACACACCCCAATCAAGCTGTGTAGGTGCGGTTCATCCGCCAATAGCTTGTTCCCGTGAAGGTTCCGGCGTGAGAATGCAGGAGCCCAAACGTCAATACTATCCTTCATTGGGGAAAATGGGTTGAGGAGGGAGTAGTCCTCGCTATTCCATCATCACCTATCTCCCGAAAAATCGACCTAAACTATACGATTCACATCGGCTTAAAATCTCAAACACCGAGTAGTCCAGTGGGCACTCGTAATATTCTAACATCGGCACAATCAATCCTAAGGTCAAATGGGGGAAAAGGAACGGGAAAGCGTCGTAAATCACTACTATGCTAAAAATCTGAATAAAAGTCTAAAATGTAAAAGGTAAAATGCTTAAGTGCATTCTATTGATAACTTTAAAGTAGAAGCGTTATCGACTTCAGAAACCAGTATATATGTAATAGGCACGAACCAAAGCAGTGAGATAAGATATTAATTAATTTAACGAATAACCTGTAGAACCCAACGATCCATCAGCAGAAAGTTAAAATTCATCGTTAATATGAAAGCCCAACATAGAAATAAATGTAGATTACCAGTAATTAGTAAGCCAGAGTTTCGAGACGCAGAATACGATCTTTACTAACCGTAAAAAATATAATATGCATAAAAAATCCCCGTAATTAGAAAATTAATGCAAAAAAAATCAAAACCCCATAAATTCGTAATATAGTAATTCGATAAATAATTATTTCACAAAACTTGAGTCATAAAGATAGACCTCGAATCATCCAGTGTAACTGCACTCTGCCGATACCACCGGAGACGAGATCCTAATGCTAACTTGATAAATAACAACCACCTATGAATCTATAATAATAGATGTCGTTTGTTCAATCATAATCAGTAAAAACAACGTTGAGTCACATGGATAACTCCGAGGTAATAACATCCACTCGTTAAAATTAGAATACAACATACAACACAAAATAAAAGTCAGATCCGGTCAACAAATGTTGAGCTGACTTTAGTCACAGCCGAACTAAATCGTCGAATTATCGTACTAACAGAATTCATCCTGTAGTTGGAGTCAAGTAGCAAACGAGCCATTCATCCACGTTATCGATAGAGTAAATTTGAGGAGTAGATCATAAGACAAGGTAGGGACAATCTAAATTCATCGAGAGTAATTGTAATCTACAAATCAACGAATTATACCAAAAACTTACAGTTGAAAGTACTCACCGAATTTGTCTGAATGTGAATCCAAAATAAATTGATTGAATGAATTAGCAGTTCTATTAAAAATCAAATCAATAATTTTCCTACGATTAGATTAAATAAGAGCTGACAAGAATGGACAATTAAAATCACGCGATCGCAATAAGAAAAGAAAATCGATAAGTAGTAGGGTGCAACAACACGATCACATAAGAGCGACATGCCGATTTAAATATTACACCACATATAGCAACAAATCGACGACGTGGCATTGTACTATCCAGCAGATATAAATACACCACTGGTGTGAATAAATTCATTCTACTCGAGTCTATTACTGAACAAGAATGTATCCTAACCGACAAAATCTGAAGGAAAATTCCAATGGCCGACCCCGGAATGAGGGGCCTGAAGCAGTAACAATGAAGATGCAATCATCATCTCGAGAAAGTAAATTATAATTAGTTATTAGAATTTCTTAATCAATTAATGTGAGAGCCAAGTATTGCAGTAATGGTAGCGCGATGACGGAAGTGACCGGATTAAGAAATCGCACATAAACCTTCTAACGGTAGTGCGTTGAACCCATCTTGAAATCGGCCTTAGTAGTTCTTTCGTAGCGCTCACCTTTGGCGATCTTATAGCCAGTGGTTACAGCACCAACGTTACTTAGCAACGGGTAACCATTGGAGGGCAAAGAAAGATTCTATTTGGGGTCAAGGGTACGCAAACCACAAACCTATATATATATATATATATATATATATATATATAAATTTATAAATTTATTAACAGAATAGAGTAAATAATTAAACTGTTAAACTCATTTGATCAGGAAAGAAGTGAATAAGTCGTTTGGATAAATTTCTATAAACAAAGCCGGAATCTTTTGGATTATTTTTAGAAATTTCAGCCTTTCAAAACACTACACTTTAGAGAAACTAAGTATCTAATAATTCGAACTGAAAAACAAGAGGTTAAAAGGTTCCTGATTGTGGAAATAATTTTAAATATTTATTTAATCATAATGATAACAGACTGCAGTGACGAATGATCCTTTTCCCTTTTGAGGATGATCAACCATTGTTAAGACCAACAAAGCCTCTAGCAAATTGAATCATCACAAGTATTATTTTAAATCATTAAGTATATTATTTGGAAGATTAATTATGTTTATTACATATTAACACGCATATTATTTATCAATTATATCATCGATATATCCTATTATATAAATATGTACCTAATATGTCGATACAACACAATAACATACGAATAAAGGTTACCAAACTTTGTGGGCCAGTCACAACCTTGGAAGATAAAATCTTTTAACGTTCCCAATTATAACAGTTTTTTCATTCAAACTTTTTGATATTTTTGATGCAATTAGCAACTTGTGATACATAACAGTTTATGTTGTTAAATTTATTTATTTATTATTATTATTATTATTATTATTATTACTGTTGTTAATATTATTATTATTATTGAATTTGGAAACGTTCGTTGTTTAGCGTTTGCTTCTGGGTTCGTTTGGTTGTGCATAATATGATCATCTTTCACATCCCAAATTGAGGTTAATTATAATTTAAAAAAATAAATAAACAATACCTGCGTCATTGGTTGAAAAACTTTGAAATGGGATAAAAATAAGCAAAATAATCATATCTTCGATTGAAAAATCAATGTCGTTGATAATATGGTCCAATGCACCATGCCTTTCTTCTTGTAAACCTTTCATTATGGAAGTATTAAAGAATTACATACATATATAAATCATAAGTTTCAGTAAAATAAGATGAATAAACAAATTCTAACCACATACACACTTGCTACTGTTCATAAAATGAACGGTGGGTAGGAAAACATGTACATACATATTCCAGTAATTAATTAACCTGACTAATCATATTAATAAATATATCTACTATATTAATTTGTATTATATGAATAACTGTACATACGTTTTGCCCATACATGTAGAATGATTATATCAGGTTTATTTTCCTGGATTTGACTGTGGCAAACTTATCAATAACTTAATCAAAATCACTTTTCCATTTCGTTTCGTTCAATACTAAGAAGTGTAAGGTCCCTAAGATCATCTTGTCTCATCGATGTACGCAAGTTAGACAAAATCAACTTCAGTTTACTGAAAGAACGCTCACAGCTAGCGATTGATTCTGATATTGTTAAAAGCATTTGCAGTACAATTCACAGGTTTAGAAAAACGTCCTCATCATAAGAAATGATGAAAGACAAAAGATCCGATGGAGTTGCTGGTAAAGCATCATCTCTTACCTGAAGTAACATTTGGCAGTCACAAATTTCAGTGCAAAGTTCGTCCCGTGGATATCAGTATCATAGAAATTTCCAAGATATCTACAGTGTTTTATTAGTGAATTATTATCTTGATCTTGGTTATTAAATAAAGTTTTTGTATCTTGTAAAAATCTAAATTTCAAGTTTAGATCGTTCAGCCGAGAAAATCATATCGACATTTCTTGTCGAAGTGTATCTAGAACGCCCTTCATAGCACGGATTAGTTCCTCCTCTGCCGACAGACCAACATCCTGTGCTGATTCTCCGGACATCCGACGTTTTCGTCTTGTCCGCCTTTCAACTTCAAATGCATATGTTATGCATCTGGTTTTGACTTTTTCTATAGAATTGACACTCAAGTCTTGAATTTCTGCAAGATTTATTTCCGGTGATTCCACATCAGCTACAGGCGATGGCTGCTGAGAGTATCTGATTATATTCGGGTCTATTTCTATTTCCTAGTAACCAGTAGTATTATAGTACTTTATCAATATTACATTCACCTAATAAGATTGATAGTGCATAACAAAAAGTTGGCTGTAAGGGAGTGACGAGCCTTCAATCTTGATAGATATATTAAAACGATGCAAAAAAAGTTACACAATACAAAATTAAAAAGTTTCAAACCCCATTTTGGCGCCCCATGGTCTGGCGCCTGGGGAAATATGACCCCCTAGCTACGTCTCTGGTCCTACTTAATGGATAATTGGATATGCATTGACTACTGTATCGAGAATCTCCATTGGAATTTTCACTGTAACAGTCTGAAAATACGATTAGCCAGTGAAAACAAAAAAATATAAATAAAGCTCTTGTAGCTTTTTTTCAGAATTTTGAAATTTTTAATTTGAATAATTGATCAAAAAGACAAAAGAATTTGAGAATTATATTTTATAATTTTACATATTCATGTTAAATATTTAATTACTAATGTAGAGGCTGAAATATATTTGTGGTATAATTTACCGTGGCTATTATAGTGGTTTAAAATAGTATTAGCATTTGAATAGTACCATGGTTTATATCCCCCACCTTAGAATTTCGGTCTATTGCATAGTACACCTTTTCATTTACTCCCTTTAGCAGGAACCATGAAGCTAAGGCTCAAAAATTAAGAACGGGAAGAATACAAAAATTTATTAAACGATAAAATAAAGTTTTAATCATTTTTCTTTTCTTTTGAGATAAAGCAGAGATACACAGAGACCAAGAAATGGAGATCTACCCAAATCAAATCAATTCAATTAACATTGATTATTATAGAAACTTGTTTTGAATTTTAACTGAGATAAATTTTGTGCTTTATTTTCGTTATTAGATATTTATTTTAAGTTAATTTTACATAATATTTTCCCCTAAAGGTAATCATAGAATTAAATGAGGACAGGAAAGGAAAAAAGTGGTTTTATAGAAAATAAAATTATATTCATATTACAAATTTATGGACGTACCTTTTGAGAGAAATTCACAATGATATTCATAAAAAATTACTCCAAAAGAAAAATTAGTTTTCCAATAAAAATTACCTGAAATTACGAGAGCAATTTTCTTTAATCAATATTTTGTTATAGAAAAATAAATTCTCACCAAAATTTGAGTAGTTGTGTATTGACGTAGTAAATTCCTTCTAAAATAGAATGGATTTCCACTTGAATTCTTGATATATCAAATTTTGATTGATTTGGGGATAAAATGCATGAATAAAATTTTAAAAAATGTTAAACATTTAAAAAGAAAAAATTAAAATGTAATGTGAATACCTCGCGACATCTTACTCAAACATCATCCCTCGACATTTAAATTCCAAGAAAAAAGGACAAAATAAATAATTAAAATAACTTAAGATGGAATTTATAGTGTCAGATAAGGCATCTATTCCATCTCACATATGGCTACTAATTTAATTTATCATTTCATTCCTAAAACGAATATCGACTTGAATTTAGACCTAGACGTGGAAAGATTCTGACGAGACGTAGCCTACTATCACGATGAGGCCCTGAAACAATAAGCGAGCCGAATCGATGATACGATGATTATTTATACAGTATCTTTAAAATAAAATAAAATTGGTTGAATTATCGATGTTATTTCATTTATATTAACGATAGAGTGACCCGTAATAAAAATGACCGTGAATACCTTCTATGGTAGCTCTTGAACCCAAAGGTTTTCTAGAGTATTAGCAGTCATGGCAATATGGGTCACCTTTTACTAGAAACCGCAGATTAGAATACATTTCCAACGTCATTTTTGACGGGTATCCAATGCATCTGGTAGGAATCCCTTGAAAGTAGCTACGACAAATCTTTTACCCATCAGGTGCCCAGCAATACTAGTGTTGGGCCAGAATACAAACGGCTTTGAAAATTATTTAAATGTATTAGCAACCTAGCACCAAGATAGCTTAAAATACAACATCAACTAAATACTCTAAAATTTGAGAGAATATAAATAAATATAAAATCAAAAAACATAAAAATAAAATAAATACAAAATGCATAAAAATAATATAATGTTGGGGAAAAACTAATTTGAGCCCATACTTGTTTGACCAGTACGGGAAAACTAAATCTAGAAGTAAAAATGGAAAATGTAAAAGAAAAATTAAATAATTAAAAATTAAATTTTTATACAAAAAAATGTAAAAAATGTAGTGATAAATCAAAAAAATTAAATATTATATTTTAAAAATATAAATTAAAATTCCTTGTTTTACCGTATCAAAACACACACACGGAAAATCGTGATATATAAGGCAATGCTGGTCGAACAAATGTCAGTCAATTCATTTAGTAGTACTCTTTCGTTTAAAAATTATATTTAACTCTTCGTGCGATTAAATCTACTTTCATTTTTATTTATCAATCATTGTGAAGAAATCGGAAAAAAGTAAAACTTATTATTTGTATTTTTTAACATTCATCATTTTTTATTATTTTTAGATTTTTCATTATTTTTGTAGACAGCATTATGAATATTTTGTTATTTATTAAATATTCTTTTGATTATCATTTTAGTTCCCGCTTTATATAGGACATTTTTATAGATTCATGATTTTAACAAGAATTTTAAGATTGAACCTTCATCGTGAGGAATAAATTTTTAAAATTTTGTGTTCAAATACCTTTTACATGCCATAACCTACATACACACAAGGAAGTAAAATGAATTCTTTTTACTCCTGATTAAACCAGTGCTTACCGGGGAACTCATGGTGAAGGTCTGCTGGAACTTCCCTGTATTCTACCTTCCTAAATCCTATCGCCCAACCCTCGAAAGAGGGCCCTGGGATAGGTATAAATATAAAGAGCAAAATTATCCATTCAAAGAATATATAGAGGAATTAGTTTAGACAAACTATGCAAACGAAAGTAAAGTGAAGATAAATTTAAAATAGACGTTATAGTGAACGAAACCGCTACTTCATACAAATCCCGGTCAATAAAGTACAAAAATCATTATGAATTCGAAAGTTAATAACCTTTACTTTAAAAGCCGAAAGAGAGCAAACGTAAAATTATCGATAATCGAATTATTTGAGGTTTTATTTAGATTTTCATTTATCATATTAGTATCAACTCTAAAAGTTTCACAAAATTATTTCGTGCAAACATAAGACGAATGAACTTATTATTTATTTCACTCAAATTGCTATATTATTATAGTTTTTATTATTATCAATCCTATTTTACTACTCTTATTAATATTTATTTTACTTTTATTCTCGACATTATTCATGCAATTATTACTGTGTTTATTGTCAAAAATTATCAATAGTTCTAAAATCAACTTTGACCCTAATCGTTGTTTAACCTAACTATAAAATAAAAATTACAAAAATAAATTACACTGACAAAATCCACAACAAGTTTTATTTATTTCAAGACAACGTTAATTATTAAAAATCAAAGTAAAGTAAACACCAGAAAATTTTTCGTTGTATTTAAAAATAAAATAATGTTACCAAAATCGATCGAAAATAATCCAAGATAGATTTTAAATTCCATTAGATGAAACCCGTTCAAGGTTTTCGGAAGAGATAAAAATCCATTGACTTATTACGCTTCATCGGAAAGTTCTAAAAACAGAATTATTAAAATAGAAGCTAAAATACATGCAACTTACCTTTGACTATAAAATTCCATTTCCTATAATATGTTTCCAAGGAGATAGGTGGCAAGCAAACGAATAGATTATTTAGGTCAATGTCGGAAATAGAATTAAAATATATAGAGTTTTATTGATTTATTTCTTTGGATTTTTGATTTTAAATGATTATAAAAGAAACCCTTAATATAAAATCGAAGGGTTAGGAAATTCGTACAAGTTTTTAGTGCCAATTATACTAATATTCATAACAGTGAAATTCCTTTATTATAATACTATATAGTTAATTATAATCGAATCTATTGATATTACTTCGGTATTAACAGAGCCATTGTTATTATATTAGTGTGGGGTTTATGGTTTGTGTAAACTTGAACGTAACTAGAACTTTTCTTTGCCCCACAATAGTTACCCGTTGCTAGGCAACGTTGGTAATGTAACCATTGGTTTTGAGGTCGCCAAAGGTAAGTGCTACCAAAGAACTACTCTGGCCCGACCTCAAGATGGTTTCAACGCACTACCGTTAGAAGGTTCGTGTGCGCTTTCTTATTCTGGTCCCATACTCGTGCGTTTGACATTCTCATCACTTGGACTTAATTTTCTATGCTACTCAATATTTACTGTAATTAATCTCAATATTAAATGACTTATTTGGATGATCAATAAAAAGAAATCGTTTATTCAATAATAACTGTGAGAACATTTTATTCTGTTGGTCGAGTGGCTCGACGCTTGGCACGCTCGGTTTTCCCGGGTCGATGCCTGGGAGGTTTCTTTATATGCCAGTTGGGCCAGTGCAAAGACCAATGGGTAGGTTACCGCGTTGCCCTCCTGGCACGCCGATAACGCTACCTCTAGGCCACGAATTTGGGTCTTCTGCTTCTGGTTGAGTTGTTTTTCTTCAGCCCAATTCCGTTGCGCGGCTGTCATCTTTTGATAGATGGCCTTCACTCTACCCAAATGAATTTAACCTGTTGAATCTCTCTATTTTACTGCATGATTTGTTGGTGCAGTTCTCCGTTCAACCTTTGGGCCTTATCTAACTCTCGTTGTAAGATCCTGCATGGTCCCATATCTACAAGAAGAAAATCGTCATTAAATTTCAAATTCTTTCACAAAGGTCACTTATTTCATTTATATTTCTAAGTTGAAAGTCTTATCATTAATTCGTTTCGATCTTATATCATTAATTATCTTAAGAAAGGAAGACAAGAGAGTACCCATCTTGGACTCTCTTACTGGCGAGATTGAGAACGCCGCGTCCCACATTGCTTGCCGGCATCTGGCAGCAGAATGTGCGGGGAATCGCACCGTGACTCGGGACGCGTCGATCCAGGAGTTATCTAGAAATTTTAAATGATTAGTAAGTCGAGGATATTCCTTATTCGATTTATGTTATTAAGCACGAAATTGTCTTGAACAACCTTGTTTATTATGTAGTGAAAAATAAATAGGATTTGGCGTTAGTGGAGTTAATCAGAAAAGTTCATGGGACAGATGATATAACTTAACAAATTGGCGGCGTCCTTACGTTCCGGATGCTGAGGAGTTCTACAGCTATGTCGTCGTTAAGGTTCGTGATGGCCTACCCTGAGCCGTAGTTGGGGTAATTAGTCTGTTGTTGGTTCGCCGGCTTGTATCGCACTTCGGGTGTTGGTCGATCGTTTATAGTTGTAGCGAGTTTATTAGTTCTATGTTGATGGTTCACTCCATGTTCGACGGTGATCTATTTCATATCGAATGTTTCGTTTTGCTTTCCTGATCGGGTTGTTTCCTCTGTCGTTGTAGTTCTAATTATTTGGTTTCGTAGTTTTAACTTCCATTCTGATAATTAATAAATCTACGATGGGGATTTAATTCATTTAGTTTCATCCTTATAATAGTTTGATGTCACACTTTGATTAGCTTTATTCATTTCATTATCGTGATGATTAACTGTCGTACTTCAATATATTTTGTTTAGTTTCATTTTAGTAATTAGCTGATGGAGTTCGTATAGTTCAATTGCGTAATTATAATTACTTAGTTGCTTAATTTGATTCTTCGTCGTTGCATAACTGTGAGGGTTTAATTCTGCCGTGTAGTGTCGACATTGTGATCATTCGCTTCGAGCTAGAATGTGGAATTCACATGGATATCTTGGGTAGGTCTACGTTACCTAATGTCATATGCATCATCAATTTAACTAAGGTCGTAAGTTGCACTCATGTGAAGTTCGTTGAGAGACGTATTATTGAGAATTTAGCCATTAAGTGCTGAAAAAATTAGGTTTTATGGCCCTATCGATCTTATTCATAGAAGACATAAGAAAACTCATATAATCGCAGAGAAAAATCAATGTATTTATCATTCGGTAGTCATATCATCGCTTATTTCTTTGTTAGGATTCCGAGTCGCCTTCGTTAGAAAGATAACCGTAGTTGGATAGTAGGAAATCTTATATTGAAACTGCGTCATCCAAAAGCTTGATCCTCATAAAAATCGAAAAAAACATTCACAGAAGACGAACTAACCCTCTCGCGATGCGGCTTGTTCTCCTCTGGTTGTCTTGCTGATCTCCTCCCGGATGCTACCGGTTCCTTCGTTCCTCCGATATTTTCTGTGGTAAGACATATTTTTACGTCGTAGTTTGAAAAATGACAGGCGTTAAGTAGCATTCCGGTTTTATCTGAAAACCGGAACAGTGCCACGTCATTTGGGGGCGATTTGTGCAGAACTAAATTCTAGCGCTCTGGTATATTTATTTTTTGTGCACCTGAAATAACTGGTGTCGTTTTTTTCTCTTATTGATTTTGTCGTGGAAATATTGACATTATTGCTGGCATTTCAACTGGTTTGTTACTGGATGATTTTAAATGTCAGTTTGGCAGATCGTGTATATAGCGACTTCATTGATTGGAATTTTCTTTCAATTTTCTTATACCGACTAAAGTGTACTCGTGGTAAGCATTAATTTATTTTAAAAAATCAGTTTACTACGTCCTCATTTTTGAATTTTAGATGTCACATTCATTTGGTTTTACTTCCCTGAATCCTTATATGATTTGTCGCTCCTGTAGTTAATAGATCCGGTGGGTATAATAATCATTTATTTCTATCTAAAATTATATTGTGCTGTAGGCCTATATTTCCTCAATTTGTCACGGGTATATTCACTTTCCATGGTCTCCCTCAAATGATGGTATATTAATCCACAGGATGGACATTTGGTCCCCTAAGAATCAATCATCAATTGGACGAGCCAAAATTTTTAGGATGTGGTTCCCCATTCTTGGAGAAGAGACTTCTATGATTTTTGTTCTATATTAATGATGGTATCGTTCCAGATGAGCTGGTAGTGATATCATTTATTTATGATTGTTTTGGATTTATTCCTGAAAATATTGATTCTGTTTACTTTGTTCGAGTACATTTCCATCTTATAATTGCAAATATCAATATTGATTGCAAATTTTGATATTGATATTAAATATCATAAAAATAAAAATAATAAAATAAATTAATTATTAACATTACACCAAAATTGTTCAACATTAAATACAATTGTTCAGAAAAAATAATAAAGATTAAATATCAACATCAAATTGTTACCAATTAAAGAATAATTGTTTAAAAATAATTATTCACAAATACAAAATAAATATCAACACTAATTAATGATAATTGTTCACCAATTAATAATAATAATTGTTCACAATATTTTTCAAAAGAATAATGATTGTTCGACACATAGGGGATTGATTGTTTGCATAGGTCATGATGGATTTGATTGTTCGAATAACAATATTGATTTGATGAGATTCTTGGGGCTTGATTTATTTCATGTTATAACCTCCTCGGCGTACACGTTGACCCTATACTTCTCAGGCCCTGCTTTGAAATACTTATTCAAAATAAATGTGGTGATGGGTCTACCCTCATCATCCAACATGCATACAATGCTATGTGTCTGCCACTGGTTACCCGTTGCTAAGCAACGTTGGTTATGCAACCAATGGTTCTGAGACCGTCAAAGGTAAGCTTTGTTTCCAAAACTGCTAAGACCCGGTCTGCAGCTGGTTCAGCGAGCTAATGATAGAAGGTATATGCTCGTCTTGCTTTTAAGTCCCTTATACTCTTCACATCTTTCAGCTTATTGTTTATTTTATCGACACTAACTCGATAACCGAATCAAAAACATAATCAAATTAAACTCAAACATTTATTAAGGCATCAAAACCATTTGTATTTACAAATAACAAAAGATCAACGTTATTTTCGTAACGTTCACTGTGAAATTAGTCACCGCTATCTCTAGTCGGCCTTTTGTTGCTAGAGTTTCCTTCGCTCCCTCTCGGCTCGCCCTGGCCTGATGTGGATATTTGGATTACCCGTTGGATTCTTCGGACCGTTTTGCTCCTTGTAAACCACCTGTGCTGGTGCGAATACCAAGGGGTAAGTGACAGCACTCCCCTCTTGGCTTACCTCTACATCAATTTTGAGCCCACGAATTTTGGCTTGATTCATGGCCTTCTCTTGCCATCTCTTTGGGCCGCAGTGATTTTTTGGTATAGGCGTTTTTCACGAGAGGGCTCGATCCACGTAGCTCTTGTTCGTTGTAGCTCACGACTGAGCTGTACACATTGTTGATAGAGGCTTACGTGCTCTCTTCTCAGTTTCCTTAACTCCTGGCCGATATTCTTGATGTCATTCATAGCTGAATTAATAAGCATAATTAAATAAGTCACATTAGTTATAACACCCAACAAACAAAATGAACATGGGTCGCGTTTTTATTTAACTGTTCATCAAATTATCTTGACTAAATTCCCTTCCTTTCACTACATTATCTTGACAAAAGAAAACTATCATAAAGTCTTACAACAAAACGAAAACCAAGGTTAACAATTAACACATTTATTATTATTTACAATTCTACATCACCATACGGCTTTACTTTTCGATTTTTTGTCCAAATTTTCTTCACGGCACTACTCGTTTTAGAGGACGTCGGGAGTAGGCATGTTCCTCGTTCGTCCTATCACCCAGTGCTTCCAGGATGTCGGGTTGCACGGGGCGTTTTGGGATGGTCGGGTGTACCGGTGCGTTGAGTTCAAAGAGTGCTGGATCCTCCGGGTATACGCTATATTGTAATCCGGCAGGTACCCATGAAAGCTCGGGATTCGGCCACTGGCTATGTCCTTGTTGATTCTCATCAGTCGTTTGCGCTGCAGGCTGGCCTTCCAGCAATACTTTCGTTCGAGGTGCTCGAACTGTTGGAGAGCCACCTCGGCTTCGTGTCGAATTTTGTGAGCCGAATTCCTCCATGGCTCCCTCTTTTTGGCGAAAATGGGCAGCACCACGTCCTCGTCATGTCGGTTCTTGCTTCCATCAGACCACTCGGATGTGCCATACGTAGATAGGGAATATCCCCGATCCCACAGAGCCTAACAGTAACGTCCCGCGAATTTATTCGGGATTGTCAATGTTCGTTCGTCAAACTTCCACTGGGTACCAGAATTTTCTATCACTATTAAATATCATTAAAAAAATTTATACACAACGACATATGTTATATACTATCACCCATAAAATCGTAAATCATAGAAATTTGTTTTTCTCGTAGGTTGGCCTATACCTGAATTTCACCAAGTAGGAGTTTATTCCCTTCATCAGTAGCTTATTGTATCAATTTATGATTTACCCCTCTGTGTTTTGAGCAGATTAGATAACAATTTTTCGGTACTCGTCGGACATCATCTAAATATTCCTTCTTGAACTGACCGTGTCATTCCGAGCGGATTAACGACGTTTCTAAAAATTGTGAAAATTAAGTCCACGATATGTCTCGTGTCGGTTGGAAACATAAGGTACTTGCGGTTCACTACTGATAAGGTCGGTGAGACAAATAATATGAATCTTATTGAATCAACGCAGTTGTTAATAAAAAAATTGACAGGAAATCCAATTGAATAGTAGCCCCTTTCGGCCGCGTTTGCCTATTATAATATAAAACAACAAACAAAAAAAAATTCTATTATCCTATGTATTGATACTTATAATTATTATTACCTGAAAGTCAGAAATTAAGTTACATTGGATACGGATAACAAAAAAAATAAAACAATTTACAATCAATCTACATTATCGACATGATATAAAATTAAGAGAAAAACTCAAACTTGATGTATATTATTTATTAAATTAACTTGAATAAAACTAAGAATTTAGATTTGCAAAAAATGAAATGTCTCAGCCGAAACATAATCTTCTGACGTAAAATATGTTTCTTCTTTTTTCTTGGAAGTACATTCATGGAGATTCACATCACATTTTTTGGTTCGGTTCAGGCTTGACATGATTGTTGCAGAATAATGGTGGCTCTTACCCGGTAACAGAGTATTTATATGGTTGGGTGATTCACGCCACTCGTTATCGGGTAGTCACTGAATATTTTTGGCAGTTGCTGATTGGTTACACTTCAACTTTTGTACTCCAAATTTTCTTCTCTGGTTATGCTGCATAATCATGGACATTTGTATAATCACGTTATTTGGCGGGTTTTCTGAGTGGAGTAATAGATGCACACGGAACTGCAAACACGCTAAACAGGATGTGGAATTCTACAACACACCGGTTAGCTAATACTATTACGTCATCATGCTTTAATCATATTCTACAAATTAGATTTCTAATTTGATTTTTCGCGTAAAGAAGTCTACGGTAACGGAAGCTCAAATTTCTCCTTCAATGTTATTTTCTATTACGGTTGAGTTCACCACCGATCACTTACAGGGAACATCATCAAGACATTGTCGATGGTATTTCGTCGCCAATCCTGGACTAATTATTTGTTTCGATGGAAAACATAGGATTCGTTCTGAATTCTGCATGGATGTAGTTATTAATTTATGTCTCGTTGTAACGAATTAAGCCAGGCCAAGTGATCTACGAGAATGTCTTGGAAATGGAAGCTCATGGAAGTGCCATTTCGGGGAAGTTCAAATGAGTATTTTTCATTGTTTCATACTATTATTTTGCTTTGAGGGTAGCTCCTATGGCGGTGAAGATTCGCGTTGTTATGCATAGGTAGACTATTGCTGGGTTCAAATGGTTAAATGATTTTTTCGCATTAACTTAAGGACATGTGAATGGAATTACTCATCGTTTCCTATTTACTCCACAAAGAGGTTAGTTATATTTTTTGTGCTATATAATTATTTAATGTTTTGAAAAAAAAAGTCTTGCTTGTTATTCATATTTTATGTAGTTTCTAGGTCTGCTTATTGTTATTTGATAATGTGTCAGTGATTTGTGATTATTTCCATGTTTTACTTATAAATGTCCTATGATTTATGTATGTATTATGGTAGTCTCTATGTTCAATAAATTATTACACTATCACGTATCTGTGATTTACGATCTTTTCTGTCTTTATAATCTATTAACTTATCTTGGAGTATGTTAGGTCCTACGGCGACCTCTGTGTATACCTATTTTAATAAACTCATATTTTAGTTTTGATTTATGCGTGTTTGGTTTTATTATTTAGTAAATTGATCTGGGATTTGCCTTAAGTTTTGGGATGGGTCTGTGGTGTATCGATTTCGCGACCTAACACGATTATTTCATCATGTACTAGGAAGTGTGGGGTGTATTCCATATATGTTCGTTTAGCGATTTAATGTGTAGGGATACTAGACTGTTATCTTTATGGGTTCTGATCCTTTGCACTTAACTTTTCTGATTTGATGGATATTCCTCTCTAGGGGATGGATCAGGTGCTCAATTTTGATTTTTTCTAACGAGACTTTAGGGGTTGTTTTAGATTTCTACTTGGGCATCGTTGACACTACCCTCCTCGTATTAATTAATTCTTAGCGTACTAGGTTATGTTTTTTCTATCTCACTAGGATCTCTACATTTTTTGTCGAATTTATTATCTACTTTCTATATGTACCGGCACGTACCGACTTATGCATATTTCAGAATTTTATATTTAATTTAACTAACATAACCGTCATGATCGTTACATCGATTTCCACAAACCCCCTTCGCTTTAACCAAAAATTGACCCTAATATGTTCGTATGTTTATATTAGATTTTCCACTGGACTACTCCGTGTAATAATTTTAGCCGATATGTGACAAAATTTAGGTCGATTTTTTAAGAGTGAGGGGAAAAGAAGTCAGCCAAAAGACTGGTTCCCGATCTTCTCACTGCCACTATAATCGAAAATGATTTGACGTTCGAGTCCGTCGTTACTCACGGCGAGGTCTCTCACGGGCACGAGCTATTGGCGTATGAACCGCACTTACATCATTCGATAGGGATGTATGATTTTAATTACTTGCTGGTGTGTGGCTGTGGGCCGGAAAAACGACTATAATACTCTTGAACTCATATAATTGTATTCATAATATATTGGCATTGCATAGTTAGATCACTTCCATTATTCGTGCAAAGTGTTCACTCCGACTCACTTTGAGAGTTTTCTCCAATAATGCTTGATAATAGTTCGAAACAATTTTACCCGTACTTTGTGATACAATGCTGTTCTTTCTGATAAAAAATGTTAGTTTTTTACGAGAAAAATTGATCCCTCACAAGTCATTAAATTTTTGCGAAAATGAATTAATATTTATACCTATTCTGTGACCCTAACCTTGCGTGTTTAATTTAATGCGATAAAACAAAATTTGACCTTGAGATTATTTGTATAATCTAACTCTAATTATTATCATTTTTTCGATTTAATTCGACAATTTATTCATTAAATTTTTATTGAATTATTTCTAACCAAAATTATTTTATTTTTATTCAACTTTTTTCATTAATTCTTTGCTTTTACGTAAATCTCATGTTATTTTGTTATTTTTATGTTTTTTCGTGCGGATCTTAATGCATTTTGTTATTATTTTAATTTATTTTTATGTTTTTTGATTTTATATTTTAATTATATCTTTCTTTCATTTTAAGGTGTTTACTTTATGTTTTATGGGTATGATTTTAAATCTGCATGTTATGTTTGCTTGCTGTTTCCAATTCATTTAAACAAAATTCTGTATTGGCCCAACAATTATTATTATTTTTATCATCATTATGATTGATGTCATCTGGGAACAGGATGTGATCCAGGGTGTCCCCAACAAATTTCATCTACTTTTTCTCGTTCTATTCCGTTTACGTTATCGTCCTTTATATCTGTATTAGAATTCTCCGAATTATTCACTGAGCCTAATTTCTGTTTCTTTATTGCTTCTAAATAATTCAGTAAATACCTGCCCTTCCATCGGCATCTGGGTATCCGTTTTCATCTAATTCCTGTGGCTTAAATCCACAATCATATAAATATTCATCATCATCTAACTCTTCATCTTTGAACATCAATACAATAATTCCATCTTTTCCTATTTGGTTTTCAGCTCTTTTTCGTAACTTCTGAACCTTTGTACACCAATGTTCCTCTATATACTCTGTTTTTTCCCAATTTTCATAATCTATTGCTATAATAAATGGTTTTAATTCCATTCCAGTTTCTCTTAATTCTCTACCAAATCTTCGCATCAAACATTTTAATTTTTCTCCATACCTCGATTTATCATATAAATATGGTCGTATTATGTTTACTATTTCTAGTTTAGCCTTTTTCTCTAGTTATATTTTATCAATTAATTTTAATATCTCCGTAATTTTAGCTCCATCCCAATCACTTAAAGCATCTCTTAAGTCTCTTGTTATTTCTTGTGAATCACTTTTTTCAACTACTTCTTCCCTAATCATACTCGCAACCTGCAATTTATTTTTATTTTCAGGTATAAAACCACAATCAATTAAAAATTCATTCTAAATACCTATTCTTAAATTTCACCTTTATTATCTGTCTTCCATTATTCTCTTTTAATTTCTCTTTTAAATCTTTAACATAACCTCCAATTTCACAACGAATACAGATCACACAATTTCTACTTTCATCTACAACATCAATAAAAATAAAATCTAACCATTTATTTTCTCTGAACGCTTTCCCAAATATTTTCATCATATTTGTTATTTCATCTCTATCTTGTGAATTCACCTCATAATAATCAGCACACAGTTCAATTACACTTTTCAATCTTTGTACACTCAGTGACATCTGACTCAATTCCAGTAACGATGTCATTATTTTAGACGTTTCCGATAATCTCGATTCTATTAATTTATTAATCCTCGACATAATCATTATTGCCGTATCGCCTTTCAAATCATCTTTAATCATCATTCTTTTCAACTCTGTGTCTGATGCTTTTGATTGCGACTCATACATCATGTGGTTATCCGTCTCTTCATCAGATTCAAACTTGCATATTAAACGATCCAAACGTCGACTCATTTGTTTCACTTCGTCTTCAATTCTATTATTAGAATTATCTGGCTGCACAAAAGCAACGTTGTCTGCTTTTGATTTGTCACTTTGGAATCTCATTTTCTTTAAGATTGGATTTTCGAATTTATCATTATTCCTGGGACATGACCTCGCCATATGTTAATAACCTCTACATGAATGACATTGAATTCAGGCTTGTAAATTAACTCTATCTCTTTGAAGTGACGGTGACGTTGATGGAGATCTTGATCTTGTGAAACAGTTTCGTGATACATGCTCCTTCTTTCCACATTTATAGCACTGTATATTATCATTAATTCGCTGGTTATTGGTGCTCTTTTTACTAAACCTTTTCCCACCATTGCTTTTTAACCAATCGGGCCACATTCTCTTTGGACTTCGTTGCTCTTCATTTTTAAACCAACATTGACTATTACTATGTCCCTTTCTTTGGCAATGATCACACTGGACAAGACTTGGACTCCTTCGGGCTGTTTCTAAACCAGCATTGATTTATATTATGTCCCAATGTTTGACAATAACTTAATTGGACTGGTCTCTCTCCTCGTTTGAACGATTTGTACATTTCCTTGGCTCAAATTTTACTCTAAAATTTCGTGATGGACCGGTGGATTTCTGGAATAAATTTTTTTTGATTGGGGATATTGATCTGTCTCTGTGTTCATCAATAGTTGTAAAAGATTCTGCTTTTTATTTGAGTAGTTTTATAATTCAATTCAATCTTCATAGCCTTTTAATTTAACGCGTCAAAACTGTTGAAATCTACATAGTATAGGGCCTTTTAAATTTCTTTTTTAACTCCTGTCAAAAATTAGTCTTGCAATAATTCCTTCACTTGTTTCGCCACATCAACTTGTTCGGATTTATTCTCGAAAGCCTTCTCTGCAAGGGTTGTCAAATGATAAGCAAATTCACTTACCGACTCGTCTGGTCTCTGCACTCGATTGTAAAACATTTGGCGTTTTATTTGTTTGATAACAACCCAATTAATTTAGCTGCTAAGCATCTTTCAACTTGGTCCAATCATTGGCAATGAGTCTTTTATCAATCTGTTGCCAAGCCTCTCTCGCTGCTCCTTTTAAATATAATGGTAACCGTTGCACCATAATCAATTGGCTCCATCCGTATTTGTGGCATATATGTAATAAGCAGCCATAAAATCAACAAATTTGACAGGATCTCCTCCATATTGTTGAAATAGTAGTTTCTGAAAACTTGCATAATCATTACTAAGAGTAGCAGACATATTTTTTTGGACATTGAATACAGAGGTTGTCATAGTAGACACTGGGGTTTGATCATTATTATTGGAATTGCTCCCCATTATTTACGATTGCTTCTGGTTTCTCAAATTATAAAATCTTTTTCTCGTCTGAATTTTAAAATACTACAATTATTAATGTTATTTTAATTAAATTAAACCTTTTCAATTAATTCAATTAAACCTCTTGTTTTAATTTTGGAATTTATTCTATAATAATTTTCTTTATAAATTCTGTAGTAATGAATCACGAAGGTTTTTCAATAATTCGAAATTTTTCTTTTGATTAATAATTTATTCTCTTTTCAGTTTACTTTTACTCTGACACTCTTCTCTTTTTTTTCTAGTTTTCCTCTTTTTTAAATAATTCAGTTATTTTCAGCACTATTCTCAGCTGACTTTAGATCACGTCGGGCTCACCAAAATGTTGGGTTATTATTATTGAAAGTCGGTTCCCTCTGACTCCTCGTGTCCTTTTCGAATCAAATAAGCAAACTTAACACAGTTATAATTTTATTTGCACTTTACCACAGTTACAACTCAATCCAATTTATTTCAATGTTTTGTAATTACAATTTGTGATTTATTTGCAACCTTTAACCACCGAATAAATTTTATTACCTTAAGGTAGGTTATCCAATGGATAATCATCTTTTCTGATAGATAACTTTTGACTTTACTTGGGTTTAGACTCCTTTACTGACCTGATTAGACTACTCGTTTGCTTCGACCACTGGCCATTTCGTGTTTTACCCTTTCCCTTTTACTTTTATACTCCTGCTCAGACTGTTTTCAGACAATTGTCAACAACGTTTGCTACATTACTAAATTACAAATTAGGAAATTATTACCTCCCCATAGATCAGTGGCTCCCATTTAATATTGTTTAGGCCAATTTATCCTTTTATATTATTCCGTCTACACGCCGGGTTTTCCTCATCTCTCGGGTTTCCCATTGCCTATGACTTCCCATTGACTAGGGGTTCCTATTAGTAATTAAATTTTTTTAATTTATTTGTTTTTTGTCTTATACTATTTTCTAGAGACCCCTCACTAAATTTTTATTATTATTATTTCTGGACTCGTCTTTCAATTTGGCGTTCAACCATACCAATTTCCCCCTATCAATACTACTTTCGAATTTTTGTAAATTTTTTAAATAATGTTGCACATTTATCATTTTGGTGTTTTATTGATTTTACTGTGCTTTTTTCGTAATACCCCCCAACTACAATAATATAGTTATTCGAATGAAATAGGTAACGAATGTATAAGTCTAAATCTTACTTTGAAACAATTTTTTGTGGGATTTTTAAGGTCATAAGATCTAAACAAGACTTTGAATTCATTTTTTTTCAAATTTTTGACAAATGGGCATTTGTTTTTCTTTAAATTCTGTTCATTAATGTTTAATTAAACGTGTTGATTTAGGTATTTTCTACTTATTATTATCGTTTCAATCGATTTTAAGGTAACAGTTTGTAGTTTTCAACTTCAAGAATGACTTATGTGTCTCATTGACCATAAATTGTGTAAGTAGTGGTTTCGTTCGTCCTAATATCTATCTTAAATTTAAATTCGGTTTACTTTTACTTGCGTCATTCGTAGTCATTGACTCCTCTATATTTTTTCAAATTGTCATTTTTTATCCTTTATATTTAAACCTTTCATAGGGCTTCAACGCGCTTTTTCGAGGGTTGAGCGATAGAATTTAGGAAGGGAGAATATAGGACGGTTCCATTGACTCCTTCACCGCGAGTTCCCCGCTAACCACTGGTTTAATCCGGGGTAAAAAGAATTAAGTTTATTTACTTGCGTGCGTGTGATTTATGGTATGTAGAATATAGGACAAAAATTAAAATTTAAAATTTACTCCTCGTGATGGAGGTCCAATTGCAAACAAATTATTAATAAATATTCAATTTTATTTATGAGAGTTTATAAAAAAACAAATAATAAAAATAATAACTTGAACTGAAAAACTATAATTTTATAAAATCATATTATTATATTAATATGCACATGATATAAAACAAATATATAAAAATAATAAAATAAAAAAATTCATTATTAATTTTTCTTTTTCTGATTGATAAATAAAAATTAATTCGAAATGGTTTCGTAATAACTAAGAATAAGTGAGATAGTACGTCGTGTAGAATAAATAAATAAAATAAAATGTTTAAAACGCACTGATACTTGTTTGCCAAGCATTGCCTTATATACCACGATTTCCGTGTGTGTGTTTTGATGCGGTAAAACAAGGAATTTTCAAAATTATTTTTAAAATATAATTTTTTAATTCTTTTTGATTTATCTTAAAATTTAATACATTTTTTGTATAAAAATTTAATTTAATTTTAATAATTTTACTTTTCTTTGAGCTTTACATTTTTTCGTTTTAAATTTAGTTTTCCCAATCAAAAACACACAGGCATTATGTTGCTGGTTAAACAAGTATGTGCTCAAATTAGTTTTTCCCAACACTAAAGAGTTTTCATAAATTTTCAGACAAATTGACAGATTGTGTGCAAAGAAACAGATGTGTGTAGATGACAAACTGGGTGCAGAAAGATAGGCAGACAAGACAGACAGACTATGTGCAGAGAGACTGGTTGAATTTTAGTGTTAGTGCGCAGATGGTCAGATTGATTTTAGTATGCAGATGTCAATTTGTGGTATTACTTTTCAGAAGTATCTTCAATTGCTTTTATTTACAAAAATTTGTGATGAAAATATGAAATGAAAAATTTTAATGAAGAATATACGTTTATGCATCGAAGCTTTTATCCAATTTAGTTTTTATTATTTATTTATTTATTTTCCGGCCCACAGTCAAAACATACCACAAGTAATTAAAATCTGCACACAAGTGGAGATGTTTAAGCGCCAGTATATCCGCCAATATCTCGTGCCAGTGAAGATTCTGTCGTGCGTAACGTCAGAATCCAAACGTCAATTATCACAATCTATAGGGTCAGATGGAAGATAGAGGAGCAGTTTTTTTACTGACCCTCAGTCATCCATCTCCCGAAAAATCGATCTAAATTATAATTTACGCATCGCTCCAAATCATTGACACAGAGTAGTCCAGTGGACACTCATTAAATACAATATTAATACAAATAGATCATAAGGATAAAGAAAGGGAAAGGTTAGAGGCTAAAATTGTGAAACCGTTGCAACAGTTAAAATGAATAGCCATCGGAAAAAGATTAATCCGAACGACTTAAATCATGAAAAAGGAATAATTTAAATAATATTTAGGGACTAAATAAATTGTTTTGAGTTGAGACAGAAAATATGGGTGGAACGCTGCGCAAATTTTCCGAAACAATTAGAATATTTAATCGGAAACTGTAAAGTAAAACTGGCGTGCGACTCAATTGTTTTCATAATATTTTGATAAAACTGAGAAATAAGGGAGGATCACTACTAAAAATATAATAATAATAATAATAATAATAATAATAATAATAATAATAATAATAATAATAATAATAATAATAATAATAATAATAATAATGATAGTGGTAGTAATAAGAATAGTAATAATAGTAATGATAGTAACAATTGTAAGAATAATGCATATAATAATAACGATGATAATACTAGTAAAGGCAATATGAAGCATAATAGTTAAATTAGGGATAGGGATAAGAGAGGCACTGTGAGTATATTTAACATAACGAAGGGTGTACAGGCCATAGTTAAACAAATAATACGAATAACGACAAGAAGGATTATGGGAATTTACATAATAATAACAGTATAGATTAACATTTGAAAGAGATAAGAGAATAATGGGATCTTAACATCGAAATCGAGCACAGGCCTTCTATCGGCAGCTCGTTGGACCCAGGATTGTTCAGTCAATTATAGCTCTAGTAATAGCGCTCACTTTTTGCGGATGATCAACCCACTCGAACACAGTTCCAACGTCGCTTAGAAACGGGTGCCGAGTGGTAGGCAAAAAATATTTGTATGGGGTTGTCTGGGTAACAACCATAAAGTCTCAAAATATCAACACCTAGAAACCCACCACAAGTAAACTTATTCCTAAACCCACCAAGAGAGATAAATTCTTTAAGTGATAAAATTAGAGGATTCGTGTCATCTGCTCCTTCAAAAAAAAGTTAATATTTTTTTATCGTTTCAGTAAGTTTATTTTTCAGTTTTAGATAAATTATTTTTTTTAAACACAAGAATTGAAAATTGCAAATTTAATTCATTTTATGAGAAAATAAATTGTCTTGTAATCTCAGAAACATTCCGATATTCAAAAATTTGGATATTTAAGAAAATTACTCAAATATTTTTTAACTTTGATATCGAAATACATTCAATTTGTTTTAATATATCAAAACTACCTTTATTCAAGGTTGAAGCATTTCTTAGAATTAATTATAATTTTCATGAAAAGAAACTCTGAATCTAAAATATTTCAAAAATAAACAATCAGTTTTACTAATGAATACCGCAATATCAAAAGCCGTTGTTCCATTAGTGCCAAATGGAGAATATACACAAATAAATTACTTCCAAAATACTTCAGAATCCGAAAAAGAATCCAAGTTTTGCGAAGTAAAAAGCCAATAGTTAATAATTAATTTGAAATTAATTTTTAGCTTCAACAAAAATCAACAGACATCAATCTTAATCTTCACAAGTTGATTTTAAAGCAGGTGATTTTGTTAATTAATTTTTTCCTAAAAGATTTCTTTATAATTAACTTATTAAGGAGGATGAAATTCATAAATTAAAAGGTCGCATAGAATCACTTATTAGCTTATTCAATGTAAGTTTTTAATTAAATTTCATAATTCCTGCCTATTTGTTACTAACAATAATGAAAATATATTTTTATAAATTGCTTTGCTTTTTAAATTTTACAGAAAAATACAAGAAAATTATATTAATAAAATAATTGGAATTTCATATTTTATTCTAAAGAGGTGCCCTATTTATTTTGTTTTAATGAACCTTGATGACGTCATGAAAACGCCAACTAATTATATTGAAAAACACCTCGCTATACATTTCCACAATTTATCAGTCTCCTTCGTGCCAGAAATCACATCTATAGCTAAATGAAAATAATGAATATTTAAACAAATTAACCAATAATAATCACAATCAAATTGTATCAAAATAAAAACAGTGTATTTTTATAATCATTCTCAAACAAATTTTTAAAGAATAAAAACTAAAACTTAAAATTCTTTCATAAAAAATTTTAACAAACAACAACATTACATCCAACATTCAATTATATAAATAATCAAATAAATATGGTAATGATTTTATTAAAAGAAATCGCCATTCAAACACACGTTTTACGATTTAATTTATATAATTTGAACAAAGTATTAGTTTTTAAATATTTTCACCTAATTTTTATTTTAAAATTTATATATATAAAATAAATTCACTTCCTTAAAAAATCTCAAATTAATATTACAAATATTTAATTTAAATTATTTTACTTAATATAATATAATATTAAAAATTGTAAATACAAATCGAATCGATTTTTCACATTTTATATAGTAAAACATTCGTACTCACAGTATTTTGCACAGGAAATTATCGACTAATTCAGCACCTATTGTTCTCACTAATATAGGTCAAATTCTTATATCGACAATGTTCAATAACTCGATTATCTGTAAAAAGGCATGTCTCATTTTAATATTTTATTAATTATTTGAAACGAGTTATATGTAAAGGTCATTGTATCCAATGGTTAATGTGCGAAATCCTATGATTACGAATGTTTTGAATATCTTTAAAATAGTTTTATTATGTAATACATAATTTTAAAAATTATAATAAATTGATGTTTTTTTTTAAAGAATTTTATAATTTTTAATATTATTTATATCATATTTAGTAAAATGATTTAAATTTAAAATTTGTAATATTAATTTTGAGATTTTTTAAAATAGTGAATTTATTAAATCCATATTATTAATATATTTTATGAATCTGTCGAAATATATCATAAAACGAATGTTTGAATGGTGATTTCTTTTAATTATTTAAATACTTATTTTTATTAGTTTATGCAAATTTCCTTTGTAGGAATATGTAACCGACGTGCGGACTTATAAAGCATTTTAGTTGTTAATGTTATGAATTGTTGATTTTTAAAAAAAATCTTGTAAACGAGTTTTTCTATATTATGGATAACCTTTGAAGCGGAAATTAGGGCTAGCATACTTTGATTTAGATGATTCTGGTTGTCTTTTATCTGAATGAAATCTATCAATTTTTAGTTGGGAGATATATTTCTTTACAAAAATGTTTGAATGATGAAAATTTACCTGTTAAAACAAACAATGCCAAGCTTAAACTGAGTTGTTGAGGCATGCCAAATCGGTGATTATTCTGTCTCAAATGTTCCATAGTTGACAGATAAACAATGAGTTTTCATTAGACGTCTTCTAATGAAGATTTATTTCTTAATAATCAACCAGTTAACTTAAATTTTCGAAATTTGCTGGAAAATTAGCGACTGGGACTAAGCTGGCAATCAACTTTTTGTTTGTTTATTTTTTCACATCTAGCAGTTAAAAGGTTTTGATCGAAAAACAAATAAGTATTCAACAACTATTGCTTTAGGAAAGACGTGATAAAATACATTGTGGCCGTTCTTTCTCTGAATCCAACTTGTTGCGTGATGCATTCAATAGTCTTTTGTGATTCGTTTTGAATTACACCTAATCGAATGAACATAAAGTAGGGAATGAGCAATAGAGAGATGTGTTTTAAAGAAAATTAATTTTTAAAACAGAAAAATTAAAAAAACATACTTAGAACTTTTCCCATTCGAGTAAAATTATTATAAATATGGTTTAATGCAGAATTTTAAACAGTTCTAAATTAAAATGTTTGGTTATAGAGGGCTATGTCTGGAAATGAAATTAGGACTTTGAAAAATGCCTGGCCTCCATTACAATCACGGTTAGTGGCTTCAAAGGTTTTCGATTATTTTTGGTTATCGGTTCATTTTTATTTTCATTTTGAATCTTTTATTTGCGTCTATTTTATAATTTGCGCTTTTATTATGGGCCTGTTAGAAAGTGAAACTATGTAAATCGTAAATCTGTATAGATTTCATTAATTTTGATTTTGATTAAAAATTGAAAATTTAATTTTATGCAACACAAATTTTCGGATTTTCTTTTCTCAAATCTTATAATAGGAGTTGCTAATAACATTTGATAAAAGCCAAGCCTAAAATTTGTGTTGTCTCGAATTAAATTGAAAGATTTTTTTTGTAATTAGATTGTAATTTTAATTTACAATGGTAAAAGTACATTATCTCAAAAATATCCCCAACTTTTTTGTGATACCCCCTTACGTTTTTTAATTTAATTTTGACTTTACTATTTTAAAACTTTTTAAAACATTGTTTGTATTGTAAATGCCACATCTACTGAAAATATCGATGAATGTCAAAATATACTTGCATCATTTGTTAATCATTGAAAATGGAACTGTATGCTAGTTGACCAGATAATCACATATTTATTAGTTTCGAAAATTTAAAATTTAAAACTAGATTAACTAAAATAAGTGTTTATCCCATTGTTTATGATCATTGTTTAAATCATTGTTTGTCGTCCAACTTATGTAATTGGTGCAATGCAACTATAAAATCTCCACCTTGTTTATATACGATTTTTAATGTATGCGAAAGATGACATTTTGTAGTGAATTAAAATCTGTCTATACATGTTTTGAGTGAAATTATGTCTAGTGTTTTAAAACTGTGATAAACCTAAAGAAAAATGCGAAAATTTGGAATGTTCAAGATGGTGATTAAGTAACCATGCCATTAAAACAAGGATCAAAAATCACTATAGAGATCAACAATTCTTGATTTATGTCGAAATTAGTAAAGTAATCGATGGTTTCAAAAAAGCTTTCGAGGTTATGAATTCGTTCATTAAAACAAACTAAGCGTTTCTGTAAAACAACTTCATATAATAGTTGCGTAACAGTGACGTAATATATATATATATATATATATATATATTTTTTTCAAAAATTCTAAAAAGTTTACATAATCATCGATTTAAACAAAATTAAATTTAAAAACCGTAGAGTGAGGTATCACAAAAATAGTAGGGGGTCTTTGAAATCCTCTTTTTTAAGAGTCGAGGATTTTACATTGGATCTGGAGTGCACATAACTATTTATTATACATATATATTGTTGATATTGTTTAATGGATTGATTCTCAGTGTAATTTTTAATTTTTCCCTTACATTAATTTCTGTTTCAGATAAAACAAGAGGCAATAGAAAAAACTCTCGTAAGTCTCCAAAGCCAAATACAAAAAACAAAAGAAGAAATAAAAAACCTAAAGCCAGGAGAACTATCCTGGGAAATATATGTTTTGAGAGACCAAGATAGTGATTCGTTTTTCAGTAGTGAAAATGGCTATAAAATGCGCCTTAAAATGCACGTGAAGCGATTTATAGTAGAGTCTTATTTGTATTTCAAGCTTGAAATGGCACAAACTGCAAATAACAATAATTTACAATGGCCAAATGAATTCGATATCCGAGTTGGGATTGTCAATCAGTCAAATGGAAAATTCCTTATATCAGAGAAGCAGGTTATCCTATTTCAATGCCCCAAGTCCATTCACGAGACCTCGTTCACATTTATTGACTATAATTGGTTTAGTAAATTCTGGTTCAATGATATGATGCTAGTCAAATGCTTTGTCAATTGATCAGATTGTCTTGATCTCCTCAATTTTCTTTATCCGAAACTATTATTAGGTTACATATATTAATTTATTCTTTTGATTTAGTTAATTTTGTTGGATTATTAATATTTGTCGGTGATTATTAAATTACCAATTACAGATCTGACTCCGAGCGTGTCTTATTAATAACGATATTGACGAACTCCAATGACGTAAAACTAAATTGATTATCACAATTGATTACAACGATGATAATAATTTCAACACACTTTAAATGGTTCGGTGCTTATTACAACACTTCGGGAGGAATAGCACAATAATGATAATACTCTGGTAACACGACCACTTTGATGTCACTGTTGACGAGCAATTTGATACAATTTATTTGGGTTATTTAATTATTTCTGATTGTTATATCAAATTCTTCCAATTTAAAATTTCAGAAATCAGATTTCTCCCCTGTTTCACTTTAATTTCTTTTCCCTCTTTGCTTGTCCATTGTACTAGCTTGTGTCAAGTTTTTCTACTTTTACATTTACTGGCACTTATTTATAATAGACTTTTTAAACCTGTTCCATTGTGCACTCTGTAATCTCTGACAGTTGTCGAGATAAAGATTTTTTTGATGATACCATTTCTCGGCTTCCCAATGTCCCTTTTTTATTTATTTCGAATAAGATATCGAGATAACATTGTAATTGTAACTTTGTTTTTGTTTTCCTTCCTTTGCACTTGTATTTGTTAATTAGGAATACCCTTCTTCTACCCAATTGTCTGTTTTTTGATTTTCTTCTATTCCCTTCCATTTTTCAATTTCTTTTCCACTACTGATTTCCAGAACAACACCTTATTCATTTATCATCATTTCCCTCTATCATTTTGACCATTTAATAATTAGTTTTGTTTTGTTATTTAGGTATCCTCAATAATTTTTCCAGTTATTTGTTTGTTTTAATATTTAAACAAATATATTAAAAATGGTTTAAATTAAATTCATTTTCTTTGAACCATTTTGAAATTCTTTTTTGATCATCTTTAATCATTTTTGAAATTTCAATTGTTTTCAGTATGAGAAAAAATCAAAATTTTGAACTTTTTCCGTATTGAAAAAAAATTATAATTATTGTGCCAAAAACAGAAGACGAGAGAAATTGTTTAAATCAAAAAGTAACATAGCATGTAAACAAGTGCACTAAGCGGACTTAAAATTAAATATAATAATCAAATAAAACACCAAAAATCATGAGAAAACAGTAAAATATAAACATAAATTAAAATCAGAAAGTAAGAAGTTCAGCAAGATACTAAACAAAAAAATAACATTCGAAAAGGAATATAGATTCTAAAGTGCTGGGTTGCATAAAAAACGAAATAATTACCTAAAAAGTAATAAAAGTGTATAAAATATTAGTAATAATAAAATAGTTGAGGAAAATATATAAAAATAGGGGAAATAATAAATATTATGAGATCGATGCGAAATCTCGTCGGAAATCCTATTTTATATAAAAAGTAAAGGGAAACAATAAATTTTTACATAAAAATAAAAGAAAATTATAGTGAAATATGGACCGTCTCGTCGCTAAAACACCTCATATTCAAATTACGGCTTTGACGAATCCATTGAGTTACTATATTAAGTTTATTGTCCTTGTGAGACAGCCTTAAAAATATTTGACATTTAACATTTTTCTATTTACATTCAATCGAATGTAAGTACCAACGTACTTTGGGTCTGTATACAATAATATTAGTTCTTATCATTTTGAGACAATTAATTAAATCTTTGGTTGATCTTAGGTCACTAATGCATCATTTTATAGATAACATCTCTTTTGACGGCAATTTTGACTTCATACAGAGAAAACGCAAAAATTTCCTGTGGCATGTCTTGAGATCTTAAGAATTTGACCCATTTCTTTGAAAGTTAAGACATCTTTTTTCAGATTTATGGTTGTTTTATTCTTGAATTGAGTACATTTCTAAATGGACCAATATTTATATTAAAAATAAATATAAATAAATATGCGTATTTTTGATAATTATCAAGAATAATTAAATGCGTTAAAAATAATGATATTTTTTGAAATTTACAATGTAAAGTTCAATAATATTTTTAAAACAAACTGAGAAATGCTGCTAATTGTAATTTAAAATAGATTTATATTATTTTGTTTTTGTGGAAAACAAATTTCAATGCCTAAAAGTTAAAATAACTAAGAAATTGCCAAAATTGTATGAGGAAATATATAATGAGCAATTTCATCACAATGAAAAAAATGAAAAGTTGTAAAAATATTTTGATTTGAAAAAATATGGATTAATGCCATTCAGAAATGAAAAAAAATTAAAAAAAAAAGAAAGTTAGTAATAACATTCAAATTTAGAATTTGTTTTAATACATCAAAAAATGCACACTGAAAATAGATATAAATATCGATGCTGATTTCTATGGTTTTATGAACTTCGCAAAATTCAACCCGCGGTTTGAGGAAACCGTCATTTGACAAATCAACTTTAGCCACATTGAAAATGAGTTGATGAAAAGAAAGAAAAGCAAACTTCTTGGACTCCGGAAAACTGAATAATAACGGAGCATCACTAAACGACGAAGTTATATCAAGAACAATTGTTGCAAAGAACCGAATAATTTTCAACAAGATTACCACAATATTATCCTTCAACTTTCAAAAGAAGGTGTCACGAAGCTAACTGTTGAAAAATCAAAATCCCAAAATGAATTGTGGCGAAACAACTAGACAATTGGTGCGAGAATCATATTCACTGATTGACCTTACCTGACGATTCAACCAACCATTGTGAAACCATTTAGGTAGATGTAGGTAAAAAATATTATAGATTGCTAATTATGTATTTCTTATAAAGGTAGCTCACAGAAAATTATTCAGTAAATTAAATAAAATACTTTTTACAAAATTACTAGTGAAGATTTTCTTTTTACTTTAAAAATTAATAATTTACAATTTAGCGAATAGAAATATTTAAACAAAAATGGATAATCAAAAGGATTTAATTGCTAATAAACCTTTTAAAATTTCGTTTCATAATATTATAGAATTCGATTTATTAGATTCACCCGTATCGAAGAACTCAGTTATGGCTTTTCTTAAGCAGCGTGAGGGGTGAGGGATTTTAACATTGGATGATGATCGTGTGCCGTACGATGGAGCAACAACAGTCACAAGGACTGCATGACGATGCATCAATAGACTGAATTTATGAAATGAACGATGAAAGGATATAAAGGAAAAGCGATATAAGACCTTCTTTTGGTGACGGATTTAAGTTCATTTTTGCAGAAGATCTCTCGTTTTCTATTTAAAAATAGGTGTTCGGAATAACAATACAAAAAATTTAGAAATAACAAAAATTAAGCGAATTTAATCTAATCATTACAATCAAATTATCAAATTAATATTTTGTAGTATCGAATACCATTATTTTTCTTTTAATCACATATTACAACAATCATAAATCTAATTTACATAATAATAATTCAAAATTTATAACCAAAGAGTTTGTTTTTTTTAATAATTGAAAAGCTAAATAATTTCCAACGTATGGTCACAACACTTCTATCGGCCGTCAAGGACCCATCTGGAAAAATGCGTTAGGGGGTAGTATTAGAGATAGTGCCAACCTGCATACGTATTGTTAGACCAATGTGAGCAGTACAAATGTGAAATCTCAACGATCACACAGCAGTAAAAAGGAAATAGTTATAGGGCGTTTGGGTATTGATATTACCGGTACCCTATCTTATTATAATATCAAAATAAATCCACCAGATACCAACACCATTAAAATGCAACAGATGTAAGACATATGGATAAAGAGCAGTGCATAGACAAAGATTGTCCCGTCTTTTTCAACCAGAAAGAGGTATAGCACAAAATATCAAAAAAAATGAAGAAACACAATACAAAGCCTCGTTCAAAATGATCCTTTCATCGGCATTGAGTTGATCGTCAATCTCATGATAGGAAAAAAAGAAAAAATTTGTAAAAATTTTAGGATTAGACGAGTCATGTCGATTGTTTAAGTAATAAATTGTGTTTGAATATTCGACGTTCAATTTTATTTTTAATAAAGTTTATAATGAATATTAAGTGTGCATTTCAAATAAATCCGATGTGACTATTTATTCCGTCATTAAATAAAAATTTCCAAAAAAATTCTGTTGAATTTTTATTTATAAATTACAAAAATCATTTTAATATCAGAATTAAACGTTTGTGTTTAAACTAATCAGTAGAGTAAACTATTCACATTGCTGACAGTTAAATATTCACAATCAAATCTATTAAAGTGAATAAGTGTAATGGACAGGGAAATTGCAATTCGAGACCCATTTTCAACAATTGTTTTAGATAATTTTTCTTCGTTGATAAATAATACACAAATAAATGAAGTAAATTTATCAATTTTGTTTTCCGTTTATTTATTATTTTCTAGTATCAACAGAAATCGAATGAAATCAGCTTGAAATTACAAAATATGATTTTGGATCAGGTTTACAAAATGCAAATTATGATTTGATCCGATATTAATTCATTAGGATAAGGCGAGTAAATCCAAAAGTAATGAAATGGACATGAAACTGAATTCCATGAAGGTCGTTTTTAAATGGTTTTTCTCAGTTCCTATTATATATTTTCTTATTATAGTTTCGCCAAAACCTTTGATTTGATTTTGTTTTATTTAATGTTTCATTTATTTTCATTACAACATTAGATTAAATGTTTCCCTGTGTAACATGTATTAAGGTTACTTAAATTCTTATTTCTATTCATTAACAGTATTCAAAAGATTTAAACGATTTTCCAAACTCTATATTATTTAAACACACTTGTTAAATAAAACTTGGAGAATTTTAATTATGCATTTTCATATTCTGAGCATTTTCATATTCTGAGCGATTTCAACTTACAGCAATCATACACATACTATTTAATATATAACATAACAAAATTAATATACATATTTATAATAAATATAAATTAATTATTAGATTTATCTCACATCAAATGTTTATCTTAAGTTGTCATGGAAATAAATGAAGCATTTTAGAGAAATTGAGGTCAAATCATTTTTTTATCGTTTTCATCGGTTTGGATTTTTTGACTTTAAGAGGGCGTAAATCAAATTTTTCATGACTGATTTTGAATTTTTTTTATCTATATTTGGCTATTAGTAAAAGCATTCTACTGATAAATATATTTTTTGAATCAACATTGAAATTTTAATTTGTGTGAAGGATCCAAAAATAGTTTTCAATTGATAAGAAAATTGTGGTATTATATGTTTGATTTTCATATTTACTTTGTTCATGAAGTAAAATCAATTTCTCAAATGACAAAATTTGACTGTCACAAGAAAGATTACACCGGATTATTTCAGTCAGTATACTGTAAATAAAAATATTAACTATTTTAATATTGATTTATACATTTCAAATAATAAAATAATTAAATGACCTTATTAATAATTATCATGAATGGTTTGATGCCGGTGTGAATGTTATTGTATGTCTGAAGCATGTCTCATATTTCATGTTCATTATTACTTAATAGTCTTCGATTCCAAATAGATAAATGCTAGAACTGTTATGTCAAAAAATAGATTTGAGAACTTATCAGACATTGAATTATTTAACATATACCAAGGGACATTAAATTCGATCAAAATGGACAGTATATTGCACCTTAAATCAAAAAACTAATCTATATTGAATATGTGTGTGTTATAGCCAAAAATTATATGAGATAAGACATGGTACATTAGATATGGTCTTATATTATATGAGTATTTTTGTGAGTTTCTTTTATCGCTCTAGCATCTTTAACTTTTGAGTTGCATCTGCTGCATGTGGTGACTAATTAGACATGGCTGAGAGTATTAAGCTTTTTTGGAATATTATAATATCTAAATTTCAACTTTTTGCAAAATGCCTTGAGATAAAATATATTTTTTAAAAGAAATGATTTGAAATCAGCTGATAAAAATTTAATTTCTTATTAAAATTGATGATATTTCACAGAAAATATAAAAAACTTTAAATAATTATGGGGAACATGTTACATGTGAAGCATTGTTGATATGGTTATTGGATTCAAAGATAAATGTACAAAGTGCTATGACTATGAAAGTTATGAATAATTTTTAATGGTTTGATTATGTAGATTTATGATAAATTGATGTTTTATTAATGTTTAAAAATTTTTAATGTTTAATATTATTTTTTTTATAGAAAGTAAAATGATTAAAATTTATAAAATATTTTAATATTAACTTAAGTAAAATGATTCAATATTTTAATTTTTAATATTAATTTGAAATATTTTTATTATAGTAGTAAATATATTTTTTAAATAATTTTAAATTTAGTGTAAAAGTATTTAAAATATTTATTAAACTATTTAATTAAAAAAGTAATGCTTTTGTTTAAAATGTATAAATTAATCCATACTATTTTGATTGGTTTTTGTACCTGATGCTGACAGTTAATCTCTCGAAATTTATCGTAAAATGTATGTTTGAATGGTGCTTTCTTTTAATAAAATCGTTGCCAAGCTTATTTAATTGTGTATTTTTCTTTGCTACGGTTATAATTTTCTAATTAATTAATGTTTTAAGAAATTACTAAGTTTCATTTTTTATATTATTTATAATTAGCATTGTGTACCAATACTATTAAAACTCCCTGTTTGAAACAAAGTCTCGAGTAATTTAAGTTTAGTGTGTGCAAAAATTTAACCGATAGACTTCAACGATTTACATATTAATATTGTTCAGATTACTATATTATATATTGAAATTATTCTTGATAACGTAATATATTGTTGAGAAATTATGGAATTTAAATAAATATTCATGGTTAGACTTTATTGAATGGCAGATGTAAGTTGTTTTCTAATCGCGATTAACTGCACGCGTCCATTGAGTGAGTAACTCTCTGCGACGTTGTTTTATTGGCGCACTATTGGTTGTTACAATGATGTGATTTGGTATATTTAGAACTTCATCTTTGGTGTTGCATTTAGATAGAAGAAATGGAAAGTTATTACTTAAGAATGATGGTGTAATTTCTATTGTGTAATCAACAAGTAATTTAAAGTGGCTCAAAACATCGATCCCAGGACTTGTATAGTTGTATCTGCAACAGTAAAAGACTTATTAAACCCTGCGTTTAGAAACATACGTGTAAAGTGGACTGTGATATGAAAATATGGTATAGCGACAGATTCATTCGCGACGAACAATTTTTATTTAGAGCGTGGAGAACTTTGGAAATCACAATATGGTAGAATTAATAAAGCTGGGCTTGTATCAATTAAGAATGAAATATTATTGAAGTCTATATTATTTTTGTTAACTGTAATAGATAAGAAAGAGTTGATTATCCTCAGTGTGAACTGAGGGTGAACTTAGTTTTTTTGAAGGTTTATCGTATATCTTTTTAGATATATCACGACCTTTTCTTTAAATGTTATTCTACCAATCACATCCAATATAAAATTTCTATTCGTTGTTACGAAATGTTTTGTGATAATAGCAACTTAGTCTGTTCTTGTGTATTTTGTATCGCTCGATATTATCTTTGAGTCAAAAATACTCATACGAGGATTCCTTTCTCGACAATTGTTCTGTTAATGTTGAAAATTGCAATTCACCTGAACCCATTACAAATGATTGAGGGTGACAAGGTTTGAAGTTAGTGCCTGATGTGAGTAAAGTTGAGATGGTTTTGTCAGCCAATTCCTGAAAATCGACTATCCAGATCCCATCAAAACAGCTTTCATGGTTGTTGGCTGAAAATCCATAAAAAATCTTTTTATTATTTTCTTTTTAGAGAAACCAGAGAAATGGTTCAAACGTGATAAAACTACTTCTTCAAACAGATTGGACCAATAAATTTGCCAATTTATTTTCTTTCATTTAACCTTTCCATATCGATCTCATTACTTGTATATATGCATTGTACTTGATGTTGATGGTTTTTGCCATGATTTTTAAGTCATAAAATTAAAAATAAATAAATATTCCTGAACAAGTTTTGATTACTATTAATTAATTTCAGTAAATAATTTGCAATCTTTTCTTGTTTTAAACTTAAATTATAATTAGCAATATTTGACCATCCCTTTACTACTTATTAAAGGATTGTAGCTAATACACCTGTTTCAGTTCATTAAAAACTCCTATAATAAAATGAAAAAATCAACAAAGTTATAATATAGGAACATACATACTTACCCGTGTCTGCATGTAATTTGTTCAACTGAATAAAAACTTATATTATAGGAAGAAAGGAAATTGAAGGAAATTTTTTTTAAACATAAACACATAATACATAGTAAATAATGCATGCAAACTTTCAAAATGTAGAAATATTCAGTTCAATAAAAACTCGATATAAAACTATTTTTAGTAACTTATTAGACAATTTTTTTTAAATTAAAGCCGAAAATTTTTGAAAAAATATCAAAAACTCTACTTTGAGTTGTAGTGAAAATTAAGAAATAATTTCATAAGATTTTTCATGAAATTCAATCAATTTAATATTTTTACAACATTTCAGATATTTCAAAAATATCCATCGAAACTCTAGGTTTTTGAGGAGATGAAGAAATAACAATGCAACATTTAACTTGTACTTAAAATAAATCGAGTTTTTACCTCATTTTCAATTTACCAGGAGCAGTGGAACCAGAACCTTCAAATGAGGAGTTTAAAAAAACAGGAAAACATAAGCTTTCCGATAACTTAAGTTTAAAAATAATATTCTTTATAAAGTATAAAAAATCCAAATCATTAATACCATTCAAAATGGGGAAGATTAATGGAAAATTCTAAAGCCTCATCAAATCAATAAATATCAAAAATTTGGATTTGTCAAAAGGTAAAAAAGATGGCAGCCAAAATGAATTTCCAAGGAACAAAGAAATAGTTTATTCGAATTTAGAAACTTTTTAATAATAAATTTTATTTTAATAAATTTTAATTTTCAATTAATCGGACTTACATTTATTCGAAAATAATTCCATTAATTTACATAAATTGGCATAAATTCCTAAAAAAACACAAAGAAAATTAATAAAAATAAATTTAAAATACACGTTGATGAAAAGTATTATTTAAGAGCTTGAATAATGATCTCATAAATATACGAGATCACAATCCAAGCCTTAAAATATACTTTATTAAAAAATTTACCTTTCAGCCATTTTAAAAATGGCTATTTCATAAAATTAATCATAATCGTAGTTGAATGTTCATTAAAACTTCTATTATAGAAGTTTTTAGTGAACTGAATCAGGTGTAGATATTTTTTATTAACCTTAACTTTTTAATTATTATTATTATTATTATTATTATTATTATTATTATTATTGTATAAGTATAAAACGGTGATTCCTTGTTAGCAGCATAAATCAATTTATTAGATAAATATCAAAATAAGCCCTTGCTGCGAAGTAATAATTATATTGTTATTCACTTATCTGATATTTTATTATTATAAAACGTTGATTCCTTGGTAACAGCATAAATTAATATATCAGATAAGTGAGTAAAAAATAAGCCCTTGCAGCGAAGTAATAATCCAAACTTTTTTCAAAAATATAATTATTACTTCACAGCAAGGGCTTATTTTGTTACTCACTTATCTGATGTATTAATTTATGCTGTTACCAAGGAATCACCGTTTTACACTTATAATAATAATAATAATAATAATAATAATATATCAGATAAGTGAATAACAAAAAATTCCTGTATATGAGGCATTTCACCCATGACATTTAAATCGACTGAATGTGGTAACAATTGTATGAGTAGTGATTGTTTGTATTGCTATATTTTATATAAAGATGCTTAGTAAGCGGTTGTTAATTTTTGAATTAGAAGATTGTCTCTGAATTGTGTTGTTTTCGCACTGTGTTTATTAATGAATTTCTATAGTTGAAAACTAAATGAATGGAAACAGATAAATGATTTTACCAATTGAAATACAATTTCTCGTCAGAAATTTCTCAAAGTTAATTTTTACAGACATCCATTAATAAAATTCAATCAGAAGTGAATGAAATGAAAAATAAATTCAGAACATTGGAAAATGAAATTAAAAAATTACATGACACGACGGAAAAGAATATTCAAAGATATAAGTCAGGTAACTTTCTTTGGACAATTAGTTCTCTTTCAGATCAAGTAAGTGATCCTTTTTACAGTCACGAAAACGGTTTCAAAATGCGGTTGGAACTGTTTCGTGAACAGAATATTCTATTTAATGGGATTCATATATTTTTGAAACTCGCCAAGGTCCACAGCAATACTAATCTACACTTTCCTGTAGAATTCGATGTTAGAATTGGGACTGTGAATCCAACAACAAATGCTTTCTTTACAAGTCAAAAACAAGTGATACTGTTTGAAAATCCCGATTCCTTGCACAAGAAACCTTTCTGCTTTTCATATTTCGACGTGTCTGGCTATTCGTGGTCGAAATGCGATCTGATAATCAAATGTGAAATTTTTTAAAACAAAAAGAAAAAAATTTTAACCTGATTTAGAAGTGATTCATTAGACTGTTTTATGTCATTAAATTAGGACGTGGGAAAATAGTTGAAGGTGTGAGATTTATTAAATATAACATTTTTCAACTGTAATTCATCAAAGAATTCTGGTAAAATATAATTATTTATTGTTTCAATTCAATTGTAAAAATATTCTGAAAGAAAAGTTAATTGATAATTTAAACAATTGTTTTTGGATTTTTGAAGTACATCGTGCATTTGGAACACTGTGTAAATGTGTTAAATAATGAATAAGTGAGAAAACTCATATTACATATTTATATTCGGAGGCCAGACACAATTTCACGGACAAAATGGCATGGACAAAATTTTAGGGAAAATGATAATAAATTGTACTTTTTCGATTTTAACTTCTCACGAATGAGATAGAAACTTCATTACAATTAAAGCATTTTTCCGTGAAATAACTTATGACAACTATTGAAACAGTAACAATAAACCAAATATTCGTATTGGCTTCAAATTAAAAATATAGTTATACAAATTAAGATTAACTTTGTCCAGTTAATTATTTGTTTCGCTTAATAAAATTAATTGTCAGCAAAATAACTGGAGCATGAGCTGGATTTCAAATTTTTGGGATTGCCCGTAAATGTCGGTGCCTATATATATATATATATGAAAAACTTAAAGAAAGTGCAATTTTGTCTCCATGATATTTTTTCCCTGACATATTTTCCTAGCACCATATATTTAGTAATTATTATAAATCATGTACAACAATACGTCAAAAAAAATAAGTCAAAATACGCTTTCATAATATGATATGTCGAGGCTCACCTTGTAGATGATTCTTGATGCTTTACATTAGTTTTAATTATTTCATTTCAAACAACTTGGTAATTGTTTAATTAATTATTTCTATTTAACGTTTTTCTTTATTTCATGAACATTTTAAAGATACTTCTTAATTTGTTTTGTAAAGTAATCTTTGCAAGAAGACCGAATACATTTTGATGGGATATGAAAAGGTAGATTTTTCTCTCGTATTAAGTTCAACAAAAAATTTGAAATTCTTAAAATTTTTGCTCTAAGGAAAATAATATTTTAAATACTCATGAATGTGTTTTGGATTTTACGGAAATTAAGCAAATTATATTAGAAGTGTGTCATACCTTTTACAAGCCTTATTTTTTTAAAAAACTGAGTGTCTCCATGGCCAGTCATCTTTTTTATTTTGGAATAAATAATTTAAATTGTTGGGGTATTACAAAAGCACTGTAAAATCAATAGAACACCAAAATGATAGAAGTGAAACATTAATTAAAAAAAAATTTACAAAAATTCGAAAGTAGTATTGATAGGGGGAAATTGGTATGGTTGAACGCCAAATTGAGAGACGAGTTCAGAAATAATAATAATAAAAATTTAGTGAGGGGTCCCTAGAAAATAATATAAGACAAAAAACAAATTAATTTAAAAAAATTAATTACTAATGGGAAGCCAGAGTCAATGGGAAGTCCTAGGCAATGGGAAACTCAAGAGATGAGGAAAACCCGGCGTGTAGACGAAATAATATAAAAGGGTATATTGGCCTAAACAATATTAAATGGGCGCCATTGATCAATGGGGAGGTAATTATTTCCTAATTTGTAATTTAGTAATGTAGCAAACGTTGTTGACAAATGTCGGCTAAGGTGGTCTGTGGGAAGTAATTATTTTTAATAATTTAGTAATGTAGCAAATGTTGTTGATAATTGTCTGAAAACAGTCTGAGCAGAAGTATAAAAGTAAAAGGGAAAGGGAAAAACACGAAATTGCCAGTGGTCGAAGCAAACGAGTAGTCTAGTCAGGTCAGTAAAGGAGTCTAAACCCAAATAAAGTTAAAAATTATCAATCAGAAAAGGTGATTATCCATTGGATAACATACCTTAAGGTAATAAAATTTATTCGGTGGTTGAAGGATGCAGATAAACCACAAATTGTAATTACAAAACATTGAAATAAATTGAATTGAGTTGTAACTGTGGTAAAGTGCAAATAAAATTATTCTGTGTTGGGTTTGCTTATTTGATTTGAAAAGGACACAAGGAGTCAGAGGGAACCGACTTTCAATAATAATAACCCAACAAAATTATTTGTATAAAATATAAATTGTAAGTTATTTCCATATCGTAAATGACAATTGATAATGAACTAATTGACATTGATTAGAATCTAATCAAACTTTTCGCAATGCGCCACCATTTTTCTTTCAGATAAGAACTTCTGTCCTTCCTATGTCTATCATGATTTTTTTCAAAAAAATCACTATAAAATAAATGCAAATAACAACTTGAATTATAAATATTAATGCTAACATTTCATTGTTTATAATTCCAAGAATAATGGCCCACCTACGCGCGGGCTCTGACAGAGTTTTGCAACTGTGAAAAATGATTAATTTTGTGCTATTATATGCAAATATTTGTAATTATATGTACAAATATTGTTTAATTCAAGGATTCACAACCTTAGGTAAGTGTACTAGTACCAGCACACGGACAAGCAGCTACTGGTACGTAAATACAACATAAACACATTTAGGAAATTATATTGGGCTGACTACCAAGTTATTTTATTTTAAAAATTTTTACTTCACGAATGCTATAATTTATCTATTTCATACCAGGACATTTCCTAGCTCATAACGGATTTTTGTATGGGAAATTATTTTTATAATAATTGTTTGAATTTAATATTTTAATTTTATATAATTTTTATATTATTTGTTTATAATTTTAATTTTATCATCATAGGAACAAATCTGAACAAACATTAGCGGAGATTTAAAGAAGTGAGCCACTTCCTGGGACTAGATTGGAGCCGCTAATGAAACGCCAACTTTCATATTTTTTCAACCTTGAATTTAGTTTAAAAAAGAAAATGGATTGCTTAATGAATTCTTTTAATTTGATTATATATTTTAAATTACCATTTAAATTAAATGAAAATGTTGAATATAAAAATAAATGAAATCAACTTTCGATTATTAATATGAAAAAATACAAGTTATTTTGACATTCTGTTGAGGGAGAATAAACAAAATAAAATCCAAAGGGGAAATTGAATAAATCCGTTGGGAAATCTCTGGGGAAACTCAAGCTACTTTGATTAATTTTAAAATTAGAACTTAATTTAGAGATCGCACCATGAGTCGACATATTGGAAAAATGAGAAATTCCGTTCTAAAAATAGACCGAAATTTCTTGTTTTAATCCATTGTTTTAAAAGGAATTTTTCGGGTTTTAGCGATACTATCAATCAGAAATGAATATTATTTGATTTTTCTTATTAATATAAGAGTTAGGAACCCCATGCATATATTATTTAATAGATTTTCTATCATAGATCAATCTCATAATATTATCATTATACTTTATGCGATCTTGAAAGACCCTCTAAGTTGATACTGAGATTAGTATAAGGAGCTAGCTACTCCAACACTTATGTGAGGTAGCATCTAAAGTACAGGTTAAATCTCATTCCACCCTGAGATTATTATTACTGCCATCGTTAATAGGTTAAAGTCGAATATTTAATTTATAGTATCCAAAGTTCTAACCGAAAAAGAAGTATTTAGGCGAGATGTAACCCGATACCACTCCAAAGTGTTTAACCAGTTCCAACTAGCAGAATCAATGATCCGGAGCTTTCGATGCATGGAAGAAACCTGAACGTGTTTGGATATCGAGAAAACGCAACGGCAACAGAATAATATGTTGCGTCGTCAATATCAGGAGGAAATAACGAACCAAAAGAAACTGGATGACGAAATAACATCATCGCAAAAAGCAGTGTGCCAGTTAAAAATCAAAGAATAGATCCGCGCCGAAATAAATAATTGAACGTCTCATCAGTTAGCTGGATGATGCCAAATCGGAATTAATAGTTGAATTAAATGAATTAACGAACTGTGTAAGGAAACCCGTAGTTATGGATCTTACACTACGATATCGGACTCCTACGTAGAAACTATATAAGTGTAAAGCTGAACGAGCCAGAAAAAGGAGACTGAAATCGGTTAGATTGACCTGACAAGTTAGGAAGATGGCATCTAACATTTTTAGAAACTAGAAAGCTATGAATTACGGTCGAATTTGCTTTTTATTTGCAGTTAATTGATCTAAGCTCATATAATAAGAAAATGTTTGAATATTGAATATTTTCGATGAATGTAGTATTGTTTCAACGAATAATTAATGAAAAGACCTAATTTTAAATTACCACAAAATCTTTTACGGTAGCTCTTGAACCTAAAGGTTTATCCGAGTATTAGCAGTCAAGGCAATATGGCTCAGCCTCTACTAGTAATCGTCCATTGAAATACATTTCCAGCGTCATTTTGGCAAGTATCCAATGGCAATATATCTTATGCGTGTATCTGATGGGAATTCCCTTGAAATGGTTCTTAAATCCATTTTCTTTTTACCCATTAGGTACCCAGCAAAACCAAAGATATTAAACTAAACTAATTGAGTGAGAAACATTCACATACCTTCAGTGTGACATTCGAAGTCAGAGTAAATACTTTATTTACTAAACATGCTTCTGTTTGTACAAATCGTAATTATTTTTTGGGTAATCTTTAACCAAATTTTATTGCTTAATAAAACCGTTTAAATTCCTATAAATTTTCATAAATATAATTTTTAATAAGTTACTTACTAAAACAATTTTATTTAAAATTTTAATTTTATAATTTCCAAAAATATATTTTGTTTTAACCCACCGAAGTAATTAGCTGATCTTTTAATTTTTCAAACAGATTTCGTTAATTTGTTTGCATTTTTCTTATAAATTTTAATAAATTCGAAGTTTAAAATTTATTATTCTAATAGTTTTTATATTTCATTTTTATAGTAATTATTAATTATATATTATGAATAATTCCAAGAGACATTCCGATGAAAATAATGTAAATTCTGTTTCATGTTAATTAATGTTAATTGTATTTTATAGTGTAATGAAAATGATATAAGTTTGAAGCTTAATCAAATAATATCATACCAAGTAGTTTTTTTAGGTTTAAATTCGTCTGAATTTTAGAGTTTAGGAATTAAATCAAACGGTTTCTAAACATGAATTAGAAACTAATTCTAAAATTCTCGATAATATTATAGAGTTGAAGGTAAAATCTATTAATGAAGTTTATTACGTAATACAAATTCTGCATTTAATGTAGAGTTTAGTAGTAAAACTTCAAGGAGAAATTAATGACATTCGACAAAATTTAGATCAGAAATTAAAAATTGTCGATACTCAAATTCAAGAAATCGGTGCCAGTGTTAAGAAAACAAGTTCCGGAATTTTCGATTGGAAAGTTGAGAATCTCTCTCGTCAACAAAGCGATTCGTTTTACACTCACGAAAGTGGCTATAAAATGCGTCTACAACTCGTGCCGGAGCGATATTGGATTCGACAGGGAATTTCTGTCATTGTGAAAATGGTTCAAGGAGCAAACGACAAAAACCTCCAATGGCCTGTCGAATTCGACATTCGCATCGGAATCGTTAATCAGGAGAATGGACAGTTTTTTCGCAGTGAAAAGCAAATCATTCTCTTCAAAAATTCCACCTCAACTCACGAATCTCCATTCAAGTTTTCTCCCTACGATTTATCGGGATCTGCCTGGAAAAATAATCGCCTCGTCATCAAATGCTGCGTTAATTGATTGATTTATTTTTGTATTTTGGTTCGGGACACGTCAACAGTAATGAAATACATACAATGCTTTGCTTTTTTATTGATCTTGCATTTGATTGGTCATTTACTAATTGTGTGTGTGTGCGCGTGGATTGTTTGTGTTTCTTTGTCTAGACGTGCTGAACTGTCTACTGCTCTGTTTAATGATAAATCAATAATATTTATATGGTAACGGTAAATGTTACCAAGAAATTATTATCAAAATTTAATTTAGTCTACAGAATATGGAAATCACATGAAATGAAATGTCTGGTTTCTCTGGTTGTCGTTACAACTCGATTTTATTGAATATGAAACTATCAATTCGCTACAGGAGAATCTAAAGGAGACCAGATTCATTTGAAACGATCCAATCTCAAGAAATGAACTTTATCCATTTATGATTGAGTTTGATTGGTTGAGAATAAAATGCGGCCGGGTGATCTCGGATGGACAAATAGATCAAACTTTATGTTAAAGAAAACCTCGATCAACCTGAAAAATATTATTCACATTATTATTTTTCTATTTAATTTACTTTTTAGAATGGAAAGGAGATTTCCGTCGCAATTCGTTATCGTTCTAGGGATTTGGTCAGACGCTAACATCACGCATCCGTTATTGCGGAAATGCCTGACACCTGAATAATAATATGATAAATTGACTAGAAAGTCTAATCTAAATTCAACTTGTACAGTTTTTTAAATGAGATAATGACTGAATCCGTTCCACTTTTTATACACTACTTATAACATTATTCAAAGTCTGTCAGCCACTTCATTTATGTGAAATGAAACGCGTGGTGGCAAAGCAAAAAAAAGATCAAGGCTATCTAATTCCTAATTTCATGAAACATTACACAAATGATTTGATTGTGTTTCTATAATATTTTATTCATTTTTCACGGAATTTTAGACTCATTCATATGATGTTTAATCCTGCTGAGTGGTGGGTTACAGGGTTTAGTTATTTGCTTATCCTCATGGTGACCCTGGTAACGCCATACAAAATGATGCTAATCGCCACTTGGCACCCGTTGCTAGGCAACGTTGGTAATGTGTTCAAGTGGTGGATTGCCCGCAAAAATTGAGTATTATCGCTAGTACTGTAATTGCTCGGACAACCCTCGGGTTCACGAGCTGTCGATAGAAGACCTGTGCTCGCTTAGCTCTGTCCCTGTGGAAGTGAATTCACGATCGAATGTGGAGAGATGACTTAAAGTTGCGACGAGGGTACTCATAATAATATCTGCGTGTAAGCACCTTTTAAGAAGTACTGTAACCGTAAACACAACTATTTTATTTAAATAGACCGAAATGTGAATTATCAAAAGTTAATGAGACGGTTTTGATTGTTGAGCAGCTCGGCGTCGAGCGCGTTCTTTGCGTCCCGGCCGACGATTTATTGGTTGAGTTGAGGACTGCTCTACTGGTTGAGGGTCCTTCTGCACCCTCTGGGTCGGGGCGAATATGAGCGGGTAGGTGACCGCTTCCCCCTCCCGACAAACGGCTAGGGCCACTTCTAATCCTCGTATCTGGGTGCGCAGGCTCTGATTGAGCTGTCGCTCTTCGGCCCAACCTTTCTGTGCTGCAGATATTCGGTGGTATAACATTTTGACTCTTTTCGGATCCGACCAGGTCGCTTTGATCTGTTGGACCTCTCTTGTCAGCTGGAGTATTTGATGGAGGAGATCCGCATTTGTGCTCCGCGCGCGATCTAACTCCGCTTGTAAAATCTGGTTAGTGGCCATAACTATAATGGATAAGTTCGTTAAATTTAACGCTAATAATTTATATAAGTTAATTTTATCATTATCGCAAACATATCGATTGAAACGAATATTCTTAAACAAATGATCAAACACAAAGACAGGGTAAAGAACATTTCTTTTTCACTAACAACAAAAATCAAATTAGTTCGTATTAATCGTTAGGGCCTCTGGAGTTTCTAATTTTTTCGGAAATGACTTCCTTCGGCTCTTTCTCGGAGGAACCACCGGGTATGGGCGTCGGGTATCTCGGACTGGGCGAGGTGGGTAGGCTTCTGCGATTCGCCCGGCGAGGATGTCATCTTCTACGTTGGCGAGATACATCCTCGCCTTGACCACCTGTAGGTCCACTTGCTCCTGCACCCGTTCCCATTGGGTGAGGAGATCTCGCGCATTCATGTACGTCTCTGCTGCCGGGTATTGTTGTCCGGCGAGTCCGCATGGGTCGCTGTTTAGGCCCAGTACCCTCCAGGTAGTGGGGTACGGCCACTGCTGTCGAATCTTATTGAACACTTCTGTCTTTGGGTGTGATTCCTTCCGGCATTGTTCGTCGGGCATTCGGGTGTTAGTCCATTCGATCGGCATATTCTGAAAACACACCAAAATCAGTTATTGGCATATGGGGATAAAAACAATTCATTTGAATATTTCACTTAGATTGTATACTAAACTCACTATCGACCAGGTTGTTATTATCATTGGGTCTATCACCAGTTAAACTTATCGAATGCTAACTATCCGTATCATCTTTCGTGGATTTAATGGGTGGTGCGTCTCTGAAGCTATTTAGTCTACCACGCCTTCAACACGGCACTTCTATTTTAGTGGTTGCCCTAATTGCGAGGCGTTAGGAAATTCTACTGCTATATTAATGAGGGAGTCTGTACCTACAAATCTACCGGGTATTAATGTTCGTCAAACCAGAGTTTGCCGCGCGTATGGTGGTGCTATTTATTTAAATTTCATTTAGAAATCACGGAATACCTAATATTGAATAACATTTATTATCAATTGATTCTAAATTTTACTAGAAGTAAGGCTTACCATCTATCGGAGTGGGTTCAACACTTATTAAATACATAATATCAGTTAAAATTGTTTCAAGACTTGTTACGTTCCACGAGTTGACGTTGCACGCGATAATTTACCGATTTACCAACTTACGATATAGATAGGCGATACAGGGACTTTAGCGTGTCTATATCCGGAGTGATGTTTATCGATTTGTATTTACAAGTTGAATGACATCGACAACACGGCCTTTGGTAAGATTTACCTTAACTTGGGCTTCCGTTTCTACATCCGTTGCGTTTCGAAATGTGTCACAATACTTAACTGACCTTCACCCTAGGTTATCTCACTAGCGTGGGCGTCTACATCCGTTATCTAATGTGAATGCGTTAGTAAATGACCTTTGCGCTATTTATCCGGTACGTCTAATGTCGACGGAAATTTCTAATTCTCGGATGGTATTAGCTTACTAAGATTTGGACTTACAATTTCCGGTCGACTTGTTTACTAATTCGGATAACTTCGGTTCTTAGTTAACTACTGTCTGATATTACATCATGGCATCTACTATGGTCGTGCGTGGCGATGAGGCAAATTTGGAATATGTCAGATACATCTGTTATCCATATTTAAACATTTTATTGCTTAATTTTAGAAAAACTAGTGTCTTTGATTTCCTTATGGTATTCTGAGCTTATTTGATCGTTTCGAAGAAGACTTATCTGTTTGATTCTCATCTTACGCATATTAACGTTTCGCTTCGAATTCGCATTGGGCTTTTATTATATTGTTACGTCATTTTTCGCCTACGAATTTAATGTGAATTGTATTTGGAATTATATAAATATTTGAGTGATGTAGGTTTTGTGAACTTTACGGGTGTGAGACATTATCATGATCAGGTTCTTAGCAAATTTTTTGGATAATATTATACTACTAGCTTTCTCTTACGTCAACGATTCTTATGAATTTCGTGTTGATCGGTTTAGCTACATTAATCCCTTCTCAACAATTTATTTATTTGGTTTACCTTTGAATGACGGGTCGATTTATGATTTATGTCATTCTATCCTTATACTTTTCATTAGTTCAGCTTCAATCAATAATTTATCCGTAGGTTGAGTTTTATTTCAAGTTAATAGATTCTTATTCAATAATTATTTTGCTGTTATCAAATTAACTTACATTAATTGAATCAATGAATTGCTTAGTTTTTATCTATAGTTGCCGTACTTTTAGAAAATGAATTACCTTATGTTAATTCAGAGGATTAGTTCATTTTAACCCATGATTACTTTACTCAATGGTTTTCAATTAATTCACCGGTAATTTCGACTAATTTGTTTCAACTACGTATTTAATTTACTTTTAGTTTTACTTAACTTGTTTCACGATATGCATTGATTTACTTTAGTAATGCGCTTCATTTAATCTATCTCAAACATAAGTTTAGTTTACTTTTAGCAATACGATTTATTAATTCAATTTACATTTAGGAATAAGACTTATTAGTTTAATTTACTTGTAGACATAAGATTTATTCATTCAATTTACTGTAAGAAAAAAAACGCTTGATTGATTTATTTTACCTTTAGAAATAAGTTTTATTAATTTACTTTTGGGTATTACTTTACTTTACTTTTAGAAATTAATTTACCTTTAGAAATATGATCTAATAATTTAAACAATTTATTAGTTTAATTTGCCTTTAGGGATACGTTTATCTAATACAATTACACCATTTAATTTGCTGTTACCAATAATTTATTCCAAAATTTTAGTTAATTTACTTCTAACAATAAGTTTCACCCCATTTAGTTCAAAACATGAATTTAATTTACGTTTGAAATAAGTTTTGTCTAATTTATATGAATTCAATTTACTTTTAGTAATAAGTCTAAGGATTTCAAAACATTAACACGGAATCAGTTATATCAACGAATTTCAATTTAATCTATCCCCGTACCCTTTCCCTTTAATAGACCTTAGGCGCATTTTGTGTTTATATTATATTTACTGAGTGCCCACTGGACTACTCGATGTGATAATTTTAAGCCGTGTGTAATATAAATTTAGGTCGATTTTACAGGAATGAGAAACGAGGAAGGAGTCGGAGACTTCTCCCTTATTTCTCGCTTCAGCTATAGGGATAATATTGACGTTACGACCCCTGCGTTTCTCAACGCCGAGTCTTCACGGGTACATATCATTGGCGATTTTCCACGCACTTACATGCATCTGCACTGTGTAGATTTTATTTACTTGCGTTGTGTGTCGGCTGTGGGCCGGAAAAATTTCGACATTTTAATCTATAAAAACATATAAAATAAGTTATATATATTAATAATATTTATTAATTATAAAACAACATAATTACCCATTTCTAACCATTCCATAAATTGAAAAACATCATAGCATAAAATAACATAAAACAATATAAATGCCTCTCTCCCCACGTCGCCGCCAAGCAGAGCTCTACAGAGATGCTATGGACGTGACGTGGAAAGAGGGTTCCAACCAAAATGTTTCTCACCTAAAAATTAAGATTTTCCGAGATAATCTGCAAATAGATTTAAAGTTCTAAAACAGTTTTAAAATAGTTTCACAACGATTTCAAAATGGTTTGAAAAATGGTTAAGTTAAATGTGAAAATGGATCAGTATTTATACCTATTTTTCTCGCGTGTGAAATTTGATGCAGTAAAACAAAATTCGACCTTGTTATTTTCTAGCAAATTCTATTCTTTAATTTTAATATTTTTTGATTTATTTTTATAATTTTTATTTAGAATTTTTATTGAATTATTACTAATTCAAAATTTTCGATTTAAATTTCATTTTAATGAACTTTTATTAATTTTTCTAATTTTTTCGAATTTGTTGTGTTTTCTTGTTATATTTGTATAGGTATCGTGCGAATCTTGGTGCATTTTGTTATTATTTTAATTTATTTTTATGTTTGTTAATTTATATTTAATTCTTTTATTTCTCAGATTTTATATGGTTTAATTGGTGTTTCAATAGGTTTATTTAAATTGCATGTTGTATTTGCGTGTGTGTTTCTGATCCATTTAAACATTCTTCAAGGCCGTTTACGTTCTGGCCCAACATGAGTTTGATTCGGAAAGTTTCAGTTAGGAACTTTATTATTCTTATATGATTGATGCAATATTTGTCCGGTTACATTTCCACGGCATGGGGACCTAGCTGCGCATTTTAAGTAAAGTGTACTGATTTCAAAAAGCAAGCAGAGATGGTGCTAAAACCAGAGCTGGGAGCTATAAGTGCTCCTATTGCATGTATGTTGCAAAATATCAAAGCGAACTGAAGCGGCATCGTCGGTTACAGATGGAAAGTAAGTAATACGTTTTTTGTGTTGTCTTTTTTCTGTTATGCAAAAACTGCATTTACAAGGGTGCAGCTCTAAAAAAATTTATATTAAGCATAAAAATAGAAAATCAAAAATATTTTTTAAACCGATTTTCTTTTAAGACTAATCAATCAAATCCTGGATTCGTTATACAAATATATATATATATATATACCTAATTATTTTTTTACACGGTGGATAGGTACCGTGTAAAAAAATCGTTTAAAATAAACCATGTAAATTTAAATAAAATGTGTAAAATGACGTGTTAAAAATAATTTTAAAAAATTAACAAAGAAAAAAAGAAAGCATTTTCGTAGATTAGATCCAATAACAGGAGAATTAAGAAATTCTTTTACTTAATAACAATAGTTCAGAAAAATAAGCATATTCAATGTATATATGTATATGCATAACGAAAAAATAAATTTATAATTAACAATTTAACAAAAAATAATCTTTTAATCACTGTCAGTGTCTGAAGATACGTATGCGCTTTCTCAAGACTGGTTTAAAATTGGTTTCATATTCAGATTCCTCGCTCGAAATATTAAGTTCTGTATACATAATGTTCTAGAACATTTTGCCTTGTCATACGGAGATGACAAAATTCTCAAAATTTGTCATTTTTTTTAGATATCCCATATTTTGAATCCGTTTTTGATGACATGATTCTTATTATAGAGGTCATTTATGTTTTCTTTTCTTTTAATTTTCAAATTCCCAATCTTTATTTCAGTGATTTCAGTACATTCCGTCAATTATTTTTAGAAATTTTTTGATAAATTTCTTCTGTAATGTCATACATAATTAATACGTTAAAATCAATTTAATATCAAAAATAATAAGATTTATTTCTATCTTTCTCCTTCACTTTTTCTTTGTTTATATTATGCACAGTTAAGGGATTGAAAAAGCACAAAGCGCGCCATACTAGAGCAAACGATTTAGCAAGTATTGTAATACTTCTTTTGATATGTTTGAAAGCAATTCTCGCACAAAATGGAACTTATTTAGATGCCATTGATAGTGCATATTCCACTTTTGGGAAAACCTAAAAGATTATATTTACAAAATGATGTCAATTTATTTCAATTTGAATTAAAATTGATTTATAAATAAATTAAACAAAATGACTCGTTACCAGTTATCGCGATTCTTTTTTAATTAATAAACTTTTTAATTTTTATTAAATATAATGTTAAATTAAACAAATAATAATAATAATCAAAATATTATAAGGAATTTTTTTGTTTTTTTACCTCTGATTTCTTTATAAGTGACATAAGTGAATCGTTCGCATACCGGAGAAAGATATCCGATTTGAAAATAAAACCAATTCGTGTTGTTCACGAAAATTCGGCGATGATTGAGAGCAGAAATCAACAGCATGATTGTTACCATTATTGAATGAATTTAGAAATGAATTTTGGCCTAAATTCATTTCATTTTTAATGAAACCGTTTGGGGATAATTTACTAGTTGTTCCAAATCCCAATATTCGAGCGGAATCCGAGGCAGCAGAGCATCCTGGGTAGCAGCATTATCCTCAGTTCTCGTCGGGGTAGCAGGAATCCTTGTCTCTGTTTGATGGAAAACGATGGGTCCTTTCTCAATTCTGTGATTATAATTATAATAAATATTGGAATTATTATTATTATTATTTTTTGATGTAGTAATATAATTATTTTTATCAAAAATATTTTTATCATGGGTGTGGGCATCCACCACAGTGTTGTGGGTGGGTCCGCGAATATCGTTGTCATTCTCCAATCTCGGAGAGTTTCTACACTTGTTGTCAACATATTCCTCTCTGAGTTTGGACATTATGGCCAGCATTGTTTTATGGTCCTCTCCATTGTAATGTCTTGAAGGGCTTTCCAGTATTCTTTCGACATATTGATCGTATTTGGACGCCGGCCAGTCAAGCCCAGCTCGAAGGCGGAACCAGCTGTGTCGGACAGCTGGCAGTTCTGTATTCGTCGTTTCCCCACCTAGGAATCTAATAAAATAAATAATGTCGTTCTTGAACAGCACCAGGGAGACATTATCCTCGATTCGTTTGAGTAGCCAGAGAGAACGTTGTTCCATTGAGGAATCCTTTTGTTCCCCTCTGACTACTCCATTCAGATAAATCGCAGTCGAAGATCGGGGGCTGAGCAGCTGCGTCCTTAAACGGTTCCAGCTGCTCTGAATTCCACTGTTCGTAGACCTATCTGAAATTAAAAGAAAGTTTCTAATAATCGAAACATCGGGGCAGACAATTTCTGCCCCGTGCTTTTCGAATGTCATTTGTTGATTCATAATTTTTTTCGTGATAATTTTTCAAAATCTCTGGCCCGAGACAGGCGAGAGGTTTTCTGAAACAGTTTTCGTGTAGATTCGGGCGAGTTCCACGTGCCCTTTAGTTTTTGATACTTCGCCTGCAGAATGGCGTGTTCCTTTTCTAGGGATTCCAATTTCTGTCGGGTGGCGATGATGAAGGGGACAGTCGAGGTATCCGTGGCAAATTGAGCGAATCAGACATGTTTATTCTTTGTGGCGAATTCTGGGTGATAACTAGAATATAAATGGGAATTGATTAACTAGATGTCCGTATTCGTGGAGATGTTGGATGTTAAAGGTGATTTCAGAGGTGTCACTGGATATTGAGGATGCTATAGAGACGATCAGTCCGAGGGAATAACGTTCAAGAAAATGAATTAGAGCGCGGAGAAGATATGGAGGGCAATTTATACTATGAATAGCCGCGTAAGTATAACTAAATTAGGCATCTACGTTGGATTTTCATTTCAACGGGGCGTAAATGGTCATTTCTGGCAAAGGGGAAAATCAGGGGGGCACGAGTGAGGTCGATGAAACAGGGGTCCTGATAGGGATAGGTAGGACAAGTAATAGTCGTACATAGATTACGTTAAGTATCAGGGATCATTAAGAAAATCATGGGTGGGGAAACTATGCGTAATACTTGTAGCAATAGGAGTACCTATATCGTCCGTACTGATAACGACCTCATTGATAACGATGATAGTAGGTGTAAAAGAGGCCGAACATGGTAGTATTTATAATTGTGGTTATACTAGGGGTAATAATTTTAGCGGTGTTAATAATAATATTAATGGCAACTACGAGGTCATTTGTAGTAACAATTTTAATGTCAGTAACAATTTTAAATCTATTAATGATATTAATAATGTTAGTAGTAGTAATGAATAATAAATAATGAGGATGAAACTAATACAAATCGCAATAATAGTAATAATAATAATACTAATCATAATATTACCGATAATGATAGCAATAATCCCAACGATAATAATGATATTATTAGGAAAATAATAGCAACAAGGATGATATTAATAATAATGATAATAAAAATGGTATTAATAATAATACGTGTAATGAACATGTTATGGGCGATAAATGGGATGTTACCAATAACCGGGGCAACGATAAGAACTATAACTGACACAGTAAATTGGGAAGTTGATCCGCAGCTACGACAGCAGTAATTTTATCTCAGCAAAATTGGTGCTTAGAAACTTGCTGAATGTGAGGTTAATGTCATTTTCCCAGCAAGTAGAAATGTCGATTCCGACTGGGGAGAGAAAATTCTCTAGGCACATTCGACATACGATGTTGTGTTTTTCCTCGTTGCTAACTGGGGAAAATGAATCTCTGTAATACCATCCTAGTTACTATAGTAACTGCGAGATTTCTGCCGATCGATAATACTATCTATATTGGGTAATTTCTATTTATTTTATGCTCGATTCTTATAATTAATTAGGCTTGCATAGACGTTCATTGGATGTTTATTGGCGTGAAGTGCTCGGGAGTATCGTATCGATGGAAATACGTTGGAATTTGGTCGTACATATTCTTAATTTTGGTGTAATATGGGAATAGAAAATAACCACATTGGTTTAATTATGCCTATCGGGTGTTGTCGACAATCCTAGTGAATGAAATATGGTCACAACTTATTTTATGTCAATTGGGACATTGTGGACTATGTTCAAACCTATCGAATCTATTATTAGCGGTTATTGAATATCCGTTTTCTAATACATGTGATTCTAATAAAGATGACCGACACTTTCCCAGAATTTTTCACTCTTTATAATATCATTCAAAAAGTTACCTTTGGCGTTACCTATCACTCCTACCCAGATCAACTCGGTATTTCGAGGTTTTAAGAAAAGAATTCTAAACGATCGTTGAATAATCTTTTCCATTACCCTTAACTAATGGCGCTCTTCCCTTCAATTTAGGATTTTTCTACTCGCCTCGACCGACGTTTCCATCAGCCGTTGCGAGTCGTTTAACGGTGCCCTACGGGGAGGGCCCTGTGCCATTTTGCCAGACCCGTCGCGGACAGACCGAGATTTTGGATAGGCTCGACCCGCGATCACAACTAGGGAACTGAATCCACCAACCGGATCACCGATCTACCTATCCGAGGCTATTTCAATACGTGTAATATATAGTAAATTAAGTGGGACCTCGTATATAATTGATATAGTTAATTATTTTAATATAGCATGAAAATGAAAATGAAGCATTATGAACATTACATTAGCATAACAATTAAATAAATTATTAACATAAACATACAGAAAACTAAAACATCCTTACTTTGTAATTCAAATAAAGTTTTCAGTAGTCAAAATGCAAATTGAATTTTGTTGAAAAAAAGAGGGTTTGAATGAAATTGGTCACTGCTTACACCAGCTGTCACTGAGATAAATTCCACTATAATTCAAGTTGATACATAAATCAACTTGGCGGAATTTATTTTTTGTGAATGCATTTCAGCCATTTTTTAAATGGCTGCTAAGTAAGTTATTTTTTTATAGTTATATAACTTAAAGTTAAATTTTAAGAGTTGAATTATGATTTCATAAGGAAATATGATCATAATTCAAGCTCTTAAATATAACTTTGATCAACTATTTCATATATGTTATTATAAATAATATTTAGGAAATTAAGTAAGTAACAATAACTAATCTCCAAAAATGTGTATTTTTTTTCGGATATTATTCAAAAAATGTGAGTTAAATTATTTTTGAAGTTATAAAAATTATTATTTGCATTAAATAATTATATTTTTTATACATATTTTGAAAAAAATAATCGATTATGTACACAAAATAATTTGGTTTATGATTATTTTTTAAAACTTACCAATATAATTTAAAAATTTATGCTTTTTTTCGGATTTCAGGTTTTGCTTTTTTCGACAGAAATATCTGAAATATTAGATTAATTTTAGTTTTAAGGGTAAATCTTATGAAGATACATCCTCATTTACTCGAAATTTCCTAGAAAAAACCTCAAAATTTAAATTAAAAAATTTTTCCGCCATTTTTCTTTCTAAAATTATCTCAAAAATGTCTATAAAATTATTTATTATAGGGATTTTTTCAACTTCGGATGGCTACATGTTAAAAGTTAGCATGCATGTTTTATTATGGGTTGTGTTAATGTGCATTATTTTATTTCTCTATCACTTTTTGTGTCTCTATAGTTTAGGGTTTGTCTCATTGACGATTTTACAAGCAACCTCAAGGTGAGTTGGTGTGTTTATATGCTATAAATTTATTGATTTTCTTTTATATTATAGGTAATTTATCTCAGTGACAGCTGGTGTATATACTATTGTTGTGTCTGTGTGAGACCAATAGGCGATTTTTTGCCATTTTTTTGGCTTTTTAATTATTTTATTAATTTCAAATTATTTTTATAATTTTTTATATATTTTTTCTTATTTTTGATATCTTAATATTTTATTGTTGGGTTTTATTTTTATTATTATTTTCTTACAATATTATTTTTTTAACCCCAAGCCTGTGTTTTTTCTAAACCTTATTTTGCAAGGTTTTGGCAGTTTATTTCTTTTCTCGTATGTTTCTGTCTGCAGCTATAGGCTTTTTACGAATTTTAATTAATTATTTGTTTTTATTTAATTTTGTTATATTTTTAATTTGTTTTAATTAATGTTTTATTTTATTTTTTATCTTCTTGTGGTGCGTGTGTATGTGCAGTGACCATTTTCCTTAATCTTATTTTTGGTTTTAATCTGTTGATAATTTTGTTTTAATTTTGGCTCTGAACCCAACAAAACTTAAATTTGAATTTAAATTTGTTTAGATTTTAAAATTGTTAATCATAATTCTTCAGACTTTTTTTAAATACCCTAAAATTCTGCATGTAACACGCAATCTGATTTTTATAATACAACATTTATCTTAATTTAGCGCAAATCCAAAATGTTAATAATATAAATGGCGAATTTTAATAAATTTAAATGCACGTTATTCTAAGATAAAAGTTGTATTTAACAAATTTTACTGCGCGTTAAAATATATATTTTAAAAAGTAACTAATCCCGTAACCCGCCATAAATTACCTAAGTAAAAGACATTTTTTACCTTTCATTATTTCGAATTTATGAAAAAAAGACATTACGAAAATTATTAAATACAAATTTATTTATTAATATATATTTAGTTGCAAACAGACAAACACCACCAACCAATTATATATATATATATATATATATATATATATATATTATGACATAAAAAATTCTTTGTGTCATTGCAAAATGAAAAGAAATCAGAGGTGAAAACTAGATAAAGTTCTTTCAATAATATATATTGATTTGTTTGAATGCTAGAGTTATTAATGGTGAGAAAAAATAAACACAAAAATACATTTTTTCGTTTTTTGCTATTTTGTTGATTTTTTCATCTTTATTAATTTTTTTAAAAATAAAATAACAGTATAACAATTTATTGCAATTGTTATTTTTTAAAAAAATACTGCATGATTTGCATGAAATATTGCAATACTCCTTACGTCCCACACTGCCAGTTTTTCTGCCGAGGAAAATGGTTGTTACAAAGGATTAAGAAACGGATCTTATTAACATACACATTAGATTTGGGGGGAGAGACACCGTTAAATACAAAGAAATTTACTTGATAAATTTCTGATTTAAGTAAGACTTTGTTTATTGTTGGTCCATTGCATTTTTGAATAAACAATCCTAAAGATTTGTTCACCTGTCTATAAGATGCTTTTTTTATTTTCATTATTAAATATCGGGCGTTGCTTTGATCTCAGAAGAAAGGAAATTCAAGGACAAAAAAATTAAAACAAAACATTAAAATTTATTTATTTTAATTATATTTATTTATTTATTCGAGTGCTTTCATGTATACAGTATTTTTTGTTTTTTCGTGTGGGCATCGTTTTCAAGAAGATTTTATATTTTGCAAGCTTTAATATGTCGCACATACGCCACTATTTACTGTTCTAAGTTCTTAGTAAGATTACTGTCCACTTATGTTAACTAACAGTAATCGCAAATAAAACATTCTTGATTGTTTGGATGAACTGTATACAAATGGCCTGTACACAGTATATTTGAAATTAAACAGTATATTTTACAATTTCTTGATTGAGTAAATATAACCAAAAAATAGACAAAATCGTAGTGACTTGTATCGTTTCTCAATTTCTATTAGTTAAAATAAGAACCTCTCTCACTGGGGTCTGGGGGATTATTTAAAAAAGTCTTTTTGCCTAAAACCTTTGGAAGAGTGTACTTAACAACCTAAAGTTTCTTTGCGATCGGATTAACAGTGTAATAATGCATACAGGACAGACAGACAGACATCCATTCATATATATATATATATATATAAATAAAAAATAATTTTTTTGTTAAAAAATAAAAATGGTGGGTTTCTAGGTGTTGATATTTTGAAACTATAAGGTTGTTACCCAGACAACCCCATACAAATATCTTTAGCTTTCCACTCGGCACCCGTTGCTGAGCAACGTTGGAACTGTTATCGAGTGGGTGGATCATCCGCAAAAAGTGAGCTATCTCTTTCAAATGTTAACCTATACTCTTATATCATTTATCTTTATGCCTATTCGCTTAGTCCTTCTTATCGTTGTCCGTGTTGATGATTTTTCTATGGCCTGTAAACCCTTTGTTATGTTAAATATCCACACAATATTTCTCTTACCCTTATCCCTATCATAACTACAATGCTCCCTATTATTCTTACTAGTATTACCATCGTTACTGTTATATGTATTACCTTTATTAATTGTTGCCCCGATTACATGTATTATTATTCTTATTACTACCATTAACATTATATTCATTATTATTATTATTATTATTATTATTATTATTATTATTTTTATTACTATTATTATTATTATTACTATTATTATTATTATTATTATTATTATTATTATTATTATTATTATTGGTGGGTTTCTGGGTGTAGATATTTTGAAACTATATGGTTGTTACTCAGACAACCCCATACAAATATCTTTCGCTTACCACTCGGCACCCGTTGCTAAGCAACTTTGGAATTGTGTTCGAGTGGGTAGATCGTCCGCAAAAAGTGAGCGCTATTACTAATGCTATAATTGACCGAACGATCCATAGGTCCAACGAGCTGCCGATAGAAGGCCTGTGCTCGATTTCGATTTTTAGGTCCCATTATTCTCCTATCTCTGTCAAATGTTAACCTATACTCTCATATCATTCATTGTTATGTCCATTCCCATAGTCCTTCTTATCGTTGTCCGTGTTGATGATTATTCTTTGACCTGTACACCCTTTGTTATGTTAAATATTCACACAGTATCTCTCTTACCCTTATCCCTATTATAACCACAATGTTCCCTATTACGTATTATTGCTTGCCTTATCATTGATACTATTATATGTATTACCTTTATTAATTGTTACTACTATTACCTTTATTATTATTTTTATTACTATATAATTACCATTACATCTATTATATTACTACTATTACCATTATTACTATCATTATTATCATTATTATTACTATTATTATTATCCTGATTATGATCATCATTATTATTATTATTATTATTATTATTATTATTATTATTATTATTATTATTATTATTATAATTACCATTATCCTTACTATTATCATTATAATTATCAAGTTTTTACTAGGGATCCTTCATTATTCCTCCGCTTTATAAAATATTTTCTTGTATAAAAATTTAGTTGTAATCCATCTGTATTTTTCCGGTTTTCGATAAAGTATTTATGTTAATTCGAAAAATTTTGCAGCGTTCCGCCCTTATTTTACGGTTTTATCCTTATTCTGTAGTTTTCGATAAAGTATTTTCATCGATTCGGAAAATTTAAGCAGCGTTCCGCCCTTATTTTACGCGTTCCACTTTTACTTTACTATTTTCAATAAGTATTTTAATTACTTCGGAAAATTTGAGCAGCGATCCGCCCTTATTTTTTGATTCCTAGAGAATATAATATTAACAATTGAACAACATTCCACTTTTACTTTACTATTTTCTATAAGTATTTTGATTAATTCGGAAAATTTGAGCAGCGTTCCGCCCTTATTTTACAGTTTATAAGAATATTACACAAATAATCGAACGACAATTCGCTTTTGTTTGACTATTTTCTATAAGTATTTTAATCATTTCGGAAAATTTGAGCAGCGTTCCGCCCTTATTTTACAGTTTATAAGAATATTACACAAATAATCGAACGACAATTCGCTTTTGTTTGACTATTTTCTATAAGTATTTTAATCATTTCGGAAAATTTGAGCAGCGTTCCGCCCTTATTTTACAGTTTTTATGATAAATGTTTTAACTATTTCCAAAAATTTGCGCAGCGTTCTGCCAATATTTTCCGTTTCAATTCAACATAATTTATTAAATCCTTATATATTATTTTAAAACATTATTTTTCATGATTTTGGTCATTCGGATTAATCTTTTTCCGATGGCTATCCATTTTAACTGTTGCAACGATTTCGCAGTTTTCCCCGCTACCCATTCCCCCTTTTTGTCCTTAAGATCTATTTATGTTCATATTATATTTAATGAGTGCCCACTGGACTACTCGGTGTTTGATATTTTGAGCCGATTGTTGTTAAAAATTTATGTTAATTTTACAGGAAACGGATGATAAATAAGCAGCCAAAGGACTACTCATTTACCCTCCAATTTCCCCTATGTACGGATAATATTGACGTTCCAACTACTGCGTTCCGCACGCCGGAGCCTTCACGGGCACGAATCATTGGCGATATTCCACGTACTTACACGGTTCGATAGATTATGTGTGATTTTAATTACTTGCAGTTTGTTTTGGCTGTGGGCCACAAAATAAAAATTAAATGTTACCGTCTAAATTCGATAAAAGTTCCGAGGCAAAATCATATATTCTTCATATAAATTCTACATTCATATCATAAAATTCCATAAATTTAATTCAAATCTAAAATTTTAATCAATAATTATACACTAGCCGAGAGTGGTCGTGTTCAGACAAAACACTTACCCGTGTTAATTGCCTGAATGCACGGCTCTCGACTAGTTACGCACATCAACTAATTTTCTAACTAAGTTACCACTAAAATTGAAAATTTTCTCTCCGAAAAATAAGACTGAAAATTTATGAAAACACATCATTGTAGGTATAAATACTTTGGCCTTAACCTTGCGTGTTAATTTTATTGCGATTAAACAAAATTCGACCTTGAAATTATTTGTGCTATCTAAATTAAATTTTAATTTATTTCTTAATTTAAATTGGTAATTTATTTTTTAACATTTTTAATTAAATTTATTCATCTAAAAATATTTTATTTTTATTCATTTAATTCATTAAATGGTCATTTTGCGGTCGAATTTTCTTGTTATTATGTTATTTTTTATGTAAATTTCGTGCGGTTCTTGATGCATTTTGTATTTATTTTATTTTACTTTTATGTTTTTAATTTTATATTTATTTATATTCTCTCAGATTTTAAAATGTTTAGTTGGTGTTGTATATTGTATTTTAAGTTATCTTGGTGCTGGGTTTTCGTGCTGTATAACTGATGCATTTAAACAATTCTCAAGGCTATTTGTGTTCTGGCCCAACATAAAACACTCCGGGGCCCGTAAAATTGCGACCCGCAATTTCTAAAAGATTTAAGCTATGAACTATGCAGAGTTTACATTTTCCATTCAATTGGGTCTACGAGCTACAGGGTCGTGACCTCAAAACTCACATGCATAAAAATAATCATACAGTATACATCAATATATGGATTACAAGATGAAGTGAAAGAGGACCTACAGTCCGGTTATGATCACACATCAAGAATAGTTAATAGTCTGAGGATTATTAGTTCATTGTTAATCATGAGTTCAATATTCTGTCTCTTAGGTATTCGTCTCGCTGATGCCTTGAGTTTCTTGGTTTCTGATTGATTACTTTCTTCAGCAAGTTCTGATGTTTTGACGATTCGATATCTGTTGTGCGGTTTAGCTTTGAGATTTTGTTTAGTTTGGGGAATTTACTTTATTAGATGCCGATTGTTTGGAAGATTGGCAGACTTAGTGAATCTCAGATAAGAATAGAAAGAATGTTTCGTTCAAGACTCCTTTTTGATCGTGTATTTGGGGTTTTGGGTTGAGAATAGATATTCTTGGTTTTGGTTGTTGACTCTCTAGCGTCTTGAAACTGGATGAAGTTAAACTGGGTTCTGTGGATAGATGACCCGTTTTCATATTATCTCGTCTTGATTGTTTGATGATAATTGATCGGTTCGGGATTATTCATGATTCTTTGAGGTTAGTTTTTGTTTCTTCTTTTTGGTTATCGATTTTGGCTGTTTGTTCTCGATTTTCGGTTCTTTTCTGTTATTTTGTAGTGTTTCTAAAGAGCATCCATGATTATTTTAATATGATTTCCTTGATGGGTGTTTCCTTTTCTATTGACTTTCGGATTTGATTTTCTAGAGTTCTGAGGGTTTGAACGATCTGTCTAAGTTTGGGCTTCGTTCACTTTGATTATTAATATATTTACTTTTCTTGTTTTAATCCTTTTGGCATTGGGTATATTAGAAGTTGATTGGCATCCTTTCAGTTTCTGCATCTCTCGGCATATTTGCTACAGGTAATGTTGCATCGTTTGATTGATTGGTGTTTTTTCGACATCTTTCTAAGGGATGCTAAGTTGTATATATGGGTTTATTACTGCTATCTTCCTTCCATCGCCAATATCATGCTGCTTTCGCTTTCCTTGTTTTAATAACAATTTTCAAGTTCCTTTAATAGGGCTTGTTATAATTTCTTTTGATTTTGGGTAGTTGTTTGACTTTATGTTTCTCTCCCTTCTTTATCTCTGTTGCTTTTATTATCATATCTGGTTTCTCGTTTTTGTGATTGGTATTAACTTTATTTTAACATCGCTTATCTTCTTTGTTTGCCTTTATTACGATTTGCAAGATTCTTTCGATATTCCATTTTGATTGGGTGGATTTTGTAGTTCAGTCTCATCATCTTTTATCTTGTCGTTTATTGGCATTGCCATTTGCATTCTCTCTTTACCGATTTGATTTGTCTTTCTTGTTATCTGATTTTTGATTGTTGAGTTGGTTTTGGTTTGTTCTCTGATCCTTTCTTTATTCATATCCGCTATTGAACGTCGGTCTTGCTTGAAATTACTATTCCATGATATTCATTTTTGTCTCACTTGGCTGCATCTATTTCCTTTACAGTTGGACGTTTTTCTTGCTCTTTTCCTTGCTTTAATGTTGAGTCTCTTCCACTCCTTTGCTACATTTATTTCTTTGTCTTTTTAGTTTTTCCATTTAACTCAATCACCACAAATTTCGTTTCTCAGTTAGCTTTCCTTTGTTGTTATTCGCCAGTTTCTCATTACTTGATTCAGTTTTTTTGTCAAATTATTTTCCATCGTCTTTTTCATTGGCTTAATATTTCATTTATTTCTTCATCATCTTCCGTTTTGTGTTGGTAATTTCTTTGCTATTTTGCTGCTTTATTTGGCTTCGATCGTGGATTTGTTATCGTTGTTTCTCGTTTTCGTCTTTCATCTGATTGTACTGGATTTTATAAATTTTAATTTGCTCTCCATGTCTACTCTTGTTTCTGATTTTCTTGACGGCTTCGGTAGATCTTAGTTGGTTTATTTCAATTTCTGCTCCGATACTTGGTTTGAAATCGTCTAATTTTGCTTGTAGATTTAGTTTTCGGATGTTGGGCATTGTCGCTACAACTGCGCTTTACTGTTTGATATACTTGGTTAGCTTCTAATTGATTCGTTTCTCAATTTTAACGTAATATCGCATGACTTGTCTTTCTCATTCCGCTTTATTCTTTGCCACATCTTCTGATTTTTAATTAGTTTTCGCTCCTCGACTATAATATTTATATACTACTTTTATATATTATTGGATATTATTATACTCATTCCATATAGTATTTATAAACTACTTTTATACGTTACTATATAAACATATCTATTATATAAATTATATGCACATTTCTAACTATTTATTACTTTATCTCCAAAGGGTCTTCTCGCAAGGTGCGTATCCCTCCGCATCTCTCGTCAGTTACATGATATATGTCGATTTCACTTGAGCACCTGAGTGGTGCCATTAGTGACGGTGGTTGTTGCGTCTATATCATACTTGGGTATTAGTTCATATCTTGACTTGCTTTGTTCTCTCGATTTTGAATTTTTTGTGAGTCTATCATTTGTTTCCAACAGATTTTGTCTGTATTTTCTTCATCTTTTGATCTTTTCTGATCGTCTACGTTATTTGGATTTGACTGTTGTCTTATTTCTTTGTAGGCTACTAAATTTTGCTTTTTATTACTATCTCGGTTTTCTCTCTCTTCATTATCATCCTCTTTTTTCTGTATTCGTCATCATCATCCTTTTTGTCCTGGTTTTTATTACATCGAGCCTTCTCGATCCTGTTGTCCTCGACCTTTATTTCTTTGATTATATCTTCATACCTCTTGATTATCATTTTCCTTCCATTTCTGATGTCATCAATTTCTTGTTTTTTACCGCTAGATTTTCGTTGTATCCGGTGCCATTCTCCTACCAATGTTTCTAATTCTTCCTTTCTTGACCCTATTCTCTCAGGCTCTCGTTTATTGTCCGTGAATTTTATTTCTCCTCCCTTTAACAGGGCTTTTATCATCCTTGGTAATGCATACTCGGAATTTATTGCTCTTTTTAGTAATATATTTTCATTGCTTTCAAATTTGTTTACGTCTATGATTTCGTTATCGGTTTTCCTTTTTCTCCAATTGATCAGTTTTGCTGCTGCTTCATCGTATCCTCCCTCGATTGCTCCAAGGATTGGGTTTAAATTTTGTCCTGTTATTTCGATGTCATCTTGAATTGCATTTATCGTAATGAATTCTATTGCGCTTGCTTCTCGCGGTATCATAATATAATTTAACATCGTTTTTCCTTTATTGTCCTTCTCATTTAGAGTTGATCCTGTTTTTAATAACTCCCTCAGAATTTTCGTTGACATATCTCTTGACACTGCAATCATCATGGGTGTTTGTCGTAGCCTTCACGGGCACGAACTATTGGCGGACTTACACCGCACTTACACAGTTCGATAGTTATGTGTAATTTTACTTCCTTGCTTTATGTTTTGGCTGTGGGCTGAAAAAGAAATAAAAATAATATTACCAGATGAATTGGGTAGAAGTTTCGACGCGTGAATGTTTTATTTGGCATGACACATCTCACATAGAAATCGGAAGTTCATGCTATTAACACTCATGAAGCATTCACTCGTATATCTTCATAATTGGTCAATAAACATGAATGCATAGTTTCATAATTGGTCAAACAATTCATAAATTATTCATCCATATCGCTCCATACGGAAATTTACAGCAAAATAAAAGTAAGACTGAAAAATAAGCTTTTAAATAAATACTGAAAAATAAGATTAAAATCTGGCAAAACATATCAGTATATATACCTATAGTTTGACCTTAACCTTGCATGTTATTTTTATTGCGATTAATCAAATTTGACCTTGAAATTATTTGTGTTATCTAAATTACATTTTTATTATTTTCATAATTTAAATTGGTGTTGGGCCAGAACACAAACGGCCTTGTAAAATGTTTAAATGAATCGGTAACACACATGCAAATATAACATGCAAATTTAAACTCAAACCTATTAAAACATCAACTAAACCCTATCAAATATGAGAAAAAGATAATTACATATAAAATAATAAACATAAAAATAAATTAAAATAATAACAAAATGCAACAAGATCCGCACGATACAAATACAAACATAACATGAAAACCCAACAAATTCGACCGAAATTTGATAATTTAACAAAAATGAAAATTTCATGAAAATGAATATTTAATTGTCTAAGAATCAATAGTTTATTGTCAATCTTGAGTTCTATATTCTGTCACTTAGGTATTCGTCTCGCTAATGTCTTGGGTTTCTTTGGTTTCTGATTGATTTGTTCTATAGCAGGTTCTGACTTTGACGATTCGATATCTGTTGTGCAATTTGGCTTTGAGATTTTGTTTAGTCTGGGGAATTGACTCGTTTTGATATAGGATTGATTAGATGCTGATTGTTTGGAAGATTGGCAGGCGTAGTGATTGTCAGCTAGAAGAATAGATAGAATGTTTCGTTCAAGACTCCTTTTTTGCTGGTGTATTTAGGGTATTGGGTTGTAAATTGACATTCTAGCTTTTGTTTGTTGATTTTTATTTTTGCATATTGAACTGGGTGAGGTTCAATTGGATTCTGTGGATAGATGACCAGTTATCATATTATCTCGTCTTGATTGTTTGATGATAATTGATCGGTTCGGGATTATTCATGATTCTTTGAGGTTAGTTTTTGTTTCTTCTTTTTGGTTATCGATTTTGGCTGTTTGTTCTCGATTTTCGGTTCTTTTCTGTTATTTTGTAGTGTTTCTAAAGAGCATCCATGATTATTTTAATATGATTTCCTTGATGGGTGTTTCCTTTTCTATTGACTTTCGGATTTGATTTTCTAGAGTTCTGAGGGTTTGAACTATCTGTCTAAGTTTGGGCTTCGTTCACTTTGATTATTAATATATTTACTTTTCTTGTTTTAATCTTTGGGCATTGGTATAATAAAAGTTGATCCGTCCGTAATTGGTATCCTTTGAGTTTCTGCATCTCTCGGCATATTTGCTACAGGTAATGTTGCATCGTTTGATTGATTGGGGGGTTTTTCGACATATTTCTAAGGAATGCTAGGTTGTATATATGGGCTTATTACTGCTGTCATCCTTCTCTCAGATTTTAAAGTGTTTAGTTGGTGTTGTATATTGTATTTTATGTTATCTTGGAGCTGGATTTTCGTGCTGTATAACTTGAGCATTTAAACAATTTTCAAGGCCGTTTGTGTTCTGGCCCAACACAAATATACATTAACAATAGTAGTGGAAATAGTTTTATTAATAAAATGATGCTCTTTATTTTATTTATCGATTTGTAAATTTTTCAAGTTGGTGAATTTTCCGGTTTCTCTTATTATCCATACTTAAAAAATCTTCGTGTGCGAAAGGCTAATATATTATATCATAAATAAATAATTTTGGATAAATATTTTTTAGTCAAGTGTAAAGGCCGATAGAAGTTGGAATTATAACAGTTTCTAGTAAATCAAAAGAAGGTAAGACGATTGGAAATCAAAGAGAAATTTAATCGCTGAGAAAAAGCACCAAAAAGAGTCTGAACACTAAATATAGATTTTCCACTTTAATGGGTTAAAACTTAAATAAATTTTTTATTAAATATTATTTAATTACAAATTACTAAATTACAATTCCTTTTAATAATTATAATTAATAATAAATAATTTATGATTAAAACCGATAAATTAATTCTAATTTCTAAAACTTATTGTTAATTATTTATTCAAAAATATCTGTTGTTTATATATTTAATTAAAGTTAGATTTAAGATAAAACTTTTCAAAATTAAAATGAATATTTTTGTTGTTGCATTTTTTTTATTATGTTTCATTTGCGTTTTATTATTTTATTACACACACACTAAATTTAAGAGCAGTGATGACCCTAATTTTCATAAATTTCAAAGAATTTATGTCTTTGTGTATATGCTAGCTATGGGTTGGTATTTTCATTAAACATTTATGGGTTAAATATTTTTCATTTTCAGCTGGCGATTGGCTTCAAGGACCATATGTATATGCTTTATATGAACACTACGGAAAAACTAAAAAAGAAATTGAATTACTCTTTGTTGCCGGGTTTGGATCTAGTATGATATTTGGAACATTTATCGGATCATTCGCTGACAAAATGTATGTAGTTATTTTGGATTGGAATTTTACATTGGTACAATCGCATTGATAGAAAGTCGTACTTAATAAATACTATAAAATCAATTTAATATTAAAAAAATAATAATGATATAAATTAATGTTTTTTATTTTTTAATTATTTTCTCTATTATGCACAGTTATGGGATTGAAAAAGCACAAAGCGCGCCATATTAGAGTAAAATATTTAGCAAGTATTGGAATACTTCTTTTGATATGTTTGAAAGCAATACTCGCACAAAATTGAACTTATTGATAGTGCATATTCCACTTTTTTCAAGAGCTAAAAAATAATATTAGCAATGATGATGTCAATTGATCTCAGTTTGAATTAACATTCCTACATAAATATATAACACAAAATTACTCATTACAAGTTATGGTCACTCACCCCCGCGATAATATAACACAATTTTTTTGAATTTTCGCAAATATTTTTAAAGTGCAATATTGATTTTTGAGTGGATTGTTGAAATTTGACTATATTATCTGCTTTTTTACAGAGGGCTCTTTTTGCATTCTAATATAGTGTCAATATTAATTTTGAGTTCTAAATTGTGTTAATATTGATTTTTTGGTGCAAAAAAGTGCAAACATTAGTTTGCAAAGTATAGTTGCCCAATAAATTTAATCAGTGATTGAGGCAGATAATTTAGATCCAATTTATTCAAAAAAGATTAAATGTAAAACACGATATCAAGAAAATCAGAACGACAGCCAAAATCAAACGGAAATGTTGAAAAATCCCATCGGTCAATAAAACAAGCAATTTGACCAAAAATAAACAACAACAATTTGTTATGAGTACTACCAGAAATTCTAATCTAAATATGCAGCGCTACAACAAAAGTCCAAGCAAACTTGTTCTTGGAAATAACATATATTTGCCTAACTTAAAGGAAAATTGTGAAACCAATTATAAAATTAATGAAAACAAAATTGGAACGAACCCAACCTAAAAATTGACAAAGTCCTAATCAAAAAACCTTTAGCAGCCGATGCGAATAAAAATACGAAGGCTCGTACAAACTTATGGAATTAATAAAAAAGTGTGGCGGCCGTATTAAAAGACAACAATAAAATTCGAATAAACATTAACAGACTGAAACAAAAGCACGAAAAAAACCCAACCATTTACCAAATCTCTGAATAATAGATATATAAAAACTCACAAACATTACAATCAATGACGAAAATACAACAAGAAAATTCGAAAAAACCGCCACAATTTTTATTAGCACAAACAACATAAAATCAGTACATACACAAACACATGTATCATGCACAATTTGTATTATTTTTCATTCTATTGTTGTAAAACAAAAACTTATCAAACAATACACTAAGACACACAACTGTAAATACGATGTAGCAACTTTTATTTAGTTATATAATACAAACCGTAGACACATTTCTAGTTTTGTTATTTTATTTTACATTATTAAAGATTGTAACCTCCAGTTTTTAAGAGGGAAGTTGTGTAATGGTTACTGTTATATTATATTGTAAGTATCTTGAGAAAGATACACGTGCATACATAAATCACACCTTTGATATTCAGACATAATCTTCAGTCATACAACTTCAACATACACACTGACATACATATTATATAATTTAGAATATCTATTATTTCCATTTTTATTGTCTTTCATTTGTTTCCCCTTTTGGATATTATAAATATGTTGTTAATTTTATATAATATGGATATTTATAATCAATTGATAAGGATTATTTTATAATCAAACAATTTATTCATTTACTTTGCAGCAAGGGCTTATCTTATTATTTACTTGTTTGGAATATTAATTTTCTCTTCTACCAAGAGGATAGTTATAATAATAATAATATATATTTTTTAAATTCAATTTGTGAATAAATAATTGTAAGCTTACTATAGAGATATTGTTATATTATATTATTTCTTAATCTCAATGTTCAATTATTGTTTATTGTGTTTAATATATGATACTATGATAGGTTTTGGCGCACATTTTAAACAAAATTTATGATATTTATATTTTTCAATGAATTTTTGAATATACGAAAGAAATAAAAAACGTTTATTAAATTCTTTGGTCATTATTGACTTTTCATTTAAAATTTTCCCTGTGATCTACACAATATTTTTTTGAGTTATTTGACTTGTTAAACACAGAATTGGATTTTCTACATTCCTATATAAAAATATTAAACAAAATGGTAAATGATAGCTACAAAAATTTATTAGCAATAAATTTTACCAGAAAACAATTTGTCAATCAAAATTATTCAATCGATATATACTTAGTTCAGCTGTTTCCAACCTTTTTATACTTTTGCCCTTTTTTTTATAAAAAAATATGGTGCCCCTTAGTTTTTGTAACAGTCTATTTTCTCAAATACTTATCCGATATTGCAATCGAGAGTTCTCACAGACACCTATAAAGAACATACTACTAGATATTACTTTACTAATGCATAGAAATCTTTTTTACCAGGATTATCCAAGATGGCCCAAGTTCTTGTCTTGTGCCTCCTTGAATCGCCTACGTTCTGCTGAACGCAAAATATTCATAAGACATTTTGATAAAGGCCGCACCCCCTGCAAAAATCTCGCGCCCAAAGGGACGGAACCATTGACTTAGTTAATTTATAAAATGCCAAATGATAAAGCTAAAAAAGAATACAAAAATAAAAATAAATTTTACATATTTTTTTATTATGATTTGCCAGTAAAACATAATTTTAAATGAAATATATATATTTAAGTTATAGGAATTAGTTCATACATTAAAAAAATAACGTGATAAGTAAAGTTATTAGTATTAAAACAACAGATAATTATTACATATTAAAATATTTTAAAATATATTGTCCTATTCTCTAAGAATTTCTACAGTTTTAGCCATTCGATTCTGCCCTGCTTTATCACATTAGAGTTTAACCTGATCAACCAACTATATCACTCCTTCAATTTCTTTTCTCTTAGCCTTTACAATAAGTTATACACAAAACTTTTTGATCTTACATTTTATAAAAATATTGGAAAAAAATATTCTACTAAAACAGCGAGTTTTAAAAGCCAATAGAGCGAGGAGACCAACTGATGGTTCTATGACCGCATGTAACCAAACATGTAAATTTTACGGCCCACGAGATTCACCACAATTTTAAAATATTATTTTGTGATATTGTTATGACTTTATGGCGGTGCAATCTTGACGAAAACCTCCAACATTAACTGTGATGTACAAACACAAGTTTTTATATCGACTTGAAAAGCTAAGTAAATAAAAGAGAAACAAATATTTTACTGATAAAATATTCGATTTTTTTATTGATTGCTATCATTATAATTTTTAAAATAATATATATTAAAAGAACGTTTTCTAGTTTTTACCTCTGATTGCTTTTCATTTTGCAATGACATAAAGAATATTTTTATTGATTGAATATGAATCAGATGATTGACATTGACAAATTTTCGGCATAGCCCTTTTCAAGTGACGTAGATCATAAATTTTTTAATTAACTAAGATAAATAGTCCCATATGGTTATAAATACTTAAATCTGCTATTTTTACCCCCAAAAAATTACATATTATTATATATGTGCGGCTAATGGGATTATAATACAAAAATTTCTGACAATAATTTATATCTGATTCGATTTAATTTGAATTAATTTCCTATTTAAGTCAATAATTCCAACAGAAATCAGTCCAACAATTGCTACAGCTTGTTACTATATTTTTTAAACGTTTTTATTCTCACTTTTTATTTAAATTGTGCAGTTTAATTATTTTCATAATCGCTCTGTTTGTTGACTTGTGAAGCCTGAAATATTTCCGAAAATCAATATATTGCGAAACAAGAAATTTAATTATTTTCAATTTATATTTATTTAAATTTGATTTAGTTTTACATATTTACTGTGCAAATTTCTCTGTAGCAACGAGAAATGGGGTTTTATTAGTTGTACATAATGAGTTAAATGAATTCAATTTCTTGTTTGAAAATATAAAACCTTTAACAAAAAAGCCGTCCAAAGAGCTTGATTGATTAATAAAATAATATTATGGATAAGTCTAAAACATAAAGTAAAAACAAAATATTTCAATAGAAAACGAATTTTATGAATAATGTATGTGTTAGGCGCATAAATTGTGTAACGCAGTGGGAAATTGTGATAATATTTCATAAAGAATTGTTTCAGAATTTAAAAAACAAATCCTAAGATGCACAGAAAAATTAAAAAAGAAAGGAGACTGTTAGAGTAATTCTCAGGAGACCAAGAACAGTAAATGAAATGAATGGTAGATCTTTTTGAGCTCTTGAGTTTAAAGGATTGGAAATTCATAATGAATATACACTAATTACGTTTCATTTGCTGCTAGCACTGCTTTCAAAAAGAGCACAGAGCAAGTATCTCAACATTTGGTTATATTTTTACAGTCCAATAACGGGAGAGAATTCTACACATTATCTTCCTGTAGCATTTACACAAGGGCACAAAATAGGAGCTTATAATTATTATTTTTTATTATTGTTATTATTTATTATTATTATTTATTAGTATTATTTATTATTATTTTTTTATTATTAATATAATTATTATTTATTAGTATTATTATTATTATTTATTATTATTTTTTAATTTTAATATAATTATTATTTATTATTATTATTATTATTATTATTATTATTATTATTATTAATATTATTATTACGATTATTATTATTAAGTCCTGCACAGAAAAGTGTAAAATTAATAGCCCTTTATTTTTCATCCAACAATACTCCATAACCAAAGCGAAACATTTTTATTGTCAGTTTGCCGTCATAAAATAATTAAAATAAATATGCAATCATTCATTTTATCAATCGTTTTAATAGAAAAAGAAATTATTTTTAAACCATTTATTTGTCCATCTTCTTTTCGAAAGAATTAACTGTACGTTCCAGAACATTTTATTGACATATTGACCTTTTATGATGTTTGACTCGCCATTAGATTTAAAAAAGTAAACTCAACTTTGAGACTTTGGTCAAAACGACTCGCCATCACAGAGTCAGACTAATACAATGGTGCCCAGAAGCAGGGTTATTACTATATTTCCTACATCATTCAATGTGCTAATTTTGGTCTGATTTCCAAAAATTAAATTAATTAAACATTTTATGATCTCATGAGCAATAATTATATATTCGACGTATTCAAATCACAAAATATTTTGCTTAAAATTGGAATGAGGATATTTTTTGGCTCTAGGTTGAATTTTGTACTGTTGACATAATTATTTCTGTCTTTGCATGGAATAAATCACTACCACATTTGGTTCCTAAATTGATGCTCTCTTTCATCAAATGCCTAATAGATCTATATTTTTGTATTTTAATCAAATTAAACCAATTTAAGCGATTTAATCTGATATTAAAATAATTATTTATAAAATCTTTAGGCTAATATGTTTTTGAAATTCTACATTTAAAAAATAGATAAGAATTAAATTCAAGGAATAAAATTAACAGAACTGCTTGACAAAATTGAATGCACCAATCCGATAGAGAGAAGTTGATTTTCAGATAACATTGAAAGCTATTGATTAAAAATAATTTATTGTAAAATTTTTATTTAATTATTATAATTAAATATTATTAGGAAGCCGTTGTTATCTAAAATTGTGTTTAATAGTAATTTGCAAAATCATTTATTCTAAAATGTGTAATAATAATATTTAATAATAATAATAATAATAATAATAATAATAATAATAATAATAATTCAACACTTGAGAAATGAATGGGCTTATCTATCAATGCGATTGTGCATGTATTTGATTGATTTTAATTGGTTGCTAATTCTTGGTTTGCAGAGGCCGCAAGAAGAACTGTGTTCTGTATGGTATTTTATACGGATTGTCATGCGTCACGAAGGTGAGTAATAATGATCGTTTTATTCTCATTTGATTCGTTCAACTATTTAATAGTTCATTAACGCAAGCTACAATAAATTGATATTTATTTAAAATTGTCTGTTAGAAAATTTCTTTCAAAATCTGTGAATGATTTAGTATTCAGTTTGAACATATTTTAATTTTCGTTTAATTATTCTCCTTTTTAATATTTTACTTTAGATTCTCATTTCAATATTAATAGGGAGGTTATTATTAATTGTAATAACTGCTGTTTGTTCAACTAATTGCAATTTGTTTGCCAACAAACTGTATTCGACACAAATAATTGGTAAACAAATAAACAATAAAAATGTCAGGGTGTTTTTGCCATAAAACATAGGCTTTTATTTTTACATTGTGACGATGCTCAGCACAGTAAAAGTCAGAATATTCGAATATAGAAGTCAAAAAAAGAGTCGACAGATCGTGATAAATTAGCCGACTGCAAACCCAAAAAAATAACCGATGTCCAACAAATGCCAAAAAATTAATCGATGACTTGATATAAGAATGTCAAAAAAATCGTCGACAATTCAATTATAATAATTTTTTGGAAAAATTTAATAAAATAACTAATAATCTATACATCTGCAATATTTACTACCTACTACAGTAATAATATCTCTCAGTTAACTTACACCCTTTTAAAAAAATTGTATTATTTTTGGCCCCTAATGTTTCGACTATTTTTTTAGAATTTAATATTGTCGGCTATTTTTTGTAATACAGTTTCGACGATTTTTTCGGGTTTCAACATTGGCGACGATTTTAACCAATTAAAGCTTTTTTTCTTTGGCGAATATTTATTTGGCTTCCATATTCGACTATTCTAACCATCACCCTCAGCACGGAGAGCAATACAATGTGATAAGAATAGAGACTTTTATCTTTTCTTTTAAATAAGTTTGGGATCACAATTCGAATCATTCATTATTCAACAGAATATTGTGTTTACAGCATTTTCAGTTTAAACCAATATTTATTTATAACAATCTAAATCAAAGTTATCTGCCTAATAATTCAGATAACTTTGATTTAGATTGGTATGGATGAATATTGGTTTTAGCTGAAAATACTGCAATATATATTCAACACAACATACTGATTTTTTTTATTTATTATTAACCTTTAAATTCATTTTTCATTTTAAACTATTATTTTATATTTAATTTTTAAAATCTTTGTCTTTTAAAATTTTTGCGATTTTATATTTTCTAATTTAACATCTCACATTAGCTCTATTAATCTAATTTATGGATTTATTATTATTACTTTTATTATTATTATTATTATTTATAATAATAATAATAATAATAATAATAATAATAATAATTCTAAATATTTTAACGATGTTGATAAAGTGGATAACTATTTTTTAGCACTTTTCTAGTTTCCATATTTTAATGTGTGGCAGAATATTAGGTGGGATTGCAACGTCTCTACTTTATAGTGCTTTTGAATCTTGGTTATTGACGGAACACACAAAGGTTCGTTTTGCATAATGCCTATAAAATTACAGGTAGGATATTTAGAGAAATTTCCCCAAAGAATTACAAGGAACAATTTTTTCCCATGCATATCTTGGCAACTCAGTTGTTGCAATTTTGAGTGGAGTTGTGGCCCAATATTCAGTGGATTATATGGGATTTGTGTAAGTTATCTAGAATTGGGATAGAGATCATTTTTCATGCTTACTCATTCATTTTATTAATATCTAATTATTATTAATATCTAATTACATTTATTAATATCTGATTATTATTTATTAATATCTGATTATTAGTTATTAATATCTGATTATTATTTATTAATATCTAATTACATTTATTAATATCTGATTATTATTTATTAATATGGGATTATTAGTTATTAATATCTGACTATTATTTATTAATATCTGATTATTATTTATTAATATATTATTTTATTGCAATTGTTTTATTTTTCAGCACATTCTAACAACAAAAATTTCCGATAAAAAATTCATGAGATTATAATTTTAGTCGTCCCTACCTTGTGTTTTTGATATTGCCTAATAAATCAATCGTATAGAGTTTTTAGAAATACTTTTTTCAAATTTTTTTCAAATTGAAATATTGGATTAAAAAGTGTTAAAATTAGATTTTTCTCAGGAGCTTTTCTTTGAATTAAATTATTACACAGAATTCATTTTTTGCTTAACCAAGTATTTCCCTGATACATCATAATAGGCTGATTTCATAAGCTTATTTCCTCATGATAACTACACATGGTCTTTGCCCTAACGCATTGGTTTTCAAGCATTTTTGACTTTAGTAGACCCCCGTCGCCCTAAAATAGAACATTTACAAAAGTATCAAAAACAACTTTCGATTTGATAGTCTTTACTATGAAAATGTGCGTATTTTTAAAGTTATATAAATTAAAACGACATAAAATGGAAATCGATAACTATTACCATAAAATAGATACACTGAAAATCAAATCTTTTAATGAGAGGGATAAATTTGATGTCTTCGGAGATTAATTTAAATTCTGTGATGAGATTTGGAACCACACCAAAATCCTTTTCTGCGAAATATGAAGATAAAAAGCTATGAAAAGCTTTCTCAATATATTCATAATGTAGGATACTTTTGCAGTATATCTTTTTGAAGCCAGAATTTCTAATATCGTTTTTTGAAATCCGTCTTAAGCTCTTCAGTTTTACTTATTCAGATTAGCGTTCCTTGTAACATTATAATTTTTACTTCATGTTTATTATACGAAAGTATATAAGTACTGTCTGTGTTATGTGAATTAATTCATTTGAGGAAAACCAAAACTTTGTTTACGATCTTCTTACATGGTATCCAATCTCGTGAAGCCCCATTTATGATTCATGCAACCCCAATTTTTGTTTTTGCTTACATGTACTTCTTGCCGTTGAAAGTCGACCCATAGGGCTTGAAATAGACTACTGTTTCTACTACGAATACATTTCTGATATTTATTTTAGTAGTTAATATTAATATTTCAAATAATAATTTTCCAGTAATATTTCAAAAGCTGAATCGCATCTATACACTTAATGCCAGGAATCAAGATAAAGCAAAAAAAACGATAACATAGTTTCTTATAACCTTTTCCCTTCACAAGTCTCATTTAATAAATATCTCACATTTGGTTTTCTTTTACTTCTTTTTATCACTGTTAATTACCTCTGTCTATGGTTAAGTTTCAGCATAACTTTTACAATATGTTCCCATTTGGAAATGATATAAATTGACAAGAGAAGCAATTATTGTAAATAAATCATCATTTTACTAATACCATACGGATCACCAGGTTCATAGTCATTCAGAATCAGATTCTTTCACATTTCTTTATTTGCTTCTGGGATACTCTTATCAGACTTATGGGCGTCTTCCAATGAGTTTTTATCTTTCAGCTCTCTATTAAATGTTTCATTGCCTGACTAAGTGTCTGTATATAAATCTGTTTTGATCATTACAATTCGAATATGATCCTTAAAACCCCAGTTTGCACTTTTGTGTGATTTTGGTTCTTTAACTACTTCTAATTATTATTATCAGAAATCAGATTCCTCCATGTTTCACTGTAATTTCTTTTCCTTTCTTTTTGCTTCTTCACTTTGCCTCTGCATTATACTAGCTTATGTCTAACTTTTATACTTTTCCATCCTATGGCATTGCTAATAATGCATTCGTTTTTAACCAGTTCCATTGGACATTCTGCTTTGGAGATAAACATTTTTTCTGACGATGTTATTTCTCGGCTTCCCAACGTCCTTTCTTTTTTCTATCTCGAATAGGCTTCCGAGATAACAAGATAACTTTTATTTTGTTTTTCTTCTTTTGAACTTGTACTTGTTAATTATGAATGACCTTCTTTTATTCAATTGTTTGCTTTTATTGATTTTCTTCTATTCCCTTCTCATTTTTCGATATCTCTATTCCACTCCTATTTTACTGGATTCCAGAACAACACCTCATTCATTTATCATCATCAACCCCCCAAATCATTTTAAATATTTGATAATTATTTTTGTTTTGTGATTTAGATATCCTAAACACTATGTTTGAACCATTTATTTTATACCATAATCTTTATGGACATAATTTTAATGGCTATTGCCTGCCGCCACTGTTATGACTTTAGAAAGTTTTCTCCAGCTTTTCATCGCTTATTTATTATTTATAAGGACTTTTTTCCTTTTCACCTCTGATTTCTTTATAAGTGCTATTATATTTTCTACAAAAATTTGGCTATGAACCAGATTTATTAATCACGAATTTTCGGCGCAGCCTTTTTCAAGTGCCGATTCTGATTTATAGTCAAATTTTGTAGAAAATATTATATTTATTATTTGTTTTTATTACAAATTTATGAACTTGTGCAATGTTGCTGATTTCCTATAAATGCTTTAACTTTGGTGACATGATTTCATTCAGAGCACCTTTTGACGTGGCAATTGTCATGCTGACCATTATGAATGCTTCCATCATTTTTCTATGGCCCGAAAACTACGGAGATTCTAAAGGCAGCATTATCAATAACTTCAAATTGACATTTAGATCAATATTTACTGGTAGACATTAATAATATTTATTGTTTACATTTCATTTAATTTTAATAAAATAAATTATTAAAAAATATATTGATTAATTTAAAAATTTATCCATATTGTCGGGTATTTATAAATTAAAGTGTTGTGTAGCATGCATTATTTTTGAGCAACTGATTTTACTCTGTCCGAACTTGACGCATTTTTTAAAATAAATTAGATTAGTTTTTGTTCAAAAAGTATTTTATATGTATAGAAATAAGAGGCAATGAATAAGGTGACTCACACTAAATTAAGGAATTTTCGACTTTCCACCCATCACTTGTCACAAACGATCATATTACATCAGTTATCATAAATTATCATCAGATATGATAAATATTATGGGAAAATGGCAAGTTATATTTTTCAATATATTTACATGTTTTAAAGTTTCTTAAAAATATTTTTAACTTTTTTTGGTTTTCACCTCTGATTGCTTTTCATTTTGCAATGACATTAAGATTTTTTTTATTATTTAACTGAACCAATAATAATATCGATGTTTTATTGATATCATTACTGATTCATAGTCAAATAATAAAAAAAATTCTAGATGCCATTCTTTCTTCTAAAATGTTTTTATTCACAAAAAATTTCTGGAAATATTTTTGTGATTTCATTAATTTTCTCCTTGTTCCGTTTTTTGGTAATAAAATTATTGGTGCTCATAATTTTGTATTTTTATTATATGTGTATTTATATTTAATTTTTAGAACTCAAACTATTTTTCTGCTTTTCTTTAATAAATTCTTAATTTAAATCCATAATTAAGGTAGATGTGTTTATTTTTTATACATCTTTTTGCAATAAATTAACTCACCTTATAATACAAGTTGGTGTGCAGAACCAATGGATGATTCAGAATTTCTTTGAAATTTTTTTCTTTTATTGTTCAAAAATATAAATTTAAAATGCATTTATCCGTAGAACATTTCTACATATCGAAAGTTTACATGCAATCTTTATTATTCGATGTGTTAAAACTCAACACAGGTAAGTATGTGTGTTTCTACAATATAAATTTATTGACTTTATTTATATATTAAAGATGAGTTTACTTATTGCAAGCAGCTGTATATAAATTAATTATTTCTTATAGTAAATCTCAATTTGTTGTTAAACTTATAACTGGCGTAGTGCATTTATCATCACCTTTCCCATTGTCAGATGATAACAATTTAACACTGAAAATTACAATTAGTAAAGTGGCAATTACTTTTATTAACGGTAAACATTAGTGACTATTATAATGAAAAATCCTACATAAATAAACATTTAAATAAATTTTTGAAAGCAAATTCTTTTAAATTATAAGTTGCATTTGAATTGTCTGAACTAAAAAATTTTTCACACACCAATATTGCTGTTTATTCTAATTTAATTTCAAAAATCAAATACATTAGACTCTAGATTATTCGGACATCTTGGGACCGGGGTTTTTATTCTTTTTATTTTAATCTAGAGTATAAGTATATTCAATACACAAAGGCATATTTCTGGAACAAATAGATGATAGCAAAACTCAAAAGATTTTAAACTTGAAATCATACAAGACTTGAAAAATATTGATTAAACAATATCTGATAAATTTATGTAATCAATACATTAATATTATTATTAATAAATAATTAAATAAATTTTGCAACGATTTAACTAAAAGATAACGCCAATAAAAAACTCTTCGTGCGATATATTTCGACAGAATAACTGTCATCTCTGTACTCGAGTTCAAGAGCATTGTCGATTGAAGGGTTGACCAATATTAGTGAGCACAATAGAGGCTGTTAAAATGAAATAGGAATGTCTGATTTTAGAATTTTGTTGAAAAGTTTTAATAATTATTGGGAACGTGTGATATGTGAAACATTGCTGATGAGGTCATTGGATCCAAAGATTAATGTGCAAAGTGCTGAGAATACGAATGCTTAAGGTGTTTTTAAATAGTTTAAGTATGTTAAATAAGGTTTATGTATTTTTTTAAAAAATTTTTTATATTATTAAAATAATTTAATTTATAAACTACATTATTTTTTAAATTTATAATATAGATAAAAAATTATAATATTTATATAAATAACATTTTAAAATTAGTTAAAAGTATTTGAATATTTTTTGAGTGTTTATTTATTAGAAAATAAAATTAATATAAAAAAATAATTTATTTAAATTATAAGTTAATTCGTAATATTTTTAGTTGGTTTTGTGTACCTGAAGATGACAGTTATGCTATCGAAATATATCGTACGAAGAGTTTTTTATTGGCGTTATTCTTTTATTATTATTATTATTAAATGAAATTATTTCTTTTATATTTTAAAAATATTTTATTAAAAATATTAAATTTTGTTGTTTTATAAATATCGAGTTTTAGAAAATTTAATTATTATTGCATTTTACTTGTTTTCAAGTTTTGTTGAATTTTTTGTTAAAAATTTTACTTATTTAAAGCCTTTGTTCGAAATTTTTGGAATTTCCTATTAGAAAATTTGTGTTGTTATTTTCCGCCGTGTTTTAGATTCTAAAATCTTTTGTCTCGGAATCATTCAATCTTTGTTTGAAGGAAGCATGTATTGCTTTGTGCTGGAATGGACCCCAGCATTGTCACCATTTAGAGATTCATCAGAAAGCAACACTGACGGCCATCGTGGCTCTATACCTCACGGATATATTTTTGCAACATTTATGGTGAAGCAGATATTTATGAAACTATTTACCAATGATATTTAATTGAAATAGGTTGCATTGATGATTGGTAGTTGTGCTTTCAGAGCGCTTGAAAAATGGTCGAGAATTGAATCCTTTATGAGATATGTTTTTGTTTTGTCTGGTATTTGTTTGTCGTTGCCATTTCTGTTTCCTGATAGTCAGAATATTATTTTCTTGGGATTCATCGTTTTTGAAATATGCGTCGGCATCTTTTGGCCGGCTTTGGGAACTCTGCGTGGAAAATATGTGGCTGAAGAGATTCGTGCAACTGTAATGAATTGTTTCAGAATTCCTCTCAACTTAATTGTCGTTTTAATACTCTGCCAAGTTTGCTTTCTTTCGTCGATTTTCCTTCTCAGTTTTAATGTTATTTAGAATTTTAAAATAACATTCGTATTTCAATTATGCGCCGTGTTTCTGTCTTTGACGGCGATATTTCAATGTTGGCTACACTGGTAAGCGTTTTTTATTATTATTCTTACTATATTTGCACCATTTAAACTAATATTTTTTAACTCATTGTCCACTACAACGACAGCTGTAAATATAGGGAGAAAATTCTTTTAAAAATAATTAAAACCTAATATTTTTGATTAAATAAATGATTTAATTATTAGAAAGCACAATTCAGACCCAAGTTATATGACATACTTCGACATTTTCAGGTAGGATAGAAAAAACTATAGATATTATGGATTAAATAAACAATATTTTATTAATCTTAATTATCAATATAAAATATTATATCTTTTAAATGATAAAAACATTAAATTTTAAATATATTTATTAAAAATAGTCACAGTTTACTTTTCGATTTCAATGTAATTATAATTGAACATTATTTTTATCCGACAAAATTAAAAAACTAAAATGTAAATAAAAAAGTTTTGATACAGTAAATAATTAAAATAAGTAAATTGGGCAATTTAAAAAACTGAAATCATCACATAAAAGGCAAGTTATAGCTTATTTAAATCTTCAAATAGTAAAGGCTGTAGCAGACCTTGTACAGTGTACCAGCAGTTGGACAAAATCAAATTTGAAAACTTTTGCCTTCTTGCATTGGGATATATTTTAGAGAAATAAATTATATTTCTCAGTTTTTGATGCCCTAAAAGTGGTGGATGAACTGACATGTACATAATAACAACAATGTAAACCAATTTCGTGTTCTCTGGCAAAGCTGAAGTCAGTTATGTTATTAGTGTACCTTTATACTCAAGGCCACTTAATGAAAATGTATTACAATTATAATGACAATTAAAATCAGAATAAATCATTATTATGGTTATCAACTATTAATCATAAATTAAAAATAAAATAGTTAAACATATATATTATTTTAATAATTATATATTGATAGCAATCAATAAAATAATCGAATATTTAATCAGTGAAATGTTTGTTTCTCTTTTCTTAATTTAGCTTTATAAGTCGATATCAATACTTGTATTTGCACATCTTAGTTGATGCTGCATGTTTTCATCACGATTTCACCATTATATATATATATATATATATACTAGGTTGTGTAAAAAGTTCCCGGGCAGTTTTGGATTACAATTTCAACATATAGAATGACAATGAAAGCAAACATGATTAACCAACCGTTTTATTCGTCAAAGTAAAGCAATGGTAATATACTAGGTCGTGTAAAAAGAGTTTATTAACTTATAACTCCCATGTATGCAAAGTTCTTTGTAAATTCACCTGCTGCTGTTTCCCGGGAACTTTTTACACGACCTGTATATATATACTAAGGGATCTATTCCGTCTTAGGTCGGATAGAATTAAGAATGGGTTAACGTCTGGTTTGTATATATTCTAAATAAAAACCTTAATGCTAACTTAATAATTAAAAATGTGTTACAAATAAATATAAGAAAAAAATTAATCGTTTTTAACGAATAAATTCTTGAAAATTGTATTTCGTGTGTATCTGGTTATTCAATAATCTTCCTTGCTGTGGATTGGATTAAATATACTCTTTCACTTGCTATGCAACTCTTTTATGGCTTGAATTTATAACCTGCAAAGTCTTGCAGATCTTTTTGTTATTTTATTGAAACAGTTCAAAAGAGAAATATATTATTCTATTATCGAAACGTTTCTTTGCGATTTGTATGGATTTGCTGGCATAGAAACGATTCGTTTTTTCAAAACCTTTTAATATTGGCGTTTTAAGGGTATATATATATATGTGTGTGTGAAGAAGTATATACTTTCCTAAAGCACAAAATATTCATAACAAACCCACTTCATAATTAGGGAGATAACTAACCAAAATATGTCTACAGGCTTCACATTTTAATATTAAACACCCTTGCAAAATTTCAAGGGGGTCTATCTCAAACGGTCTGGAAGAAAAACCCAAAAATCTATAGCGTTCCAGATTCTGTCAGTGGTGAGCGTAAATAAGTTTTTCTTCTTTAGCCTTCTTTAATAATCTTAATATCTCTATAAATATAACAAATACAGAGTTCTAATTATAGGTATTCCTCTGTATACATGTACACATACAATAAAATGATAATAATATTAGTAATAATCACTCATTATTGAAATTTTGTCAAAAAATGGAATTAAATCACCAAGATATTATAATTATGATAAAAAAATACAAGTAAATGTTTATATAGTTTATATTGTTCATTTTTTGTCATTAAAGCTGTGTATAAATTGATAGAATTTGTAAAATAATTATTTCAATATGTTGTTTAATAAATTATTGATGACAATTTATCGATGTTTTATTTTATTTCGGTTTCTTAATATTTTGTATTTTGAATACAGTTTTGACTGTCAAATAATTTCAAGTATAAAATGGTTTATCAATGTGACAGCATTATTATCTGATAACAATAAAAATAATGAAAAACGCATTTTATAATTAACTCACATAAAAGCTAATCTCTATTACTGATTAATGTGAGCTATGTTCAGTTTCATATAGTTAAATTTGCTACACATCTATTTTATGACTCAACAAAAAAAAATTAGTTTTCTTGCAGATCTATTTGTCAACTAAATGAAGTAGTTCTAATAGCCGGTTTAATTTTGGTCAAACCTACCTTCATTTATGAAGCGATGAAGCAATTCTTACTATATCTAAAAATGAGCCCCACTTTTCTCAATGTTATGCTAATAGTCAAACTTCTACTGGAGAAATGTGATTGAATTCATATAGGTTAATATTACTAAATCTGTATTTTCACTTATATAAAAGTCATTATTATTCAAATGTCATTTATTATATCAATATCTATCTAATTTATAATTGTAAATCAGGTGAAAATTAATAAATGTAAAGAAAGCGTAAAATTATTTAATATACAAAATGAATATTTTGTGGGGGAAGGTGTGATCGGATAAGTAGCAGAATATAGAAATTAAAAACTTTATGACCTCATGTGAAGGTATTACAAACACATAATTGTGTTCACTAATATTAATCAATTCTTTCAATCGACAGTTATCAAGAACCTGAGATCAAGTTTTGCGAGTTGTTTTATACACTAAAAGATTGTCTTTATGTTAATTAGTAAATTTTATATTATACTAAAATCGTATTCGGATCTTTGTTAAGAATATAAATTTCGTACTTGCAAAGCCACTTACATTGGAATGATTACCCATCACCAGGAATTTAATCAATAATTGGCCAAAAGATAGAAAGAAGCCGCAATTATCGAGACGGTATACGCGCTGGACTTATAGGGAACCCAGAGTATGATGTTACGAATGTTTGTTGACATTTTTATATCCTTTTATTTGAACTTTATCCCGTATCATTTGGAATTAAAAATAAAGAATCAGAATAATATGCACCAAATGAGTTATAACGCAGTATTTCAATAACATGGAAGGGATGGTGACAATATAGATTTTAATTGCAGGAAAACGTCGTAAAAGATCTTCCAAATGAGTTTTAAGTTTTTCTATTTTTCGTAGTCGGAATTTTTTTTATTTAAATATTCTAGGAACAATTATCCATTCTGTAAGATCTTTTTACTATGAACACAAAGAGCACATCTTTGTGAATTTCAAATTTTCGCAAAGGTTTCTCATCATCATAGAGGTTTCTAGTTATTGATGCCCCATTGTTGCAGCATAAATGACTAGGATGTTACCGGAATTAGTCTAATTTTAGGTTTGTTTAGAAATTGCATAAAATTCAATTACATTTCACAAGTAAGCCAAATATAAGTAGGAAAATTCACATACAAATTAGAATGGAATTAGGAACATGTTTTTTGTTTTATGATAAACATTGACTGAGTGTTGAGACACAGAGGGGATAGTGTTGTTTGAGTTTTTGTCTATAGGATAATATGTATTGAGTCCCTAACCCTAACCCAAATGTTATTGTCTGCTTTTCCTTAATCATCGACTTTTCAAAATTATAAATTAAGACATTAAAGTAGTTGTTTTCTCATGGATGCCTATAAAAACCCTTTATATGTATTCACTATCACAATTAGTTCATAAAACTTCCCGTTGGATTTTTATTTCGCTATTTGTTGCCTTAATATAATCAATAAAATAATACCATTAATAATTACTGAATAAGTAAGTATTTCAGCATACAATTATACATTCATACAACATGTAATAGTAATTTAATATAAGTATTGTTGTGATTGTCAGTTAAATATGAAATTAGCATTTTCTCATCTAACTCCAAGCGTGCCTTGAAATATTAATAACAACGACAAGTTCTCTATAGTTTATTATTTATCACAGTTACAATCGATTTGATTTTGATAATACAAATATACAAAGATTCACCACTCAATTCTAAATGATGGACTTATTACGACACATGGTGGGTAATTGCCCTATAGATAACTGCCAAAATGCTTCTGTAATCGAACCTCTTCAATATATTCGTATTAATCAACGGGTCCAGTTTCTGTTTCTGTAACACTTTCTTCTAAATGTTTGACTATGTCCTTGTAGGTTTTATTCTCGATTTCTTCCCTAGTTTTATTCTTGGTTCTATTTTTCGTCTTTACTTTTGAAATTCTGTCTTCTAGACTTTCTGTTCTTAACCAATTTGTGCATTTGTTTTATAATTTGACACTTCTAGACAATTGTCTTGTTTTACAGCATATTCTCTTGTGAATTTATCCGAATAATTTTATTTAATTTTTTTTTATTTAGCCATCCTTACCAATTATTTAAAATACCTCAAGCTTGATATTTTAATTAACATTATCAATTATTTATTTTTATATAACCGATTTTAATAGTCTTCTCTTGTCCTATTTTATTTGCGCCAATTCAGATTAAAATAATTTTTTCTATTTTTAGGTTAAGTCCTGTGGAAGAAAAGAAAGCTCTTAATGAAATTATATCTGATTCTGTCTAATGAATTATTTTCATTAATATTATTCTTGTAGTTATTTTGGTCTTAATTTTAATTATACCTGGGATTTTTATTTGCCTATTTTAATTATTGGAATATTTATATCAAATCATTAAAAATTAACTAGTTGCAATCCTTAAAACAAATTCCACATTTTTGAAATACCATGAAACATAATAATAAAAAAATATATAAACTTATCTGATTCATTTAAATTTAGATTGATTTGAAATAATTAAAGATTTTTTTTACTATTTATATAATAATATTTTTATCATATAGATTTTATTGATCAATAATTATAAAAATGCTAAATATATATTTATTCGCGCAACTTTCTAATTTTTCACAATAGTTACTTTAAATAAAATTAAATCATTTAATTAAAAACAAAAATTGATTATGCAACTGTACGAGTTGATGACATCACTAGGCCAAAAATTGTGTAATTCACGCAATGAGAAGGAAGAGGTTCAGGTGTAATCTATCTGAGTGAGAATAGTAAATTTCAATGACAAATTTAATTTTGATTTAAAACAATTAATTTTTAATGTCTAACAATTGCTTGACGAAGGCAGGTTTTCATCCACGCTTTGTATTTTCTTTCTTGAAAGAACCTCTTCTTATTTCATAATAAATAAATCTAACCGTACTTATGTAGTCTTTTACATGAACATTAGCACCTTTTGAACCAGCTGCTATAGTGGTACATCTTGTTCCTTTCAATGATCTGCCTTGTGTTCTTGAAATATGAATGTGTAAATTCAATTTATCCATAAACAAAATAGTGTTATTTTGTGACTGAAATTCCAAAAGACATTCCATAAACTTCTTTCGTTTTTGTTTCATCTTAGGGTATTTTCACTTTTCAGGTTCATATTTTAAATATTTTAGCGAATAATAGAGAATATCTAAGTTTTTTGAAATTGTTGTTTTAAAATAAAGCTAAATTTTTCTTCAAACGCTGCACCGAGTTCCATTTCTGTAATACGACAGTTTTTTCGATTATTTCAACAAAATAATCTAAATGAATTTCAGCAATTTTGCTAAATCTTTTCCCTCCTCGTTTATCTATGGTTTCTCCTTCTGCTTTCTAACGATATGCTGTTGATTGTGGAACGTTACTTGTACGTGCAAGTTATCGCCAGTTTCCATCCATATTTGACATGGCAAGTAATTGAATTTTTTAGATTCTTTTTTTAATTTTCGCAGACATATTTCGGGCTTTTTAATTTTGCTATACTAACACATGAACAATTGCAATTCTGTTGTTTGTAGAAAATCAGGCTAACTTTTCTCATTCTAATTTTAACAATTTTCATAGTGAAATTTACTATTTTCATTTTGAGGTTTACTATTCTCATTGTGAAAGTGAAAAGATATACTTATTTTGAAGTCAATTTAGCGCATATTCTCGGCACTGCTTTTTTAAATGTAATTAAATTAATTTCATTGTATGGGAATTAAAAAACAGTTTTATTTATTGAATGGTTGTAGGTTTCGATGAAAAGTTTTCGGAAGGAATTTCTAACCCCGTATTTGATATTCTGACGTTTTTTCCATGGATATATCTTCAATTTTGTACTTTACTCAATGCTTATGATAGTTGTTGGTTTTGTTTTTGATGGGTAAAATAAGTCGAATGTGGAATGTGATGTATACATATATGGGAAAACATAGAATATGTTATGAAAATGAGCATGTGAACGATGTGTTTTTGAACAAATAAATGTATCTGGTAGAAGATATACAGAGGCAATCATATTGTTTAATTTATTTTAATTTCAAAAGTTGTGGAATAAAAATCACATAAGTGATTAAAGTTGGGCAGATCGCTTGTCTGTCTCAGTTGAATTTCTCTAATCGCATTTGTATTTCAATTTGTTGTGAGGTTAAAAATGTTGTAAGGTAGAAGTTCTAGGCACCATTAATTTCCAAAAGGACGGGTTCCCATAAATAGTGATAACATAGAAAAGAAAAATATTGCATTGAATTTAGTAATATTCCAGCATCTGATCTTGTCTTACTATGTTCTTCAGATGTTAATGTAAAAACATGTTTTTTTTACTATAGTTAGAGCAATTTATATTATATGTTTATATTTAAAAAACTGCAGAACTATTATTTAAATATAAAAAATTCCGGCATAAAATATGTGACACGCCGGTTAGGACCGCACCCCCGCCCCATAGGTACGCCACTGGGTAGAAGACCCAAAATTCATCACAATGTATTTACTGAATATTCTGCAAATCTAGAAAAGAGTAGTTCCACAGTTTCTATGACTCAGAAATATGAAAAACAAAGATTTAACTACAAATTGACTGTGGAAGCACTCACAAATAAAGTGACAATAAGCGATAATGACACTGAAAATCGTAACGAGCTGATATTGTTATCCAATTGCTTAGTTACAAGGTCGTCTCAAAAACGCTTTGGTGTATATTAAATTTCATTTTTAAAGTTATCAATTTTAAATAAACAACAACCATCTACTCTTTGTCAATTTTTACAATATATTTTCATTTAGAATCTGTTGGGCTTTAGTTATGTGAAGCAAAATGTTAAAGCACAGAGCAGGAAATTTAAAAATTTAACTGGACTAAAATTAAACAACATAGACATGTTAGATTTTTGTCTTCGGGCACTCTAATTGATCCCAAAAAACTTCTGTATTAATTGTTACATCAATTTTCAATAACAATTACTCAACACAACCTTTCCCAGCTAATTGATTTGGATGGTTTTACAGATATAAGCCATTGAGTTTTAGAATGTTTTAATATAGTTTCTCTCTCTAATTCTTTTCTTAATTTATTTAATGTTTTACCGCGTTTTCAACTATTGATTGAAGGTCAATGTTTAACATCTATGTTCGACAAGATATTTCTACGGAAAACATAATCAGTAAACAAAATTAATCAAATAAAATATCAAAGACTGAGATAAGCAATAAAGACAGTCAAGCCCGTAACAAGGGTGGTGCGAGCGGTGCAATCGCACAGGGTACATAACTGAAAGGGGCGCAAAATTTGGATGTTACATGTCTTTAATGTTACCAAAAAATAACAAAATATAAATAAAAAAAATTATCAAACGGCATGCACGATAAAAAACGACACTCTAGCTAGCCTGTCTTTAACATTACTGGTTTGATTGGTCGATTAGCGTGCCTTCGTATGTGTGTATTTTGTTAAATCGCCACCCAAGCATAATTGTAATTGTACAAAAATATTCTATATTAACGCCAGTGAAGTAAGCAAATAAGCTATGTTTAGTCGGTGAAACCAATAAACTTCGATCTTAACATGAACATTATAATTATTATAGTGATCTGTTTTGAATTCGCGTGTTTGGGGCGCCAGATATATCAGCAATACCTTGAAGATAGTAAACCTTATCAAAAACAATATCATAAACAACTGATTTGCTACTGTTGGCCAGCACACAAATAGCCTTGAGAATTGTTTAAATGCATCAGTAATACAGCACGAAAACCCAGCACCAAGATAACTTAAAATACAATATACAACACCAACTAAACACTTTAAAATCTGAGAGAATATAAATAAATATAAAATCAAGAACATCAAAGTAAAATAAAATAAATACAAAATGCATCAAGAACCGCACGAAATTTACATAAAATATAACATAATAACAAGAAAATTCGACCGTAAAATGACCAATTATATAAAAGTAAAAATTAATGAATTAAATGAATAAAAATAAAATATTTTTAGCTGAATAAATTTATTTAAAAATGTTAAAAATAAATTACCAATTTAAATTAAGAAATAAATAAAAATTTAATTTAGATAACACAAATAATTTCAAAGTCGAATTTTGTTTAATCGCAATAAAACTAACACGCAAGGTTAAGGCCAAATTATAGGTATAAATACTGATGTGTTTTCCCAAATTTTCAACTACTACTTTGTAGTATTAATTTCAACCAAATTTAAGATGCACATTTTTTAAAAATCTTACTTTGTTGTGTGATTTTTTTCAGATATTTTCAGATCATTAATCTACAGTTATCAATATTTTCAGGTTATTAATCTACAGTTATGTTTTGTAGCAATATTTTCACTTTATTAATCTACAGTTATGTTATTTTGGTTTATGTACATCGATGCCAGATTTAAAATTTGTTTATATGAATGCCAAATATACAGTTTATGCATCGAGACTTTTGCCTAATTCATGTGGTAATTTATTTTTTCTATTATTTTATTTTTGGTGGCCCACAGCCAAAACATAACGCAAGATAGAAAAATAAAACACACTATCGAACTGTGTAAGTGCGTGTAAAATCGCCAATAGTTCGTGCCCGTGAAGGCTCCGGCGTGCGGAACGCAGGAGCTGGAACGTCAATATTATCCGTACTTAGAGGAAATTGGAGGGTAAATGAGTAGCCCTTTGACTGCTCCTTCATCATCCGTTTCCTGTAAAATTGACATAAATTTTTCACAACAATCGGCTAAAAATCTCTAACACCGTGTAGTCCAGTGGGCACTCATTAATTATGAAATGAACATACATAGATCTTAAGGACAAAAATAGGGAATGGGTAGCGGGGAAAATTGCGAAATCGTTGCATCAGTTAAAATGAATAGCCATCGGAAAAAGATTAATCCGAACGACCAAAATCATGAAAAATAATGCTTTTAAATAAGAATTAAATAAATTAATTTGAGTTGAGGTGGAAAATATGGGCGGGACGCTGCTCAGATTTTCCGAATTAATTCAAATACTTAACAAAAATAGTAACGTAAAAATGGAACGTGTAAAATAAGGGCGGAACGCTGCTCAAATTTGTGTTCTCAATTAAAATAATTGAATTGAGAGCCTGTCAAGGAAAACCTGAAATTATGGCTTTAAAAAATTTGAGAACATTTTAGCATTTTTGATCTTTTTTATTTTTAATAAATTTAGGTTTTCAGTTTCGTTGTAATTTATTTTAATTTTCACTTAAGTAAAAGCGCGAGACAATAATAATTTATCTTTATATTTGGAAGTGTGATGTAATTGGAAAATGTTACCCCTTAATTTCCTGTTTTTTCTGGATGGAAGTTCATCATCGAAAAAAGACTATCTGGAGAGTGGGTGTACCAAACAGAAACGGTAACATATAAATCGAATAGTGTGGATGTATTTTTTGATTTATAATATAGAATAGTCAACAAAAGTTGTCATTTGTGTTATAGTGTGATTCATAAAAAAAGAGCACCCTATCATAAGTTGACAAAAAAACGTGTACTCATTATATATTTGTTCACCTTTTCAAATACATTGAAATGAAGAAGTGATATTGTGTTTATTGGTAGTTAATGTTTGTACAAAGATTACATTACAGTATGGCCTTGTTGTACTTCATGTGTCTTTATAGATAATTGGGTCAAAGAGCAAAATCTCCCTTGTGATAGATAAACTGACTCTGATGACCTTTTTTGTGCATCTTTCGTGGTGATTTACAACATACCCTCCAAAAGCACGAGGTAAAACTATTGCAAGAGCTTTTTATTACGGCAGAGAGGTACTGCCAGAAAATGTGTCCGGCATTGGTCAACATTGGTATCTAAAATATCTCAATACTTACTTCATGGGATAGATATTTTCTGATGAGTGTGATTTTAAATAGGCATATTGCATCCACGTGGGTAGAAGCCCAGAAAGTGTTCGTGTTGTCAGCTCCCATCAGTGATCCTCGTCATTTGATGGTATGTGGATTATCACCATGGATAGTAAAGATGTTCTCACATTTAAACAAAAACAAATCTAAATACATTACATTACATCATTACTCTCTAATACCCCTCCTGGAAGAAATAGCTCTGTTGCAGTTGAAAAGTACTTTCAGCACATCGCCTCTTCTCATTTTGCTGTGGCAACCAAGAAATTCTTAGAAGAAAATGGAATAGATGTTCGCTTGTCTTTCTTTGAGCCTCAATCTAAACCCAATTGAAAATACTTGGCCAATTTATGTTCGACGTCAAAAACCGACTTCGATGTTAAGTCTCAAACACTATTATATATGCATGAGGTTAAACGGTAACACTAACACTGTGAAGACAATTTTATAGTTTCACGCGGTCTCGCATGCTAAGTGTTATTTAACTTGGCCTTCGATTAAAACTTTTAATTTAACACTAATGAACAATTTTTACCGGTGTACACGACTTTTTCACCAAATTGTCGTAGGGTGCTATTTTTTATGAACCACACTATATCAATATTCCGTATAAATTATACACAATTCCAACCAGCGTTTTAGTGGTACCCAGTGGATTTGAATAATAATCTAATGATTAGACAATCTTTAGCTTTAAAGTAAACTTACTGCACATTGATAGACATCATTGAAAAAGTTGAAAGTCATAACAAGTACCACTCTTTCGATCGTACCGAAGCAATATCTTTCCATTGAAAACGTAACTGATTTAACTTGAAAACCCACAAACGGTAGTATAGTTCTCATTCTACCTTCTCTTTCCTAACTGATATTTTCAAATGTCATCATTCCCATTTTGAACGCCGATTTTTTCATATACCGTCATTCTAGAATTCTTGAAAAATCAAGCATTTTCAATATATATTGGGAAGACGATCTTTTTTATCTATAAAGTCTAAACATATCGAGTCATCACAGATAATGCAATTATTTCAGTTGAATATACACAATATCTTGCATCAGCAACAAACACATTTTTCACAATCAAACTCAATTCCTGCAGTGATGCAGGTGATTTCATTGAGTTTCGGCGTATAAACGACAAATGTGTGGCTTTGTGTTAATTGGAGCAAACAAGTCTTGCAAAATGGATATTTCAAAGCTCAAGGTAGAGACATCACTGAAAACAAAGATACGCATAGAAAGAATTGGCAAATTAAATAAGGCTTATATTTATTTATGACATATTTATTTGAGAGTAGTAGGATATTAGCCCCTTGAAAAATATTATGCTAAAAAACATTTTTTGAAAGTAGGTCAAGGTGGTTTAAAGGTCGATTTAATGTCAAAAAAGTAAGTCTAAGTCATTTTAAGGTCAAAATGTACGTCACATATTTAAAATTTATAGTTTTAAAAGTAAATAAACTTTTTAAATATATGGCCTACATTTGACTTTACCCTACTTAAATGTTTTGTGGAGGTTGACCTATATATCACTGGCTAACATCCTACTACTGGAACTCTTTTGAATATCTTCAAGCATTCTATTGCTACTTGAACGAAAAAGATTCTTTTTCAACAGCTAAAAAAGTATGTCAAATGTTTAAAAATAAACTATATTTTTAAATATTTGACCTTAAATTAACTTTACCCTACTTATTTGACCTTAAAACAACCTTGACATATTTATTTGACTTTAAAATTTTAGCTTAATATTTTTTAGGGGGTTGAACTATATATCAGGAGCTAGCATTCTACTACTCCATAAGACAAACAAACATGTCTATTTTATTGTTGATTTTATTTCTATAAAACAAAAAAATTTTAAATAATCAAAAATAAAACAAAACAAAAATATTTATTATTTTATGTACAAAATTATCATGATATGTAGGTAAGTTTATATATCACTGTAAATGATTCTAAACGGTACAATAAAAATAAATTAATATAAACTGCAATAAATTCAAATGAAGTCTTTAAGAATAACTGACAAAGCAATGCTCATCACAACGCCTATTAGAGATTTCCCTTTAATACCAAGTGCTGAATTACACCCGTCTCTGTCCTGGCAATAACAAACCTCCTTGTACATACCTCTATCCTCAAAAGTATATACACAACCCCACGCAATACCTGGATAGAAATTCATTCATTATTTTTGCACATAACACTGATAATATTAAAAATTTAAATTGGATCAAGATGGACATAACATAGCACCTTATATAGTAGATCAAAAAACTAGCCAATAATAAATGTTTATGTTTCATAGCCAGAAATGATAGAAAGGTGGGAAAATTTCACACAAGAACAAAATATCTGCACGCAATCTCGGTTCACAAAATTCCTATACACCAAACTGTGATAAGATAAATTCTCCATAATACAAATTGTAAATCAACTTGCTAGATTTTGATTTTTGTAAAAAATCAATGGATTTCAGCCATCTTTAAAATGACTGCTAAGTACCGTATTTACTCGTGTATAAGTCGAATTGAAAATTTAAAGTGTGTTTTTAGTCCAAAATTGGAAACCCATTAATAAGTCGAAGTAAAACATTTTTAATTGAAAGTAATTAATTTGATTAAAAAGCTCATTTTCGAAAAAAGTTTTTTTGGAGAAAATAAATATGATTTTTGTATGAGCCGTGGAGCTTTTTTTCGAAATACAATCTTCTTACCTTCTCATTAGATGAAAGACTTAAATTTTCTATGTTTTTGTCAATGCGTCCATTATTGTTACTAATACAAAGAAAATGCAATCCAGCAATGCCATAAATTATTACATCTTGCAAGTTTTATAAAGATCAAAATTTGATTAAATAATAGTGGTTTTTCATCGGAGTCGAATCTGGTGAATGTAAAGTTCAAGAAAATTGTGTGACAAGTTAACACCGCGTATTCTCTATTAATTCTGTAAGATTCTTTTATTACATATGCTTATAAAATCACGAGTATTATAATTAAACACGGACCTCTTTATATATGAGATCCATCGGAAAGTTGTCTGCATTTATACAAGCCATTCCTTCGTAAATTACTATTATGAAGACATCATGTCATTATTAGGTTAGGCGCGATTGTGAAAACAAGGGTGCTGATAAAGTTCATTTACGTCACTGCATAATGTATGAATTCCAATAGGATAGAAATGCTATAGAAGTGTGTAGAAATTTGTTAAATGTTTTTGGTGTATATGCTGTAATCGATAGGATATGGTTCGAAACATTTGAAGCCTCTAAACCGAATATTGTGTATATGGTCAGACATTTAAGCACCAATTCATTATGAGCTTTTGATACCCAACGAAAAACTTAATTCGGAAGAATACTGTCGGTAAATAGACGAGTTAAGCAAAGCACCCCAAGAAAAGAGGCCGGTGATATTCAAGAGGAACCAAACCATACTTCATCACAACAATTACAGACAACGTGCAGTTTTGGCGATTCGCCATGAATTAACCGGGCTAGGCTGTGAAATTCTTTCGCATTCACCACATTCCCAGACCTTGCACCCTCAGAAATTCAAAAATGATGATATAAAACATGAATTTTTAAAAAATGGAATTTACAGATTACTAGCACGCTGACAAGAAGTCATAAGCAACGATGGAAATTATATCGTACAGTAAATATTGTTAAATGTATTAAAAACTGCATTGTTCTCTTCCTCTTCATAAAAGTTTCCAATAGACCTAATTTGAGTCTAAAAGATTAAAATTTTGAATTGTTGACGAAATTCCCCCGTTTATCATTCTTTTTAATGAGAAAGAAATTGTGTAAAAAATTTTCTATGATTCTCTTTCATTTAAAAGTGACTATTGCATATCAAAATTGTAGCGTTGCGGGTTATAAGCACGATACATTATGTTTACTTTAGCCACGGCCTTGGATAATGTGATAGCGCTGTATCAAAACGATGATTATTAACATAAATGATAAATCCTACAAAACTTTACAAAGTCATAATCAGTTCCAACCATTCGCCAACAGTCCAAAATATCGATGCAGCAAAACAGGGGGCTTGGAAGCAACTTTCATGTGTTCAGTTCCCTTAATGACTCATTCGGATAATAAACTAATGGAGCATGTCATCGGAAGAAAGTAGCAAACAGAAAATATTGATTTAAATAACTGCGAATACTTTTGAAAACGATAAGAGGAAGACCAATTGTTTCTTTTAATAATATCGTGATAATAATCAGTGAAACGCGACATTGGGGGCGATATTCATTTATTTATATCTTGCTTTTCATCAACCCAACTGCTGCCCAAAACAATCATTAGTACACTATTATAAAGTAGTTCTCTGCTATCCTTACGTAAATCCTATCAATATCGTAACAAACCGAGAGATAGGCTTGTAGAATAATGATTAATAGATGGAATTGGCAGTAAATAGCAGATGCGATACGTTTCTCTTCACAACACGAGAAACACTAGCCAACTTTAGAATTTATTGTCAGTTTTAAATATTATCAAATCTGTAAATGCTTTAACGATTTTATCCAACAAAAATTACCGAATATTTCTATATAAAAGTGCGACTTTTTATAACAATTAAATATTTTTAAATTAGCCAAATAACATTCAAATTATAATAAATTGCAATATTTTTATATCAATTTCTTCTTTATTTTATTTATCTATATTATGTAATAAAATTCAATAAAGTAAACTTAAAAAAAGATTTAAATTGAAAAATACCTCCAGATGTTCTTGCTGCACATTGGCGAGTAATTTTAATCCATCTATTCCCTAAAATAAAAGTTAATATTGCAATAAAATTAACATTAAATTACATCCGGTACTCTCTCGATAAATTTTCAAACAAAACACTCCTGGATTGTGACTTTGGACACTATTACAATCAACAAGAGCATTTAAACGTGTATCAAAAAATCGATAAGCAGGGCAAGAACCATCTTCTTTACTATCACATTGATAACATCTAATGGCTTCGGCTAATAAAATATAAATTAGTTTACAATATTAATTTATAACAAAACTTACTGTAAAATATCAAATTACAACTAAAAAGAAATAGCCAAATTTTTTCCTGCATTTAGATTTTAAATAATGTTCATAAACATTTTGGATTATTTAAACACAAATCAAATATATGAAATTTAAAGAACGGTTTATGCTCATATTAAAGAAGTTCTACTTATTTCTGTCAGATTAAATAAAAAGTTATTAAAAGTTTTTAGTGAAAGCATAATGCTAAAAAATAAAGTATATATGAAATTCAATAATTTTTTATATATTAAAGAATTTAATAATAATGGCCTAATTTATTTTAACTTAAACTACTTGGCAGATATAAATTATTTCTATAAAAATTACACTTATATCTTAATATATTTATACCGGTATCACATCGTTCATCACGAGCGATTCATTCTGGATAAAGTAAACCCAAAAACTATATAATAAAGATAATTGTTTATTGAGAATAATAACCCACAGAAGCCTGTAGGAGTAAAAACTAAAAAGTACAATGAACACAATAAACAATTAAAAAATTAATAACAATAAACTAAAGAAAGTAAAAAAACAAAAAAATATTTAAAATCAAAAAATATCAAATTGATTATAATTGATGAAAAACATAAAAAATCACAAAAAATTAAAAATGATTTAACGCTTAATTATATTTACTAGATAAATTTAACTAAAAACGTGGGAGCCTTTGCTTAAACTCATCAAAAATACACATAAAAATCTTGTTATATAAATTGATACAGAAATGGCAAAGAGGAGTCTAATATTTTCAACTTGAGTAATTCTTAAAGATTCAACTTTTATTATTACTTTATTTCCTAAATTATTCTATTCTGAATCCGAATTAAATAAGTGAGTAACAACATTTATTTTATTTATGCTATTTTATTTTATTCATGTTTATTATTTTTGTACACTACTAAAAACTAATCAAGAAAGAAAGGCGATTTAATATGATTTTTATTAAAATTTTTTAAAAATTTTTAAATTGATTTTATGCATTCTAGGATGAGTTTTCAACGATTGATATTGAAATAATACATGAAATAATACACGCATATAAAGAAAAATATATCAGATGAGATTTCAGAAGAAAGAAAAACATGTTAATTGAAAAGAGAAATCTAATCTTTGAAATATTTATTGAAGGATAGTTTACATTAAAACGGAGGTACTCAGCGAAAGTATAAGGAAGTAAAGTTTAATAATACAACAATGGAAAAGAAATATCACAAATAAAACTAAAAAAGGCGATTTGGCTATTTAGTCAAGCCTTAATTTAGAGATGATGAATTTTATTATTTTTTATTATGATTCGGAATAGTAATAATATAATTTTTTATTAATTTCTATATTTTATTATCATTTATTAAATTTTATTGCCTAATCGAGGTAGTGAATACGATCACCATTTACACTTTTCCAATGTCGATTTCAAATATTGAAATTGTTATTGACTCTATTGTTATTGATTTCGAAAATCTTAATTTTATTATCCTTTCCTGTGCGTATGGAAAAGAGACTGTTGATAAATAAGTGTTGAATTCTCATGATCTTTGTCCTGGTTTGTGTGGGTGTAATATTCCTTCTGGTTATGAAGTTAGTAAGTTGTCAGGTTCAGAAAGTGAATAATTCGATCTATTCACATGGAACCAAAATATATTTTAGTATTGACTTATTCTGAGGGTTTCAGACAATCTAAACATAAGATCGTCAGACATGTACCAAAACCCTGTTTAGGATTGTTTCAGCGTCTTGCAAAGTAAAGTTCACTGCTAAATCTCCAAACATTTTCTACCGTACACTCACTCGTAATATCCGTCATTTTTTCTAAAAACTCTGCATTGATTAGGAAGAACAAGAAACTTTTCCGAGATTTTTTGAGACATCGTTTTCTCTGAAACTTCAGTGGTTTCATCGTTATAAGGCCTTGTTGTAGGGCAAATATTGCCGAACTTGCGAATCCATGTAATGGTGGAATTACTAAGTGACTGTGCCAAAGTCTGATCTGAAAGGAAATGCGGCTGGATTATGTTGTATCATCTGAAACCCTGCGACTGATTTAAAAGCGCGATGATCATTCAACATCAGGTAACCTGACTGTTCAACTAGCCTAGGAGAAATGTGAAAATTTGGATTGAAATCGTCATCAACAGGATCAAGAATTTTGCTGCCATCAACATCCATCATGATTCAGTTGGTTGAGTTGAAATTATAAATTCAGGGCAAATTGTCCCAATTTGAATTCCATTTAGCATATATATTGAATGTTATTTCAAATCCACCGATAATAATCAATTTATCATGATATTGAATTCCTTGGAGGCGGGCAGGTGCGATTGGAATTCTTCGCGACCACTTTTTCTCTTTCAAATTAAATCTCCATAAATCATTCAATGTCGTCCAATTTACCGTGGGTCTTCCAGAGAGAAATATAGAATCATCCATGTAAATTAATGTAGAACTGAATCGCATTTATTTAAACTCCTTTAATAAAACCAACAAAATTTTAGCTTCAAAATCTTTATTTCCATTAAAAATACAAGTTCCATTCAAATTAATTTAAAAAAACCATATCGAAAAAAATACATTTGAAGCAGAAAAATAAACCTTAATGTTTTTGTAATTTAATTATTTAATAAGCAAAAAAAATTAACTTTGATTTGAAATTAACCAGTATGACAGTCCATTTTTACAGCTTTTTATTAGTGAAGGGTTCACCATGGACCTTTACCCAAGTCTGAACATCATATTAATCAGTGATTCCCAAAATGGACGATACTTGAATTTGTTGATTTTATATCAAAACAAGCTTTTGATTCTTCTGATTATATGGTGTATTTTGATGTCACTAGTTTGTATAAAAATGTTCCAGTAAATGAGACAATTGGTTTTTGTTGTGAATTTTGAAAAGAGAATATAACATGTTGGAGAAACCGATATCAGATCATAATTGGTATCAATAGGTTGAAGTACCCACGGAATAAACTTTAACTACGACCCTTGCATCAATATTTCTTTTAAAAATGATTTTGAATTTTCTCATGTTAAGCCTAATATATAGAAATGTTATGCCGATGATTTTTGTTTAATATTTTCTAGTTCTAATTAAGTCCCAAAAAATGCATTCTAAATAGTTGCCGATTTTGTATCTATGGCATTTTTAAACGTCATTTCTTTTGTAATTTCCAATTCGTCACTTTAATAATGATTCCATCCTTGATAAATTTATAAGCCTTCACACCTATCTTTTCCCCTTAAACTTATCTCATAAACTATCTCAATCATTTGAAAAAAAATAGAGCTTTTATTAACGAAAGTAAAAGTATCAAATTAAGTAAAACACAGCACATTCAACTTTTCCAAATGATGGCATGATTAGACGGATGGACCGATTCCATCATTGGACAATTGAGGTTTACATAGCTGGAACCGATCGCAGTCATCATGTAATAGGTCTTTACCGAAGTGCTCAAATCTTCTTCTAGTTCGGTTCTTGGTTTCTCTTTTGGATTTCCGTTTAAATCGTTTTTTCCAGTAAACCTCTTTATTGAGTTGACATTTTTTAGGCATAAAGAAGTGTTGGAATCTAAATAAATAATAATTATTATTATGAATAAGGCAAAGTTTGCTGATAAAATACTTATTAAAATCCAAAATATGCCATTGTCTTATTTATTAAAACAACAAGACGAATTTCTCTATGACAATACTTGTCTGATCAGCAATAATGTTGTAGTTTTTGAATGTTTGACATCAGTGGCATGTACTATGTTGATCAATTATTGCCAGTATACATTTCTTGTTGTAAATACTATTTCTGAATGATTCACAAAAATCTATGAAAAAAATTCAAATAATTCCAGCTACTTTGGTGCTTTACTATCTTCTTTAGTTCTCTCGGTGAATACTTTTAGCTTTTCACAATTCTCTCATCTTTGTATTACATTTAAATAAGTTCTTACGATATATTTTGACAGATTCATCAGGTAAAAACCAACCAAAATAATTATATGGATTCAATTTATTTATTCAATTTATTTATTCAATTTATTTATTCAATTTATTTATTCAATTTATTTATTCAATTTATTTATTCAATTTATTTATTCAATTTATTTATTCAATTTATTTATTCAATTTATTTATTCAATTTATTTATTCAATTTATTTATTCAATTTATATATGATTGAAGGGATCGAGAATATCGATGGGAAAAGTATGGGCAAAATAGTCATGCTTTGAGTACAAATGGTTTAAATATTTTTAAATAGTTTGATTATGTAAGATGTTGATTAAATAATGTTGTTTGTGTTTAAAAATTTTAATTTTTAATATTAATTCGATATTTTCTATAGTAGTTGTTGTAACTAAAAAAAATTAAAATATTTAAATCATAATAATTTATTCAAAATATATATATATATATATATATATATATATATATATATATAAAAATTAAATCTCGATTATTTTAGTTGATTTTTACCCGAATACGATAAATGAATTTATCGAAATAAATAGTAAAACGAGTGTTTAAAATGCGGTTTCTTTTAATAAAATCATTATCATGCTCATTTAATTATATAATAATAATAATAATAATAATAATAATAATAATAATAATAATAATAATAATAATAATAATAACAGTAATAATAATAATAATAATAATAATAATAATAATAAACCAACATTCTAATAGCGAAATAATTTTTATACATTGAGCAAATGCATGGGAACTAATATAAACTTTGTCCGTTTGAAGAGAACATTTAAACTTGGTAGTTTTGCCTGATTGATTCTTCAAGTGGCACACGAGAGTGTCGAGGGTCACCACGATTATCATTCCACAGTCCGTCGTCATCCAGATTCTTTCATCATCGACGATTAAATGAAAAAGTGACAAGGTCGATTTTTCAATGCCCTGAATCGGTTCTGTAAAATAAACTACTGAATTTATATTTTATATAAAAGATCAATATCAATTATAAAATCATGATCCATAGTCGGAAACTAAATGAAGATAGCTTTATTACTACTACGACAGTTGGAAAAGTATTTTAAATTATTATTAAACTTTACGAAAAAATGATTCAATGTCAAAACCTTCTTATTTTTTGCGATATCTCCATGAAAACTTTGTTTTAATCGATAATTACATAATATTTTTTACAATAACCTCATAAATTTCTCAAAGTGAGCTCGAGTCTACAGCTCTGTCTACTAAGGTACTTTAGGACCAACTGAGTATAACCGGGGGTAAATAGAAACCCCAGATTTTGGGATTGTCTTGGATGCCGACTTTCAATCCAAATATTCAACAGCATAGCTAAACTTATCCACAGATGCATCTCCTGTAATACCTATAGACCTGTCGTTTTTAATCTTTTTATAGTCAATGCCAAATTAATTACCATAAATTTATTTGCGGCTCTAGTTTTTCATTATTTAGGTTAAATTAGGCCTTAAGCTTTTATACAAAAAAAATAATTTTCTTGTATTGGTTATAAATTGATTTTCACATAGTTTGAGGACCCCTGAGATTAGCGGCCTCCGGTCAAAAAGTATTACCATAAACCGCTATTGTGGCGTGAAATAATAAAAATGAATAAATCTAACCGATTAATTCGAAAACGCTGGGTTTCAAATCCAAAAGTACTTTGTACTGAAGATTCTTCAAATCGTAACCCAGCAAGATGCCGAGCCTGCTGATCGAGAACAACATCAGTGAGTATTTCTCTATTAGGATCATAGATTCGATAGACGAGCAGTAGTCAGAAAGCTGACTCTCCTCCATTACTTGCAACCTAACAAAAATATCCCATAACACTACCCTAGTATCAATAAAGTGATATTTACGATTTGATCAAGAAAACATAATTCATCTAATTCTGAAAGCGAAGGTCAAGTTGTTTTTAAATGCAGATTCCAATGAAAAGTGAAAATGCTGACCGTTTGCTCAATAAAGATTTAATTAAAAAACAGCATAAATTGGGCATGTGGATAACCTTAACAAGGGGACTGATATGATTATTGGGAAATTACAGAGAACTGCATGACGGTTAGACCAAGACGGAAACCCCCCCCCAGAAATCCTTGCCAAAAGGAGAATAAAATAGTGCTGAATATATATTGTCAAAATAGACTACTCATTAATAGTCTCTGCCTACCGGTCAGAAAATTCTAATTACGTAAGAAATAATCTCATTCATTATGACACAGAAATCATTCAATGCCCTTTTCAAAATATCATATTTTACATTTTAGAATAAAACAATATTTTTTAAATATATTCCAAACCAGCAATTGTAATAGTATTTATAGCGCTTCCATTTACAAAGTCTGGAAAAGACAGTACACCTATCCCCCGATTTATACGGTACTTTTTTTGCACGTTTTCGCTTTTACACGGTTTCGAAAATTATAATTTTGTTTTTATTTCACTCTTATCAATACATATTTATAATAATAATAAGCATATGTATTATTAGGTGATATTGAAGATACAAATCATATACACACTTCACTTCATTACAAACACAAATATTTTCACATCAGTCATTAAGCATCGAAGTCATAGTGACCTGGTTAAATAATTTACAATTTTTTTCATCACATTAAAAAATATTTTGACGTGTTTTTCAAATTAAATATTAAATTAAATTAACAGAGTTTATAAAATATCATAAACTAGGATTTTAGACCAGGTTTTCTTATTTTTAAATATTTTTTTAAATGTTTTTATAATTTTTTAAAATGTGTTTATCCATTCAAAATAATACATCTGAATTTACTTACATTCGTTTAGTAGTTAAATTTATAAATAGTACAATAAAAAGTACAACTGTATGAAATAAATAACAAGAGTTAATTCATTTCCTTAAGTAATTTTCACTTGATAAGATGGACGCTATTGTGTTTTGGATGATAGATTCTCGATTTGCAGCTCAATCGGCGTTAGGGATATCATTTTAAGAGAAATGTATTATTTTTACCCCTAATTTTATAAAATGTATTTAATGCGCACCTCCCTACTTTAAGAACCTATACCATGGAAATCAACGTGCCAACAATTAGTTTAAAATTCAAATGCAGATAATATCAGGAGAGTTACGAGTTCCTTAACAGTGAACTCAAATATGGGCATTATGCTATTTAAAAAGAAAATTACATTTTTAATGTATCAAGGGTAGAGAGATCCATAATGCAGCACGAAATCGAAGAACCAATCCATAATCGAAATGAACTTGAATCACAACATAAATCGGAAATCGGGAGACCCCCTGTTACATCGATTAGCAAGCACTGGTTAAGTTCCCAGTGATTCATTTCTTTGTTAAGCTCGAATATTCCAAAAGATCCATTCTTTTCAATAACGAAAACTCTCCCGAAATTGTACCTGAAAAAATAGGAAACTCTTTGAAGATATACGAAATCGGAAACATTGATGATACTATTTGGTGTCGTAATTTCACCTCAAAGGGTACAACAGATCCTTCATGAAGGACACATTATTCCCTGGACCTATTTATAAACCTATGCTAAATAACATGACAAATTGTCGATTGCCAATATCCATGATATAAACCCATCATTCTTATTTGGCATTGAGAATCGTTGTAAAGGTTAAAGGTCATTAATATATTCCTATAATGTATCTACCAGAGGTTAGATAAATAAGTCCAAATACATTTCCTTTGAGCTTATTTTAATATCATCCAGTTGTTGGTGATTTTCAGAAAAAAGGTGACCCGGGAAAAATACATGATAGCGATTTGATGACCATGCAGATGTGAATATCTTTATACGGGAACAAAATAATGAAATTTTCACCTTGGGAAAAAAACTTTCGATAAAACATCATCAAAAAAGTATAACATATAAAAATAGACAAAGCAGTTGATTGAAAAGGAGAGCTCATTAGATATGTGCATCATATATGATACAAAATCCAATGTCGAATTTGCAAATAACCGAATCATTGGCAGAATATTAAACAATGAAAATTCTTTTAATAATAAAAACATATAAAACAGAACTAAGCTCTACAATGAATAAAAACACTGAAAAAACACACTGAACATTGACTTTACCTGATGGACTAAAATAATCTTTTGTATAAATCTTGAAAATGGATCATATATTATAAAATATTATGGATAAATAACAAGCAATACCTTATGAAATCCACTTCCGAATCCATTGTCACAATTGCCATTCGACTTTCGATCTTGTTGTTGTCAAATAAAACATATATGACAATTTGGTTCTTTTCACAGGCAAACCAAATGGTCTTGCTGCCGAGGTTGTGCTTGATCTTGCTCTTCACTAGAACAGTATTGATTTTAAGCACATGTGCAAATCGCGTGAACACTTATTTAATCAATTAATATTTAATTGGAAATTATAAAATTCCAAGATCAAAAGAAATGTCAAAACTAAACTCTCAATAAGGAACTTGTATCTGGACCGTATAATGAACATTCAAACACAACCATCAAACATCATAAATAACCTCTGATTTTAAAACTAAAATTTTGACAGTGTTGCATAATAGGTTAACTTAATTAATTATACAATATTCTTTAATTATTCTTCCTTAAACTAACGGTTAATTAATTTTTTATTTGAAATTTAACATATTTTACATTAATTACATCATTTTCATTAATTAAACAATTTTTGAAACTTTAATTTCGATGCTCCTCATTTAAATTTTCAAATTAAAATAAAAACAGTAAAATTCATAAATTAATACTAAATTTATAAATTTTTATCAACTAAAATTTACAAATCATTATAATCAAAATTTCAGCAAACATTTCAGTAAATCACAAAAAATTTAAAACCGTAATTCCTCAAACTTTCTCTCACAGCAGCAGTGATAATATAAAAGCGGATAAAAGTAAATTTACTTTGAAGTTTAGTTTGAAAGATTTTTCTCTTTTTGTCGATTTCACTAATTTCGGATTGATTTCGATTTTGTGTCATTTCATTAATTTTCACAATGGATTTATTCTCATTGCCGCAAATCAATGAACTGAAGTGCTTAGTGGCTAAATTGATTGCTAGAAAATCAATAAATTAATATCCAAATCAAACCAACAAACCTGGCACTTCAGTCATTGTGAATGGGGTTGTGAGGAATTGTAGACTAATGGAATATTTATTCGTCAATTCGGGAACTTTTTCTGTAAGACACATTTGTTGCAAGTAATAATTTTTGTTGTTTTTTGTATTGGACTGTATCAAACACCAGAGGTACTGTGCAGAATCGTTACCAACCGTTGACTGTCAATACAAATGGCATCATGTATAGCCGCACTAATACGGATAAGAGCTTACCCCATACCCAGTTGTGGCACAGATTACCTGGAAACATACAAATATTAGGGTCTAACTTCATGATAATGATGTGGTTTAATTTGAATAAATATTACAACATATAATTGAGTTAAATTAGGTTACAAAAGTTGAAATAATTTCATTAATTGCTGAAATATTAACAAATTATTAATAGATATTAAGAATTCAGTATTTTAATAAGAACATTTGAAAGTTATAGCCTCTTTCTACCTTTGCCAAAGTAAATAATATAGTACAATAAATGTTTTCATTATTTGACAATTTATACTTTCATTGACATCATTTTGCATTATAATTCATCTCAACAATAATTATAAATGAATTACATGTGAAATTAAATGGAAAAGCACCTAAGTGATGAATTAATATTATAAAATAAAATATAAAACTGTGATTCCTTGGTAGCAGCGTAAATTAAGATATTAGATAAGTGAAAAATCAAATAAGTCCTTGCTGCAAAGTAATTATTATATTGCAGGAAGGACTTATTTTGTTATTCTCTTATCTAAATAAAATAATAACACTATTAAATCCAAAGGTCATACTAAAAGATAAGAAACCCTGTAATATTTAAAAGAAGACCTTATGCATTTATTTTCATATTCAATTGAAGGTTATTTAAAATAATTTTTTTTCAATTCTAAATAAAAATGTATTCTTACTATATGTCAGTGGTTATTAATCTTTTGGCAATGAAGGAACACTTTGTTATCTCAAAAAATTTGGCGGAACACCTGGGCTCCTTTTAAGTAAATGTTGATAAAGAACAAAGATCTGTGCGAAGCGCATAACCTATCTAAACGTTATGGTTTGTGTTATGAGGCTGGACTAGGCCCCCACCACACCTCGAGAATGTTTTTGAAAACGTACCCGAGAAATTGCAATTTAAGACATTTCAATGTAAAAATGAAATTATATTGAATTCTGAAATCGCATATATATAATGGCACATAATCTATAATAAACATAAAAATTATAATTATACTAACCTTTTTGAAAGACAATGCCTGATTCTGAACACAACTATGTACTACAAACTGGAAAATAAACCACCTCGATTGTTTTACGTGTTAATTTATGAAATATGCTATGAGGTTTGCGAGAATATATGTGCTTTAGTCATAGATTACGTCATTATGCCGTATTCAATATACAGAATATAATAAAAATTATTTTGAAGAGATTAATGCGATGTAACATTTAAAAAGAATTTCACTGTCTTTTTTAAGAAAATAAAAAAAGGAAAATAATCTAACCTGCTGTAGTCTCATTCTCAGATGTACTGAAAGGCATTTTTTATCAAATAATACTAACAATATGTAGTGTTCTCTAATTATTATTATTATTATTATTTATATTTAATTTTTGGAATATGTAATTTCTAATATTACAAAATGCAAATTTTATACATAATATTTGGTACTATTTTTTCTGAATATCTAAGTTTGGCGGAACACTTCACCTAATTACACTCAACAGTGGAGTTCCATGGAACACCGACTAAGAACCACTGATATAGGCTATCAACAAATCATAATCAACTTCATTCGTTATCTAAATTCGACAACCGTATCTAGTTTTTATGTTTTCCTAAAGCCATACGAATTACTACTAAGGAAATTTCTATTCTTTTTCGAACATTTCACGCTAGTGTTTTGAAAAGCGACAATGCCAACTGATTATGAATTCGTATTACCCATTCATTGAGATGACAAAAAATGCTTTTAAAAATTATTATGTGATAATTAACCGTGGTCAAAATGCGACAGGAAAGCCCCAAACCTTAAATAATTTCTAGTTATAGCATAACTTCATCGGATTATAACCTCTTCTAACTTTTCTAGTATTTTCCGCAAAAAACCTCTTGAGAAAAAACCAAAGTCAAAGCCGCCATCAAAGATTTTTTCAAATATCCATGGCAAATAATGCATAATATATTGCCGAAAAAAGATTTTTTTAAATTATGAAATACAAAACTGAAGTTTTTTAGGATTCTAATAAACAAATTTTCACCAAAGTCATATAATAAAAGAATCCGCACTTTATACATTTTATGCAATCAGCCCCCCCCGGATATAAATATACATTAATAAATATTATATTACACTTACTATGTCTTTTGGTTCGAATATTGTTTGGATCTTAATGGGAATCGGAATACGTTTTGGCAGTTCTGATTCGACGAGACTTCTGGGTACCGACCAGCTGTAGAGTTGAGACCTATCACTCTCACGCTTGAACCTGAGTGCAAAGTCAATCATAGATATTATTCACAATAAAATGTCGATAACAGGACTTATATGCCACTTTCTAAGAGCAAAATGGAATTAATAATAAATATAATAATATAGATGTCGGTGAGTTCAGTTCTCCTACTATTAAATTCCATATTTAAGAAGTTAAAACTTGATTCAAATAAACTTTACTAAATTTTACACAAATAAAATATTGATAATATATTCCCCAATTACAGAAACTGTTTAGTAATAGGTTTTGGTCAAAAGATTTTTCGAAAATTATATTCAGTAAATATTTTCTTTGAAAAAACCCGATATGAATCATTCAATTTAGAGAAGAAAGAGAAAGCGAAAAACTTGTTAAATTTCATATCGAAGTGAAATAGGCCCTATTTTAGTTTGAAATATTTCATTTAATAAACACCGAAGACACGGCTTACCTTGTTATTTACTTGAATAATATTTTTATAAATGATTCAACAATCGATAAATTATTTTATATTATTATTATTATTATTATTATTATTATTATTATAAAATACAAATAAAATATTATTTTAATTGACAATTTTAAGTTAAACAGAGAAATTTTTACATATTACCTTGATAAAAGACTTTTTGATTTTTCTTTCATTTGAATTGATAATTCATCTTCTTTTTTAAAGAGATTATTAAACCTGAAAATTGGTTTTACAATAAAATTAATAATAATAATAACAATAATAATATTATTAATAATAATAACAACAATAATATAATTAATAATAATAATAATAATAATATTGAAAAGAAATCAGAGGTAAAAATCAAAAAAAGTCCCAATAATAATAATAATAATATTATAAGGACTTTTTGTTTTTCACCTCTGATTTCTTTATAAGTGATATAATATTTTCTACAAAATTTGACTATGAATCAGATTTGTTTAAGGTATTCATAGTCAAATTTTGTAGAAAATATAATAATAATAATAATAATAATAATAATAATAATAATAATAATAATATAAATAAAGAATCAATCAAGCTTATCTAATCAACGAGACAAGACGAATACAAAACAATCATATGTAAAATTGATATAAAAGAAAATATTGGAGGTGAATACAAAATAATAAACGAAGCATTCAAAATGGTGCTAGCAGGAGAGTGCCCATCTGGGAGTGACCAAACAAATCATCAATTCTATCACTATTAAATCATGTTGAGATGCTACCCAAAACAAGAGCACTATAATGAGAGAAATTATTAAAACTCTATAAAATAGTGCTCAGTAATTATTCATATTTACTTGGTAAATCAATTGACTTACTTTTTATGTGAAATTCGACGACGGCGTCTCTTCTAAAATAAGTTTACTGTGACGAAATGATAAGAGAATAAAATGTATAATAGAGACCAATTAAATAGAGAGAGAGTGTGTGTGTTCAATAGACAGCTTGAGATTTAGGTGGTAACTTGGTACTCTATCAGTCACCAACGGATATTACAGTCATTGACAGATATAAAGCGTTTAAACTGCTCTAAATGTTCATTAATTATGCTCAATATAAATTAACTTCAATATTTTTCCCTTCACCTTCAACGTCATCCCATACCTGAGGACTTTATTATCCACTTAATCATTTGATCCATCTCTAAATAAAACCTTCAAAACATTTTTAACCTTCTATCCCAGAATTGAATTTCATTGTAGGATATATAAATAAATTCCAGATTTATGATAGAAGTTATTCTAGCGATTTCCAATAAAATTCGAATATTGTTTTCTCTTTGTAAAATTTCATTTATATTCATTTTGACTATAGATGAATTTGTTTTCCTAATATACACACATTTTCAACATTACCTTTTCGAAGTGTAATTATTGTTATTAATAACACTTGTTAAAAACGCAGTGCTGAAATTTGTGTTAAATAGAAATAAAAAATTAATCTAATTGAAATGAAGATTTGAAAATGAAATTTTAAAAGAAAAATCAGATCAAACATGAACAAAAATATTTATTTTTTTATTTCATATGCTTTAGTTTTGTGAAATAACTCAATAAACCTGCGAATACGCCGAGATTCATTTTATTTACAAATGTTGGGGTTGTTAATTTAAAATTATTTTAAAAGATTGAAAGCAAGTGAAAAAGTCACAATTAGAATCGAAATGCGTAAAAACTATGAAATGATAAAAAATCAACTAACTATCAAATTGCAATTTGAAAAATAACTTGGATACAGATTAGATAATGGAGATAATGAATTTATCAGAATACGTTTAGAAAGTGTCGAAAACCAGGGAAATGTATAGAAAAACAAGAAATTGTGAATAAATTAATGAAAACCAGAATTGGGTAAACAACAATAAAGGGAAATAAAATAGAATTTAAAAAAACTAAGGACGGCAGGATTAAAGAGAAAATGTGGAAAATTGGTTATTACAAGGAAGGCCATTGGTAAGATAATTAATTATATTATTATTCGGTTAGATCATGAAAGAAAGCCAGATTGAGAGGATTGCCAAACAAAGACGATTTGGGTTTAGGATCATTAACCAAATGTATTATACCACTACATAATGCAAGTCGAAATTAGAAACCACCGTAATCACGCTTCTTGTAGGGACGAAGAAATCGAGAATAGGATTTAGAGATAAATAAAATCTATTAGGAGTAGGATAACAGAAAAATTAAGAGGAATTTGTAGAGTAGTTAGAGTCAAAATAAAATATTTGAAAGTGATTATTGAAACAAAGAGACGAGCCAATCAATCGCAAAGAGACTCATCGGGTGGTCATAACGCATTTTGATTTTTGTTGTATTAATTTGGGTGTGTAATCTGTGATCAATAATTGTAAATACAAATATTCGTTGGGAGTAATGTGATTTACTGTATAGAGCAGAGATAACAACCCTTTAGCTGTGGTGTGCCAAGCCACACTACCAATTAATTCAGGGAGCCACCTACTTTTTTTATATATCAATGGTAAAAACCAACACTAAAAAGTACACGTTTCAACTGGTATCACAACAGAACGATCTACAGCTTTTTAGCTTTTTAATACCACGTGTCAACACAAGAGAAATTTGTGATATTATTTGATGTTGTAAGGAAAATTGGTGTTTAATAAAGCAGAAAAATACCATTTCAATACAAATAAAATATATATTTTTATCTAATAATATATGTGAATATATTCACATATTAAGAATATATGTGAAACCACATCTGGCAGAATAAGAGTCGCTATTACCCAAACCACTTTATAGCGGTGTATACAGTGCCATTGACCACTCCACCACGTGCCAAATCTGGCACGTGTGCCATAGGTTGCCGACCCCTGGTATAAAGCATGTGAAGTCAGAACTACCGACAATAGAATTTAATACAATATAAAGATTAACAGATAATAAAAAATAAACACAGACATCTTTATTAATCATATTCTCTATCTGTGTAAAATCTTCTAATATCCAATAATATGGCATTGGAATAAGACCATTTAAATATTCTTTTGGGTATTCTTTTTTATGCCTTTCATTGCTTTTATCCTCCTTTTAGACTCAATGACAAAAGGTTTTGTCAGTTTAAATGTTGTTTGGAAATTTCTCAGCTATTACAGTTGATTTATTACAGCTATTACAGTTGATTTTTTTAACGCATCCCCAAATAGCTCAGGTATAAACGTTTACTCCAACGTAAAATGTAAAAATTCACTCGTAGGAAAAAAGAATTGATTATTGAGAAAGTAAAAATCGAAAGCCTTTCAAGTTAAGGAGATCTTGTGCACTATAATAATTTTTGGTTGCTTTCGTATCATTTAATAAAGACACACTTTACAAAAATCAAACTTCTTAAGGTCTTAGACAACACCTGAAGGTTCTATTAGAAATATCACAAAATGAATTTTTATACAAATCAATCATTCTTTCAAAGCTCACTTCTGCATTATCGATAGAAATGTCAGTATAAATAGCACATTATTCACAGTTTAGCTCCGTGTTGCACATACCCAACACAAGTTTTCAACATTTATTAAAATATGAAGTTAATAAAAAATTTTTGAGGAACTTAATTGGTTATTTTAATTAATTTATTATTTCATAACAATCCCTTTAATAAAGGGACGCATAATGGTTCAAAATAATAAGTTGGTTTTCATCCTAAATAGATTGACACATCTTTAAATAAATGCTAAAAGTTTCAAACCTGATTTTGAAATCACTCCCAAACAATGGCACCGGACGTGAATACCTTTTTAACAATCTGTTTGGTCGATGATACTAACTTCGACAACTTTTTTTCAACTACATAGGATTTCGATAATCCGACAATTCTGGGTTCATAAAATAATTTGTCGGTCGTTCTATACTCGAAAATTCTTTTATCAATTTTCCACATTTTAAATTCCTGGTCCCTCTTTTCTTACTAATTCCTCTATTGACAAACAATAATTCTTATCCAATTCTCGATTATTTATTAAACCGTTTTTGTTTAAACTTTAGAGACGCCCAACATGTAAAAATAAAATACAATAAATAAGTTTTCATCTAATTAAAGCATCTGAAATTAGTAAATTCCTTTCACTTCTTTTCAGATTATAAATCAATATTTTGTTATTTGCAATTGCAGGCTGTGTAAAAAGTAATTACCACATGTTGAAATTTAATATTAATAAAACATATCCAAAAGATAAGAAATTTTTACACAACATTCAAAAATTAAAATTTAATATTTTTCAACGAAATGAATGTTTGTTTCAATAAACTAGCATTAATTGTATTGTTAATTGTATTGATCTATATTCTGAAAAGAAATGAAGGTAAAAGAAATTGAATATAGATATATGATAAAAAAGATAAAAGATGTCAATGAAATTTATTTGAAAAATATTGACAAACAGAATCAATATTAATCATTATTATTGGCATGAATAAAAAGCAGGAGAAAAATAATAATCTGTATAATAATCGGTAGACAATCAAAAAAAAGCAATTAATAAAAATTAAAAATAAATTTCTATATAGTTTGATCGGGAAGAAGCGTGTCAAGTGCAATAGAGTTACGAGAGTCAACGGAGGAATCGCTGGAAAGTCGAGATTTAGATTTGGATTTTGTCGATTTGCTAAGTTTGCTGAAACTAAATAGGACATAATGTCGACTGTCAAATAAATAATAAAATTATTTCATCAAAACGAAACCGCCATATTATTTGTAGATTGACAAAAATAGAGAAATTTCAACCAAAAAAAAACCCCCAAAAAATAAAATCACAAAAAATTGTTTTTTTTAATTAATATTGAAATCTAATTTATTTATTCGAGAAATATCATGAAATAAACCTTTTTCAATTTTTTATTTTTATCATATTTGTCGCCGCAACAAACAGGCTTGGGTCCACGCCTGAACGAGGATAAAAAGACGAATGAATTTGAGATAGTTGCCAATAGACATTTAAACAAGATTTTCATAAAACCAAATCTAACAATTAAAACAATGAGAAATGGAAATGCCATTCAAACAAAATAAATTATTGATATTTAAGATTTTAATCTTTTTTATTGGTATTAATAACAGTATCAATTCTAATTAGTGACGCATTGAAATAAAGGAATTAGCATCGCATGATGGTTTATTAGATTGATCATTAAAATTATTTATTTTTTATTCACTTTTGAACCGTTTTTGCCTAATTTTAACATATAATTTATTTTCATTACAACTATTGAAGTATATAATTTGATCTATAGTCGAAATAAAAATAAATGAAATATTAAAATATATCAATTTTTTAGTATTTTATTCGTCAGCTTAAAACTGGCAGTCTTCACTTCAAGTAATCCTCATTTGCTACTGTTTCTCGAAAACTTTTGCACTGTTGATAGTTAAAGGTTTTATGATCTATCTGACCGTCAGCCAGGGTGATTTTAAGAAAATACATTTTTGAATTGTAAAAGTGCTGGAAAAATCGACATTTTTAGCCGTATTCATTTCCTCAGTTCCATTAATTGTTGGGCTTTCCATGTGTTTTAAATTACCCGGTAAAATTATGGATTGAGCTTGTTTGATAAAAAAAAAATTCCAAAATTTAATAATGTAGATCAGAGTTTCATTTCATTACAATTGTAAAACTGGACACTCATCCAATTTGTTAACTGAAAACGTATATACACATTAATACACACTTTGCAACAAAGGCTTATCTTGTTTAACATTGAATTTATACTGCTATCAAGAAACCATCATTTTATATTATTATTATTACGATTGTTGTTGTTATTATTATTACTATTATTATAATTTAAAAATTTTCAAAGGTCCAAATAATTGAGATATTTGTTTTAATTGCGACTAAACTTGTAACTATGGTGAAGAAACAGGTGAACTTCTTAAAAATTAATTGTAAGCCCAAATGCCTGAAAAGAATTCATTTTCCCAGTATACCAGAAGACCTCATTAAATAAATTTACGAGCTGGAACAAATTCATCCTGTCATTGCTTGGAAAAAATGAATTAACTCTTGAGTTCATATTTAGATTTAATTAACCGAGTTGTGAAACCTACCGGATAACTAAGTCAGTTAAATAATTATTATTGATTTGGATTTCATCTGGCTCCGCATGTTTAACCTATTCAAATAAGAACTTCCAACCCAATTTTAGTTTATTATCGATATCACAAATCAGAAGATGTAATTTAATTGTATTTGTGTCAACTTGTGACAAATTGTATTTTCGATTTTCAGTTGAATAACTACCTGTGACATCAACAAATCAGTTGATTTGCATTTTTTTCATTAAATTGTTTTTAGGAATTTCGGATTTCAATTTTAGATTTTCAAGACCGCTTTAGAAAATTTAAACAAATAATAATAATTGTAAAAACCAACCGATTACATAATCAAGTTTCATTATCGTTTCGGATGTTGAATAATGCATGTTTAATACATTAATAGTTTACATGTAAAGTGCTTTTGATCAAATGTATGACGTAACACTTGTGCGTTATTGCCCAGATATTTATGCAAATAACCATTCTCAAAAAGCTAAAATTAAAGGACAAACAATGCCAACCCGGAAACTTTTCAATTTCAGATGATAAAAAGAGCTTTTATGTCAGCAGATGCAGCGAAACGTTACGAAGAAATTGATGATAGCGTCGAGAATTATTAAAAGACATACCAAAAGGTCTCTGAAAAACCTCTAATTTGGGTTAAGACCTTAAATTTACAGTTCAAAATACTATCAAAAAGAAAGTTCATGTGACATCTACGATATAATCCGTCGTCAGATTTAACCGGTATCCTTATTTGAGTCAATTTCCATAGATTTTGTAGTTCTATGAAAGCATATAGAAGCGAAAATAAAAATATATAGCAATAATTGTTCAAATCAGTAAATATATCTCTTTGTACGCTACAGCCAAACGAATGCTAAAGTTAGGGGCCCTTACAAGTATTCAATGTGATAGAGGAAATTCATTAGAAACAACTTTCATCAAGTCATTAGCAGGCAAATATGGCATTAATAACTCGTCAAATTAGAACGAGAAGTAACACTTTACATATTACATTGAACGCCAAAAGTGGTAAGGACTGGTTCGAAACGCATTCGAACAATTGAGAAAACAACAGAAATGAGTCCCGTGAATATCTTTTTTTTGGAAAAATAATTTATAGGAAATGGTTTGAAAAAAGAAGAGACAATTAAAATAGAAGATTGTATGAAAAAAACGTAGAAGTGAAAGATGGAATTTAAAAAACAGAAAAAAAAACTTTAATAATAATAAACCAACATGTACGATTAAACAAATAAATACAACCTTTCAAATGGGGAAGGCAGTTCTATTTGAGAGATCTAGCAAACAGAGATGATTCTCAATATGGAGAATTAGGAAAAATTATTTAAAAAAGAACACGACTAACAAATTAAGAAAGAGAATGGATTTAATATTTTAAAATGAATAGGAAAAAGTAGCAAACTATTATAGTTTTATTATCTTTCCGCGAAGTAATAATTATATTATTTGATAATCGAAACTTTTCAATAATATAAATATTACTTCGCAGCAGGGCTTACTTTGTTATTCACTTATCTGATATATTAATTTATGCTGCTAACAAAGAATCACCGTTTTATACTTATAATAATAATAATCATATCAATAATAATAATAATAATAATAATAATAATAATAATAATGAAAATAATGATAATAATTTTAATTACAATATTTCTGAAACTTATTATACTAATGGCAATATTCGTTACTCAGATATAGACATCAACAAGCCTAATTAAAAAAGTGAATAGAAAATATATTATTGAAATCGGCCTATAGTTTCATCTGTCAATGTTTGCCACATTAATCTGAAATTGCCGAAATTAATTTCATTTAAAATTAATTAAATTAATTTGTGATGGAAAAGAAAGTTAAATCTGAGGCAAATTTCGTGACGATTATGATATAAATACTTTAATATTTGCAAAAATCTACTAACAAATTCCAAATTCCAGAGTTTTGGGCCTTCATCGGTTTTGAAGACTCTCTGAATTCTGGAAACTGTTTTTTCACTCGACACATTTCCTTGTATACGACTGCATCCTGCAACTCCATTAATTTCTCTTTGTAGTGATTCTTTTCTTCCAACAGAATTGCCATTTCTGACCGAGAAAAGGTTTTCTGCTGAAAAAGACAATTTTTATTTCAATCAACTCATCAAATATCTGTTTAATTAAATGTAACTTTATTAGATGGATGAAAAATAATGATACTTTATCCGACTCCTAAATCAACTTTATCAGGTTATGTGAGATGTGAGTATAATAATAACGTTCAAATGAAATAAAAATTGTAAATTAGTTGAAATAAAAGTTGAGTATAAGAGATTAACTTATGAATTGAAAACGTTACAATGACATCCAGGGTTACATTACCAAAACCAGCACTCCGAGAAAGTTAATTTTATTATAAAACAAATAGAATTTACTACTAAAATTACATTAAAAACAGTTTAATTGTGATCTTCAATGAGTTTACCAATGACAGACTAGTTTCAAGCTTTTTTGATTCTCATCGACACCATGTAATAATCTCAATCCCAATCTTATTTTAATCGATAAATTATCGGAAAAACAAAATCATTTGATTACATACCACAATTTTACACCAATAATAACTTATTAAAAATGTAACTCTAACTTCATTGGATGAGTTGTTTTCTGACGCTTGGGAGTCTATTAATTTTTCTTTGCATATTTTCAGTTCCTGCTCCAAATGGGCTAACTTTCCTTTGAGATCAGCTTCTCGATTAGAATGTCGCCGAAGTTCTTCGCGAAGCATATCATTTTCACTTAAGCAAGAATAACTATTAATCATAAGAAAAACATAGTAGTTTTTGTTGTCGCAAAATGTGGAACATAATTTATATATCATTTTATTATATAGAAATAGAAAACTGATATGTTTATGCAATCTGAATCAGACCAAGTGATCTGCTATTTTTCCTTTTTAGACAAATTGCGTACACACATTAAGTAGATTTTCTCCATTGTTCGTTTTGGTTTCCAAATTGAAAGTAAGACAAGGGAATGGAAAAGTTGCAGTTCAAAAATCTGTGGTATATTAATAATTATAAATGATTATCTATCTCTCCACATTTTGGGAGCTAAACTCGTGTCTCTGGCGTAGACCTTGACTGGAGTATATAGTTCAAAAAAGGTTTCTCATATACTGTATTAAAAGTCATATCATTCTTGGAGTTTTTATAAAATATTTTAAATTAACAGTGAATCTTTTTTATATTGCATTTCAAGATAGAGTCTTCAAAGTTGTACCGTTCCAATCTCTATAGAAAGACACTATGGGGTCTTCGCTTTGATTAAGGTCAACATACGTTAACATTTATAGGAAATATCTTTGGGTTATTCGTCCACGAAAATAAAGGTAAAATCTGAAACAAACAGAATATAACAGTATATAAAGAATCCATCTTTATATGTTCTCAAGACTGTATAACCGAAATTAGTATCTCTCGAAATTTATGTCAACCAAATAAATTTAGATTTTCAAGTGTGAATAAATTATTTGAAAACATCTAGTTTAGACAAAATGACATATGTTAATTAAAATGAATTGATGTCAAAGGTCATATACATCAAGTTGCGGCCATATATTTTCTAGGCAGATCAAGAATCGATAAAATTGTGCACAAATTATCAATAGAAACTAATACCAGAAAAGGTTTGAACATCTAAATCCTTCGCTTTGTAAAAAAAACTGATAACAATATGCTTTACTTAATGGCAAAGGGTGTCTAAAATGTTTCTTTCTGAATACTGGATATGAAATAGAAATCATCAATTCAGTGAAGCGAATAACAATTGAAAAAAGAATAACAAATTCACCCTCGAACAAAACATAAAAAATCGATATTCATTAAACATTATCTTCATTTCATTTTCAGACTATCGATCAATGTTTTCATATTTCCGCTTCAATCTGGATCGGATAGCTTCATTATGATTTGTCTATGAACGGATATTTATGAGTAACATCAGATTTATTTTCTTTAGCCAGAATTAGTTAATAATGACTAATTTTGACCATTTCCATAACCTGTGTATTTATTGTTTCATAATCAGTGGTACGGAAAACGTTTCAGCTCACTGCGCACAAAACAGTGCAAAAATATATCAAAAATATATCAAATTAACCATAGTCTTAGATTTGAATGGATAATTTGAAACACACCATGTGGCAAAATTCGAGGATATAAACTGTAATTTTTATCAAATATTACCTTTGACGAGTTTTTTTTCTCGTGGCATATAGTTTACGTGTAAATGTTTTAATAAATCATTTTATTAGAGTGGGGAATGTTTCAATGTTACGATTCAGGCCAGTTGGAGGTTATTTTATTCCATTATATTCTTGGTTTTGTAATTTCATCTGTTACAACTCAATTAACAATCAAGAAATTTCATGAATTTATAATTATAAATAAATAAGACAAATAAACCTTTGAATAAACCTAGTTGTAGTAGGGGTTTCATATGTTTGTGACACTATTACGCGTATGCGTGTCATAAAGAAGCACGCTCTAAAGGTCGGGACCATCTGTCAATTATTACACAATTGTATCTTTCTGAACACGCATTTTTTCTGATTCTGTTTATTTTTTCAATAATTTATTTTTGTATTAATTTAAATATATTTTTAAAAAAGTCTTACTGAGAGTTTGACATGGTTATGAATATTGACAAAAATGTTATTATAAATAATTGTTGAAATACATTATTCACGGGACACGACCGAAATCTGACTTTACTACCCATTTAAGGGAGTAAACTACCGAATAACCCAGTGTAAAAGTAAGTCGCATAGCACAAAAAATTTAATACGGTGGGGTGAGATTTGTAATGTTATAACATTGAAAATTTAATAAATAGAGTCAAAGAAAGGATTCCATAAACTGTTAATGGGGTATTTTGAAAAAAAACAGACGTGAAAAAAAGAATAATGCATTATTTCAGTATTGTAATCTTGGACTTCAAAAATATTAATTTACACAAAATTCTCTAAATCGATATTACACTTAGTGCATATTTTTGAATCTATTAAAAGCAGCTATAATTAAAAACTTGTAATTTCTTATAAATAAATATATCATACTTTGTCATTATATCTAATCGGTTTATCAGATCATCTTTGACTATATTCAAGGCATTCCTAATATAAAATTAATAATTAAATAAATTAGTCTAAAATAATAATGATAATTAAAAGAATCACACAACATTGGCATAAAAAAGCGCCAATCCAAGTTATATATTATACTACAATATATTTCAAGTAAATCGAACTTGAAACTAAATTGATTAAAAAATGTTTTATTCAAACATATTTCTTCATTTAAATTCCAAAAATTAATTATATTAAAAATCTCAAATTCTGTTTAAAAATCTCAATTATTTAAAAATTTAATTTAAACAATTTTATAAAATTGAAATTTAATAAAAATTATAATAAACTTTTAATAAAATATTTTCAAACTTTAAAACAAAAACATTTTATATTTATTTTCATCTTTCAGCACAAAATTGCGTTTGGAATGTGATAAAGAGCTTGAAAGCGAAGCTGACGGGCAATCATTCAAATGTTTGTGGCATTACACCCATGACACATACTTATAATAAAGTTCCAAACACAATCTAAGTAAAACTTGAAATCCGCCAAAAAAACACAAATTCCAGACAACAATTGTGTTCACTCCTATTATTCAATTCTCTCAGTCGACAGTTATCAAGAACTTGAGAACGTAGATGATGAGCAGTCATTCCAATGTATGTGGCATTGTACCCACATAATAATAATAATAACATTTTTATACAAGTAAATAATAAGATAAGCCTTTGATGCAAAGTATACATCAAATAAATGAAAAAAAATTAGATTATAAAATAATCCTTCAATTTCTTGGAAATTTGCTGTTTCAATTTTTGTGATTGATTTAAAAAATTTTTTAAAAATTTTAAACAAAATAAATTAGACCTTTAACGATTTAAAAAAAATTAAATTTAGATAAAAATATTAAAAAAATAATTATTTATTTGAATATGTAAATTTTAATTCAATTTAGTTTTTGGTTTGTTTTTTACCCGATGATAACATTGAATCTACCAAAGTAAGGGATATGCCAATACAAAAAAACATAATTACGTTCACTAATAGTTATCAATTCCTTCGTTAATAATGATCAAGAACTTGAGAACGGTACGCATTCCACTGTATATGTCATTGCACTCACGACATATATTCATAACCAAGATCCGAATACAATTTAAGCAGTATTTGAAATAAAAAAAATAAGCAAAAAGTTCAAAAAGGAATTAGAAAAATCTTACAACAAAAAATACATAACTTCTCTTTCAAAATCTTCTCACAAACACCATCTAAGTAAGATTTGAAATCTACAAAAAAACACAACGACAATCTTATAATGCAAAATACAGGCCCAAAAAATCAATCCTACTATTTATATCTTACATGTGTCAGAAGCAAGGTTCCATGACATTTTGCAGATCAAAAACCCTCAAAGTCAAGTTGGTTTATAAATTTTCAGTGAATTTGAATGCCGAAAATGGGTTTAGTGTATATTTTAATTTTATTGTTGGTTCTCTGAGTTCATTGAAAAGTTAATTTGTCTAATTTCCAACACTGGGTTTGAGGTAATAATGCTTTAAAGAAGGAGCAACTCAATTAATTGTATTATTGAAATAACTATGATAGAAAAACATGGGGAGAAAATACATTAGTCATCAAATCATTTCTTGCGGTATAGTATTATATGAAGATTTAAATTTGAGTGGATCGCTTAAGAAAAAAGATTGGTATGGTATTAGAGTTTCTGTACTTCAGTCGAGTATTTGGGTAGTTACTCGGATTCGGGACTTGACTTTAATACTCACCGAGTTCAACCACCAATAAGTTCAAAAAGTACGTATGTAAAAATGTTTTGACCAATTTCTAGAATTGTTTTATTTATTTTTATTTTGACATCCATAATGACTAGTCTTCACCTTTCATTGTTACTGGTTAAAGTCGAGGTTTACACAAATAAAGCTGAGAAATGAAAAGCGAAGGTTTACTGTTTTCAGTAAAAAAGCTTTACATTAAACATAAATACCATTATTATTGCATTTTTTCCTTTTGAGTTTAAAGAGAATTTTATTTAAACCGTAGCATTCCGCAAATGTAAAAAGGTTTTTGCACCACTGTTCTAATAGATGTAAAGGTCCAGCACTCAATAATATAACTAGCTGTTTATAATAAAATAAATGTATAAAATATCTACTGACTTCGTTGCGACGAGATCCTGATTTTCACGAATTATACAGTCTATCTCTCTGCCTATACCTGCAATAATAAAGTTAAATTTAATTATTTTATTAATTTAACATAGTTGTAGTGGCCCCCAGAAAAGTGCACCCTTCCCTTTTCAAAATGGTTCGCCTCCGAAAAGTTGTGCGTAAATAATTGATTCGTGAATCTACGGGCATGGCAATGATAGTATACTATTTTTATTGTGAGACAAATTCTGGTAATATTTATTAGTATAATTACTAAAACATGGTTTCCTAGTAGCAGCATCCAGTACCGGATTAACCATGTTTCACACGTTTCAATTGAAACGTAATTACCAATTTATGGGGCCTACTTTGAAGTTGGCCAATTGACAAAATAAAAACAAATACTGGTACTTATTAGCATTTCTATATGTTCGATCATTATGATTTGTTTATGAGCATTAAAATATTCACTGGAGACCGGTCCGACTCTGTAGAGTCATTCACATTGTCACATTCCTGCTGTTTCCAATTATACTGGCAGAGTCTTATACTGCTGAGTCATGGCCATGTGTCCTGTACAGCTTTTATAAAAGAATGGTCATCCATAGTCACACAGTCTCAGTACCAAAAGTCGACCTCTCGTAAACTGCTTATTGTATCAAGTTCCGATATAGATAATGCAATGGCTGTGTAAATATATACAATCCGAAACGAAAACTTCTCACGTCGACAAGCATGCATGCGTTCAATTCCGCAACAAATAACAAATAGCTCGGTTAGCTGTTGGCAGCCTGCATCTGCAAATTATAGCAGTATGACATGGTACATAACATCGTAAAGTAAAAATAATATTACAGTTTTACAAAATTTAGTAATAAATTGAGTTATTAAAAACTATAAAAATGAAAAAGTTTGAATTTGGTGCACAGCAGCGCCAATAAAAACGTTTTTTTGAAAAAGCAGGACAGTTGCAACGTGGATCGATTGATTGTTTTATTAATAAATCTAAGCCATACAGTAAATTTTTCGGAACAAAATTCGCAGCTAGCTTATCTCCATATCCTCAAGTAGCCGTAAACGGATCACCGCAAGAAAATGTTGTTAATGAAGATTGTAGTCCTTCGGAGGAACTTCTCGCACAGCCTTAATCAAACTCAACTGAAGGTAATATGCTGCCATTGTTTGAACACTGCTAAATATGGGGACACAATGTCAGACGTCGATCCAGGTTTATGGAATGTAAGTAGCGAGATGGTGAATTATTGGCTGCATATTGGACATAAAACTTGTGCAAATCGAGATGGCATATATGTTAATTCGTTAATAAAATATGTCAATAGTAACAGAAAACTTAATGAATCAGCATTTTACTCAAAATCTCACAATGGAGAAAAAATGGAAAGGCTTTTGTATTCGCAATCAACTTCAAAGTATGTCTCAACACTATAAAACGTGCCAATCTGTTTTACAAAAAATTGGCAACAACAAATTGCAAAAGAAAGAGACAAGGGCAGAAGCAATAAATTTAGCTAAATAATGGATAAGATGGAAACGTTAATCTTAGTGTGGTTCTGAATGCTTAATGATGTTAGCCTACTACTGCAGTCAGAAAAAACCGATCTTTGTACTGCAGTAGGACTCTTTGAAGTCGTATCAATTTCTAGTATCTCAGAGGAAAATGTTTGAATTTTACCGAGATAGCGCTTCAGAATTGTGCTCTCAAAAGCATTTCAATTCAAAACATGCACGTAAACCAAAACGCAAAGCGGATGGTAGCAATTAACAACCTATTGTTTTAACCGGCGATGAAAAGTTTAAAGTCGATACCTATTATGTTATAATTGATTCCATTGTTATCAATCTTAGCCGTAGAATTGCGTCATATAAAGCAATTGTCAAGCTTTGTTATTTCTTGCACGCCGATGATGAACGCGGCACTGCAGCAATGGAACCTTTAAAATTGTTTGTGGAATTCTACTCTGATGACGTCACTGGCGGCCTCTGTGAAAAGTGGATTCAGTGGCGAATATTTCTAAAAGAAATCCGATCATTGCCGACAAAAAAGTACCGATGTAAATGTTGAAATTGATGAATGAATTGAATATGAAAACCGGGTTTCCAAATGTGTATGTTGCTCTGCGCATTTATCTTACTTTGCCTATTTCAAACTGAAGCAGTGAACGATTCTTCAGTCATCTCAAACGTATTAAAAATGCTGTAAGATCAACTATATTTGCCAGAAAAGACTAAGCAGTTTAACACCGATGGATATTGAATTTGAAATCGTTCAAAACCTTGATTTTCAGGATATTATCGTGTCTTTTTCAACAATTAAGTCGCTTAGGAGATTTTTGACATCATACAGCGCATATCAGTATGTTAGAGTTATGATTAAAATTACATTGATATTATTTCATATTTTTATGATATGGTATGTTTTGTGTAAGGCAGTGATTTATTTGTGAAACGGGTCTACAAAAACCTAATCCGGCCATGACAGCATCAATTAAATATAAAATAATTAATAAATTACACAATAAGTCTTTGCTGAAAATTTCAAGAAAGCAAGAAATAATCAATTCTGAAGGTAGGCAGAATGAAGATTCTCCAGCACCCTTCCAAAACATTATTAGATTTGCATATTGTAATCTTTTGTTTTAATTCTATGGGCCAGAAAATTTGTTAAAAATAAAGTAAAAGAAGTGATGTAAGTTTACTTAATTAAAATGAATGAGAAAATTAAAGGGAACATAAATTTGTATTCTTTATATCATAAAACGGATTTTGTTTAAATATTAAGTGAAAATAAGTGTTATAAGATTTCTAATTTATTAGTATGATCTTTATATTAAATAGGGCTTTGGGAAATAATATCAACCGGGAAAAAATACCAACATTTTTGGTGACAACTTGTATTTGGCCTATAAGAAAAACGGTACATAAGAACATAAGCAGATAAATAAAACCATTGGATACTAAACAATCTTTATTTCAATTATAAGAACATAAGGATTCTATGAAAAAATACCATCTCTATAGTTATGTTCTTATGTACCGGTTTTTCTTATAGGCCAAATACAAGTTGTCATCAAAAATGTTATATTCTGATTTTAGAATTTTCGTGAAAAGTATTAATAATTATTGGGAACGCGTGATATGTGAAGCATTGCTGATAAGGTCATTGGATCCAAAGATTAATGTACAAAGTCTTATGACTACGAATGCTTTGAATGTTTTTAAATAGTTTGAGTATGTTAAATCATGTTTGTGTATTGTTTTTAAAAAAATTTTTAATTTTAATATTATTAAAATAATTTAATTTATAAAATATTACATTATTTTAAAATTATAATATAGATAAAAAATTATAACATTTAAATAAAAAATTAGTTAAAATGATTTAAATATTTTTTAGGTGTTTATTTATTAGAAAATTAAATTAATATTATAAAAAATTATTTGTTTAAATTATAAGTTAATTCATAATATTTTTAGTCGGTTTTTTGTGTCTGAAGATGACAGTCAAACTGTCGAAATATATCGTACGAAGAGTTTTTTATTGGCGTTTTCTTTTAATCATAAAATATTTTTTAATAATCCTTCTTAACATACAAAGACTTAATTTCTGAAAATGAAATTATATATTAAATAAGTTATAATATATACAGGTTATAATATAGCCTATTTAATATATAATTTCGTTTTCAGAAAAAAATAATTATATAGAAAGTTAGGAAGGATAATTAAAAAAAATTTGATAATTAATTAAATTAACATATAACGCTAAAATACTTTATAACCGCTTTATAGTATTTTTCCATATTTTGGAATATTTTATTTATCTAAATTATATTATTACACTAAGTCGAAGGAATTTAATTCATTATTTGTTGAATTATTTACAATTATGTAATAGATATTGGAAATTCAGTATCTTAATAATAGATATCTTGAAAATTATAACCTATTTTTAGCTATGCAGAAATCAAAATTATATTAAATTCATTTGACCATTTATACTTTCATTGAAGACATTTTGTATTATAATTCTTTTAAGCTATAATCAATACTATAAAACAGAAATTAAACATTCCTGTCTGTCTGCAACAAAAACTCCTCCCAAATTAAGAACAGTAGCGACGTATATTTAGATGTCATTTTGGCTGCCATTTCTAAATCTAGTACACTATTTTAAACTTTTTTTCGCTCAAAGTCACAGGCTTGGATTTGAGTACCAAGTGATTCTAGTGTTGACAGATGTATGTGAGGATGTCAAGGGAGAAACACAAATAAATATTGCTCATAATCGCCGATTATGAAAAACAGATTAAAAATTGTATATAGTCAAGAAGAGAAAGAAAGTTGGGATCAAGTACGTTAAATAAATAAATATTTAAATTAACAAATTAATAAATAATCAATTAATAATAAAATGTCATATTATGAAAGAGAAATTTTAAGTTTAAGATTTCAACCAACAAAAGTAATTATTGAAAAATTGACGTCGCTAGGTCTTATTATAGATATTTTTCTATGCCAACATTGTAAGATCCCCATGATTATGAGAAAAAGACAAACAAAAGATAAATATGCATGGGTATGTAACAATGCATGTTGCGATTCTTACAGAACAAAAAGTATAAGGTCAGATTCTATATTTGAAGATCTTATATGTTCACTTGTTGATAATTTTACCATCATTTTTTCTAGGACTATGAACAAGACAATTAAATCATTGGTAACTGAATTTAATTTCAAAAAGGAACTATAATAAAGATTTTTCTGCGTCTACGTTTAATAGTAAAACGTCATCTTAACGCAGATCCTTTTTCGTCTTGGAGGAATAAACAATGTGTGCTAAATTGATGAATCTATGTTCTGTCATATAGTAAAGGCACACCGAGGTAGAGCACAATATAAACAGGTTTTGGTGTTTGGTATAGTTATCACATCATTTGTTCCCGCTAGGGGATATATGGAAATAGTTTCAGATAGGTCTGCAAGAACACTACTACCCATTATAAGACGAGTTTGTAGACCAGGAAAAATTATACACTCTGATGAATGGGCTTCTTATAATCAAATTCAATCATCTTTGGGGTTTGAATATCAAGCTATAAATCATTCGCTATATTTTGTAGATCCAACTAATAAGATTCATACACAAAATATTGAATCGTATTGGGATTAAGAAAAACTCAAGTCTTTACGAGGAGTAAGAAGAGTGGATTTGTCTTTATATCTTGCAGAATTTACGTGGAAGGAAATTTATAAAAATGATATCTACAATACCTTATTTGGTGTGATAAGATTATATAATTAAATATATCGGTTTTTGTTTGAATTTTTATTTATTTTATATTTTATAAAAATTTTGGGCAGATAATGTACTTGATCCGAAATTTGTAATAACAGGATAAATATAAAACTAATTATAATGAATATAGAATGGGATTGAATTTATCCCGGTGAAGTCGGGCAATAAAACTAGTTATAAATAAATTATTTATGAAAAAACATGAACTTAATAAATACAAATGCCATTCTACTAAATGAGAAGCCCTACATATATTTTAATAGGATTTTTTTTCTTAAACAATGCAACTTTGTTGACCTGATAAGGTTTTGGTTGCACTATTATGAATGGCGCTCTTACAGCATAGCGTGAGTCGTATTTTTAAAATTTTTGGGTGAAAAAAGTTACGAAGCTTGGTAGTGCTTTAATGAGCAAAATATCAGTTCGTTACAGTTTGGTTTAGGAAGGGGCTCAACTTTAATTTATATTTTCCTAATGGTACATTCAATGTTATTCGTTTGGATATCATCTAAAAGTAAGGAAAAAGATCTAGATTATTATGTGAAACGTATGAAAATTGAATGTTAAATAAGACATATCTATAAGTCTTTTTTGTTGTTAAAATTAGGATGTTTTCGTTTGGTTTGTGACGAGAAAACAATCATTCCTTGACGTTTCTCTTTCGTTGTAACTATCTAAAAACTCGAGATACTTGTTTGACCAGACGTTCCACATTTGATAATGACAGAGAATATCAGGAACTTGAAGGGTACCATTTGTTATATTATTTCGTCAATCACATCAAAGGAAGAAAGGTTTCCAACTAAGATGAAGTATGGAAATTGAGAATAAGAAACACGTTCGGCGTCATTATTGTTTTGATTTCTGCAAGCTATAGTTTTCATTGCTGAATCCCAGTGCTTTCTCCTTGTCTTCATCCATGATTGCTGACAACAAGATACTTTGAGGATGGGCGAGATAGACATTTATTTGCAAAGATTTCTCTGTATCCATTGAGAATCTTAAGGCATTTTATAATAAAGAAAAGTTCCATGCTCCTTCAACACATTTCCAATTTCTCTTTGTTAAAAACCAGCAAAAAAAGTAATCTTTTATGGTATAGTCAACAAGTTTCGTCATTGTTGTAGTATGTTGTACAATAGACATATATAATTGAAGCAGACTATTGGCAAATGTGAGCCACCTGACATGATGGAGATTTCCGGGAGGAGTAACTGTGAAATACTTTTTCATTTCAGCATCTAAATTTTCGCACCCTCCAATAACCGAATTACATGCTTTATTATTACAATTATTTCTGATCTTTATCGAGATCTTGAATGACTTCGTCAGGCATTTCAATGTTCACTCCGTTTACACTAGAACAGCCAACAATCGGTAGAGAATGCTCACCTTTGAACTTACGGAAGTGCAATTTACTGTCGGAACAGCTTTTATTCCACTAATTTGATGTACTATAAACGGAATGACTTGAAACGTGATTACATCTGGGATCGAAATGGAAACAAAACTGATTCTAGCCTGCTTGTAAATCCTTGAGTATCGAGCCCACTTAAAACTCGCTGTAATGCAAGTCCAACTAAAGAAGTTAGGATACCCCATATCATTAGTGCTTTACAATCAGGAAGGGTTTTGATCAGTGCACTCGATATTTGTTAAAGATTCATCCCCAATTAAGCTTGCAAAAGATTATGAAAATCCCCTAGCAATTCAATGATGAAAGGCCATGATCAACCACCTTAGGGGAGTATTATTATTATATTGAAAGTTGTGAAGAGTAGAGAAATATAAAATCACTAAGTTAATCAATAATTATTAGGTGCTGTGCTGTGATTGGAAGGGTATAGACGTTATTGGTTATTTGTAATATGATGTTTTTAATGATTTTAAAACAGAGTTCTTAAAAACGTCTGAGGGAATTCCGGAAAATTTTAGTCAGAAAACCCGAGCCTAAAACTTGTTGCATAAGGAAGCCAAGAGCGTTTTGAAAATTTAAGGTTTCGTGAATAAATGTATAGGTTAAAAGGGTTCCGGTGGTCTGAAAAGGTTGAGCACCATCAGATTGAAAGAAAAACCACTAACCGAATTCATCATCAGTCACATCTGTATCGCTATCGACAATGTCTAGATCAACGAAAAATATTTTATATTTACCTAGAACTGGTGATAAAATGTTACTTGTTTCCAATGAATGATCTCGGTTCATCCTTTGACTGAGATCCTGGGGATCCATAAAATAGCTAGAGCTGTTAGACAGAAAGGTTTCAATATCCACCATGTCGCTCATATTAATATAACTTACCTACTGTCGAATTGTGATGGGTTTTTTAGGTTATTTGAATGGACTTGATTGCAATCGGTTTCCCCGTCACAACAATCCGTCATCCAGTGATCATTGGACAGGATATCTGCGACCGTTTCTCCTTGATGAGACATGGAATCGGAACTGTCGGATTTGTCTACGCAAAACCGATTATCAACTGCTGAGAAGTTCCAAAATTAAAATTCAAAACTTGGGCTCTCAATCATTTAGATAAGATACGGAAAGAAGTGAGAAATGGAAAACCCTGATAGAAACATAGAGAAGAAGATATATTAAAGTAATTTTAAATGAATAATAAATGAGTAGAGGACAAGATTTCCATACGATCAATTAGTAGAAAAGAAGAAGAAAAGTCGCATTGCTACAATTGTGATTGCAATGGTGAGTGAATACACCTGATTCAATTCATTAAAAACTTCTATAATAGAAGTTTAAATGAACAACCAATTACAATTATGGTTGTTTATGAATTAGCCATTTTTAAAATGGCTCGCAGGTAATTTTTTTAATAAAGTATATTTTAGGGCTTGGATTGTGATCTCGTATATTTATGAGATCATTATTCAAGCTCTTAAATAATACTTTTCATCATCATTTATTATAAATTTAGTTTTAATTAGTTTTTTTAGGTTTTTTAGGAATTTATGCCAATTTATGTAAATTAATGGAATTATTTTCTAATAAATGTAAGTCCGATTAATTTAAAACTAAAATTTATTATTAAAAAGTTTCTATATTCGAATAAACTATTCTTCTGTTCCTCGGAAATTTGTTTTGCCTGCCATCTTTTTTACCTTTTAACAAATCCAAATTTTTGATAATTATTGATTTTAGAAGGCTATGGAAATTTCTGTTAATTTCCCAAATTTATAAAAATCTTCCTCATTTTCTATGGTATTAATGATTTGGATTTTTTATACTTCATAAAAAAAATTTTTAACTTAAATTATCGGAAAACTTATGTTTTCCGTATTTTTAAAACTCCTCATTTGAAAGTTCTGGTTCCACTGCTCCTGGTAAATTGCAAATGAGGTAAAAACTCAAAAACCTAGAGTTTCGATGGATATTTTTGAAATATCTGAAAAGTTGTAAAAATATTAAATTGATTAAATTTCATGAAAAATCTTACGAAATTATTTCTTAATTTTCTCTACAACTCAAAGTAGAGTTTTTGGTATTTTTTTCAAAAATTTTCGGCTTAAATTTAAAAAATAATTGTCTAAAAAGTTACTAAAAATAGTTTTATATAGAGTTTTTAATGAATTGAACATTTCTACATTTTGAAAGTTTGCATGCATTATTTACTATGTATTATGTTTGATGTTAAAAAAAAATTTTTCTTCTAATTCCTTCCTTCCTATATTATAAGTTTTTATTCAATTGAACAAATTACATGCAGACACGGGTAAGTATGTATGTTCCTATATTATAACTTTATTGATTTTTTCATTTTATTATAGGAGTTTTTAATGAATTAAATCAGGTGTAAAAATTGATTGAAAACCACGCAAACATGAAAAATGTGTCAAATCAATTACTAGTGTGCAAAATCCAGGTTACAAATTCAAATGTTTTATTTTCAGTGGAAGGGGGGAGAGATTTTGACGGGCAAAGCTCAAATGCAGAAACGAATTTATCGATCGGTAATCCGGGGATTCGTTTGTAATTCATTATCCCCCCCCCCCTTTCAATTTCCCATGGGGTGATAGTAGAGACTGACAAAAATTTGCCCACCCGTTCCGACGTACTGTGTTTATTGAGAACTGTATTTGTAAGAAAGATTTGACACTGATAAAGGAAACTAATGAAAATAAACAAACCAATTCTAAGAGAAAACAATAATTATTTTACTAGACTATTAGTGTAGTAATTGACAATTTTCAAAATTATTTAAATTAAAATATAAAAATTAGATTTAATCTTTGCGCAGATAACACTGGAAATAAAGCAACTATAGTAACTACTCTCTTATCCGCCAAACACGGGACTGAGAAAAAAGGTGGCGGTTTCTAAAAAATGGCGACTTTTAGAGTAAAAATTTTTTAAAAAATTATTTAAAAATGTATAAAATAGCGGTTATTGGAGTTTGGTGGATAAGAGAGTTAGCGAATAAGAGAGTAGTTAGTGTTTATTTCAATTGAAAGATATAATTGAATTGATAAACTTTTAACACTCATCAATACTTTTGTTTATTCTAATTCAATATCATTTCAAGCATCAAAAAAATAGCTTTTATCGTCAAAAGATAATTGACCATCAAATTATTGAAAATATAACGATCTTTAAATTTCAAAAAGATAATGATTTTAGTTTTAGGGTATCAAATCTAACTTATTAGACACATGACACAGACACCAGAGTAGATGATTATGCTTCATCCAAACTATCCCCCGAGGAAAAATATATAATAATAATAATAATAATAATAATAATAATAATAATAATAATAATAATAATAATAATAAAAAGATAATGCCAATAAAAAACTCTTCATACGATATATTTCGACAGCATAAATTAAATTAAAATATTACATTATTTTTAAAATTATAATATAGATAAAAAATTATAATATTTATATAAATAACATTTTTAAATTAGTTAAAAGTATTTAAATATTTTTTTAGGTGTATATTTATTAGAAAATTAAATTAATATAAATTAATTATAAGTTAATTCATAATATTTTTAGTTAGGTTTTTGTACCTGAAGATGAGTTATGCTGTCGAAATATATCGTACGAAGAGTTTTTTATTGGCGTTATCTTTTAATTAAATCGTTGCCAAATTTAATTAATAATAATAATAATAATAATAATAATAATAATAATAATAATAATAATCATAATAATAATAAAAATAATAATAATAACAATAATAATAATAATAATAATAATAATAATAATAATAACAATAATAATAATAATAATAATAATAATAATAATAATAATAATAATAATAATAATAATAATAATAATAATAATAATAATAATAATAATAATAATAATAATAATAATAATAATAATAATAATAATAATAATAATAATAATAATAATAATAAATTTTTACGATATTTACACATAGAAAACAAATAAATAAAAAAAAATTACCATTTTTTTCATCAAAAATGTCAAAGTTTTCATCGTGTAAATGATTGAGATCGGGATTGCTGTGTTCTGGATCGAGTAATTTATTCGGAATAATCACCGAGTTTTGGATATTGTTTTTCAGTCGAAGATCTCGAATTAGAGATTTTGTCGAACGATTCTCCAAGTCACGAATAGATAACGAGAAGGGCGGTGATATGTCTCGACAAGTTTCTGCTTTGATCTTATTCAACTGTTCCGCGTGGGATTTCAGCACGTCCGTATAGCGCTCATAGATTTTCTGGTTTTCTATTTTTAAAAATTCGACTTTTTCTTCAAGACGTGAAACTGGAAAAAAAATTTGCTATAGAAAGCGTGAATCCATCTTTATAAATTTTATACGCTGTTCAAGGATTATAGAAATATTTTTAAAAAAAATAAATATGACTAGGGCCTGGATCATTATGGTTTTTTGTTAAAATGAACTTTTAATGATCGGACTTCAAATTGGGCTTTAAATAGAGAAATTACCGTAGCCACACATTTATGATGTCATTATATACGATGATGTAACTAATTGTTTACAATCTCTAATGACTGCAAATCTAGCTGCAATCTAACTCATAGTATCATAGTATTTCATTAGCAATACTTGAAGTGCAAGGTAAAACCTGTGGGTTGCAACCAACCTACTAAAGTGACATTTACTGAAAATTACGTCAACACAAACGTTTCATCTATTCTGTGCTTAACATTTTCAACCGGTTCTGCATCCGTTTTGCGCTTTGAAATGATTGGCAACCCACAATTTATTGTGAATAGTTCAATATTGGTAGTTTTACGATTCAATACGAAATTTTTAAACCTATTTGGTACGCCTTAATTTGTTAATATCCCAAAAATACCTATTGCATTCAGTGAAACTGATAACAAAGAACCTATGCCAGTGCTTCTCATCTGGGCCTAAGTTGGGGTAATTTCGAAATTAATGGATTTTTAAAATTTGATAAATCATAATTATTCTCAAGTATTTTAGGTATATTATGATAGAAACAATTTCTTAACACTGAACATATATCTCAAACTAAGATCTATGCATTGTACTTATATCTTCTCAATGTAATCTTTACCTTATAATTTTGATTTTTTACAAACATTTTTACAAACTGAGGCAATTTGACTTTTAAACTCTATTGTTGGGGACATAGAGCATAACATGATGAGAAGCATTGACCTAGACATATAAAACCCTTTATTAAAAGACGATAAATAAACACTATTTAAAATAAGCATGTTAATACAGTAGAATAGGTAAAGCAATATTATAGAATCACGCCTTTACTCGTTTCTCTTCTTTGATCTGTCAAATAATATGTCTTCACACTTTGGACAGATTATAAACGTTTCATGACTTCCCAACTTCACCTCATTATCTCAAAATAAAAACATCTATAAAGGTTAGTTATGAAATAAAATAAAAAGAGGTGTCCATTACTTATTAATTTGAAATCACTTTAATTCTTATTGAGCAGTGTAATATGTGTAGCCCAACCCCCCTTTACAGACCTTTGTCAACTCTCATATTCCCCTACTGTCAGATTCTACTCGTATTACATAATAAACTTAAAAAATTTTTTTAAATATTTTAAAAATATTTTATTAAAACAAGTTGTTTTTAATAAAGTATGCGATATGTTCGATTATATAATCATTAGTTTCCCGATAATTATGTAATACATACAGTGAGTTGAGCATTGAATGGACTTTGTCTAATAAAATGCAAGAATATACAATAATATTCAAATGGCGTTGGAAAGTAGGATAAGAGGTTTAAAGGAAATTGGAAGAAAACAAAGCCAGTTGTATTTATGTTCAAATACAAAATTATGTAATAAAATTATATAATAAATTATACTTTTTAATCATTTTATTATTTCACTTACTTTCATTTTATCAGACCATAGATAATCAAAAATTTTTAAAAAAGGTTTTTGTATATAAAATATATTTTATTTAGAAAAAAAATACTAAATTGCATATGACAGAACAAACGAAGAATTGGAAAAATTATGAATGGCTTTCCATTCCTTCAAATCATGGAGACCTACCATTTTCTTAAAATCGAAAAAACTCAGGAAAATTAAATTGAATCACTTGAATCACACTTTGATGCAAAAACTATATGGGAAACATAATAAAAAAATATATTAATTTCGAACCTGTTTCATTGGCATTTCGAAATTTTACTTCGAAGGTTCTATTTGAAGATTCGAGAATTATTATTTTTTCTTCTAAGGCTTTTTTCTCTTCTTCGTAAGCATATTCTATGTGAATAACTCTCTGAAAAGAAATGTTTTATGTTGCTTGTGGAAAAATATAAATAAATAACAATATTATAAAGAAAATAAAGATGTTTCAGTGAAAAATGTGCATGACACCAACTGAATCTCATTTAAACCCAGTTGGGATCATGATAGAGATCAAATAGTTTTTAGCGTTCGCATTTTTATGGAATCATGAAATTTTGTTAATAAATTCCGAAATTTTTATTACTTTCAAAATTAAATCATAATAATTTATTTAATTTTATCATATTATAAACTTTTATTTAACTTAATTTAAACACGAAAAGGCAAAATAAACAAAATATATTTCAAGGAATTTATCCTCATCATCAGTCCGTCATCATAATCTTTGTCAAATACAGAAACAATAATGATGCAATTGTTATGATTTATTGATAGTTATTATTATGATTTTATTAAAAAATCTCAATAAACTCGTTGCTGATTGAATATGCCTCACATAAAATGCTTTTTCATTTATTATTAAAGTTTTAAAATCTTAAAAATCAGTTGTTCCTTTAGACATTTTTCTATACTCAATAATATTATTCACGCCTCTCAATTGAAAATGTGTCTGAATCTGTGTGTTGAGATTACTGGAAGTCTCTCCAATGTATGTGGCATTGCACCTATTACATGAAAACTTAAACATTACATGAAACACTAAAACTATTGGTGTTTGAGATTTATTACTAAAAATATTTATTGATTTTAATAATTTCAAAACTATTTTAAATATATTTGAATTGCCTAATGGTTTTGATAGAAAACTTAAAATTTTTAAAACTTTACGAATTTGGACTAAAACATGAGCTTTTATTGGTTCATCATAATTAAATGGACTATGATTTTCATTGTTTTCATAAGGCATAATCAAACGGCAATCATTAGTTTCCTTAATCAGTCTTTCTACAAAAGCTTTAGAATATCCATTTTTATTCTAAAGAGAAACGAGATGTGTATACTTTTTTAGATTTTTTAAACGTTGAAGATAATGACCAAGATTTATCCCTTAATCATATTTTTATTATTATTGACCATAGAAAAATGTCTAAAGTAACAACTGATTTAAATGATTTTATGTGAGGCATTGAGATTAAATAACAATCACTTATAATTATTTGTTGAGATTTTTTTTAGGTATGGAAAAAATAATTGAAGAAATTTAGACATTGTTATAAGAATTCAAAGAATAATTGAAAACAATTGGGCATTAAATAGATCATCATTATCGTTGAATTACTCAAAGTTTTGGAATCCTTGATTTTTATGATTTATATTAGTGAGAATCGACAAAAAGATTAGTTTTTTATATTTAGTTACTCAATTATAACTAATTTATTATCAAATATATATTTGACGATTCTGCTACTAATTCAATTTTCAAGACAGAGCCAACATAGTAAAAATCAATAAAACTGAAATATAATTGTAATTGTGCTAATCAATAAATTTTAAGATATTTTTCCGAATTTGGCGTTATTATTATTAAAGGACATTTGAAATAAGATCAATAATTGTTAATAACACATTTTACCTTCAATCGCAAATTTATTATAAATTTGATAAATTTATTATATAAAGTTATTATTAATATCTAACCAATGAGATAGCATTATTTAAGCCAATCAGAATAAAGAGGAAGAAAAATAGATAAGAATGAAAGTGGTCGTAATAATCATAATGGGAAATAAAATAGTGATTAGAAAGATTAGGGCCTGGTGAAAACTGTATATCAAGCATCTTTCAGGTGCATTTTAAACCCTCCCACCCTCTTATTTTATATTATAAATATGCGCCATATATTCATTTTCTGGTAATCCTTAGCCACTTATTTTTGACTGAGGGAACTTTCAATAATTCAGGAAGGATATATAATTATATTGTATTATTACGTCATTATGTAATCTGATCAAATTTCATTGCCTTAGGCTATAAATGTTTATAAAATTTGACCAATTAAAACATTATTAAATAAAATAAAATCAACAAAGATGAAATACTTCTTCAGATTGCTTTTTAAGATATTTTTCTCTCTCATATTGTCTATTTAATGTACAATTATCTTCCTTTAATAATTCAACGTCAATTTCATAAGTATGTTTATCACGATATAATTCTTCTAAATTTTCCAGGATATTGACAATTAAAGGCATTAAATATTCCACTACATCTGATCCATAGAAAGATATCAGACGTTCAAATTCCTTATAAATTTTATTAGCAAGAATTTGTACTTTCTCTGTCATTCCATTATTAAGATTTTCATTATCTGAAGATTTATGTCTTTTATCACAAATTTGCTCTCGTAAATGCTTGTTCATAACAAAACTGATTGAAAAAAATTTCAAATTTTAGTATTCATTAAAAATAAATCTCAAAAGTACAAAAGAATTCAATATTAAAATAATTGAATTAATAGATTTTAAAATGATTATAATGTTGTATTTAAACAAATATCAGTAATATAAATTAAAGTTTTTAAAAAATTTAAATGTTCATAAAATTCATTGCAAATAGATCTTTAACATGTATTAAATAAGCAGAATGATAAGTTAAGATATTTGTATTATCGTGTATTTAAATAATTGATTAATTGCCAATTTTTATGAGATTAAAATAAATGTTATGATGAAAATTAAGTCTCTTAAAAATAAGTCGTATGTATGTTGGGCCAGCACACCTATAGCCTTGAGAATTGTTTAAATGTATCAGTAATACAACACGAAAACCTAGCACCAAGATAACTTAAAATTGGTGGGTTACAGGGTTTCGTTATTTGTTTAAATTGTCCTGTGGTTGCCCCAGTAACGCCATACAAAATACCTCTAGCTACCACTCGGCACCCGTCGCTAGGCAACGTTGGAAATGTGTTCGAGTGGGTGGATTGTCCGCAAGAAGTGAGTATTATTACTAATACTGTAATTGCTCGGACAACCCTCGGGTTCACGAGCTGTCGATAGAAGACCTCTGCTCGCTTTGCTCCATCCCTTGTGTAAGAAAATTCAAGATCGGATTTATGTTTACCGTTGGAGATGGAACGATGGTTTGAGAACGTAGTACGAGTATCCATGATGATGATTGTAAGCAAATCGTAACTTGGAATTATATTAACCGTGAATACAACTTATTTATTCAAATCAGCAATGAAAAAGTATATAACGTTCATGAGCTAATGTGATGGATTTGGTGGTCGTGCTGCTCGGCGTCGGGCACGCTCCTTGCGTCCTGGCCGACGATTGCTTGATGGAGTGGCGGACTGGTTCGTAGATTGAGTTACATTATTGTGGGGGTCTCTGAACGGTAGGTGTGACGGGGCGAAGACAAGCGGGTACGTTACCGCTTCCCCCTCACGACAGACTGCTAGGGCGACCTCCAATCCCCTGATCTGAGTGCGCAAGTTCCGATTGAGCTGTCGCTCCTCCGCCCAGCCCTTTTGAGCTGCCGTGAGCCTGAGATAGAGGGCCTTCGCCCTTTTCGGATCCGACCAGGTTGCCTTGATTTGCTGCACCTCCCGAGTTATTTGGACTATTTGGTTAAGGAGATTTGCATTTGCACTCCTAACGTGATCCAATTCGGTTTGCAGAAGTTGGATAGTTGCCATTGCTGTAATAAACAAAATCTTTAAATTTCTTTATGGACTCAAAAAAAACTGATTAGTACAAACATAATCTTTCGCATAATTTTTATATAAAAAGAATTAAGACGAACGACATTAAAATCTTTTAGAATTCCATCACATTCATAACACAATTATCGTTTATGCCCTTTGTCCGAAGATTCATGGTTCTTCGAAGAATTGTCTTTTTAAGCCCTTCCTCTGAGGAGAAACCTGGAATGGCCGTCGGGTATCGCGGACCGGTCGAGGCGGATGGGTCTCCGCAATACGCCCAACGAGGATGTCCTCTTCGACATTCGCGAGGTACATCCGGGCTTTGACTACATTTAGGTCCACTTGCTCCTGCATCCTCTCCCATTGAGCGAGGAGATTCCGCGCGTGGTCGCGGATTTCTTCGGCAGGGTATTGCTGCTCGTTTGGCCAACAAGGATCTTTTTCCAGGCCCAATATCCGCCATGTGGTTGGATATGGCCTTTTAGGTTGTGGCTCCTCGATGATTGCTGTTGTCAGTTGTACTCTCTTCTGACGCTGTTCGTCGGCTACATGAGTGGAGATCCAGTCGAGCGGCATAGTTTCTTCTGAAATATCATTATAGTTAGATGGTCGGGTATAAAGGAATAAAAAGTTAGTCTATCTAAATCGTCCGCATGATTCAATAATCGGTTATTTAGGGTTCGCGGGAAAATAAAGGTTCGATTATCACTTCGTTATACGAGAGATATTAGTTGCTTTAGAAATGTTATAATAAATTCATTTGGGGTTTATGTAAAATAATTCCTAAGGTAAAAGTTGCTGAGGGGAAATACTTATAGAATTCGTGAAACGGGAATAATTGTCACTAGTTATTCAAGAAAAAATCGTCGCAATCGCGGATCAAGATCTTTATCCAACAACAGTAAATTTTCCCATGATAATTTATACCCTGAAACCTACGCGGTATTTACTCATTTTACTTCGATGTTAATCATTGGGTGACTAGATCAAACGATCAACGTAATATTGCAATTTAAAATCCCAAAATCAAAATTTTATTAAATCTAATTAAATCTTTAATTATTAAAGCATATTTCAAACTACAAAATTACGACTGTTCATCTATAAAGTTTACGATGTAAATTCATTTAGGTAATTATTCTAGCTCAGGATCCTCCTACATTTCTTTTATAATGGTTATAACAGTTTTACGACACGTCGTTATAACAACTAGTTGACTTATGGAAACTTAAAGTTCAACATAAGTTTATTTATACTCTAAAGGTTTTGTATTTAATATAGTAGGGTACCATTATTCATTAGCTAATTTTTATTCAAAGACTAATTTATGGGTGACAACTAAAATGGTCATTAATTAAAAATCTATGACATTATGAAAACTAAATTAATTAAGGGAATGTATGTAATATTACCTTGCAAGTTCGAATCATTTGATAAGTTCCCTATGGCTGTATAATCCATGTTATAAGAATAATTGTTTTTTCAATCGATAATGACCTGGTTAGATTTTCGATGCGTATATTTCCGTTATAATGTAATGGTGAATAGATTTATTTATTTCAAATCGAATCTATGTGATCAGAATGATTTCCGGTTTGTCGATTTTCAGGTTGGATTGTTTGATTTTATTTATTGATGGATAATTTTCTAATTTTAGTACATTAGCCAATTTTGTGAGATTCTCAACGGTTGGAAATGAGTGGGCGATATTAAATTCGGGTAAGTTCATATTCCGTGTTTGTATTATTTACAGTTCATTTTAGAAAATTACGGGGTTCGGTTTGACTATGGCGTGGGAAAATTTGACGAAACTTCGGTGTTATTACTATGCTGAATCGGTATTAGTGTTAATAGGTTATTATTTCAACCACTTCATATAATTTTTATCAACGTTTTAGGAAAATACTAGGAAACTCTACTGAGGATTTTGGAGTAGGATCCTTCTTAAAACTTTTGCGATCGAATACATTGGAATTTTATAACGTTTAACTTAGTGGATTTTGCAAGTAACAACCATTCCTCGTCTATTACAAGGGTATTTGAAATGCGCTTCTGGAGTTATTTTAATTCGATGTCGGTGGTAAGCCTGTTCTTGCAGTTTTGCAGATTTTTGTAATATTAATGTAAATTCATGGCCGTTTTCTTGTTACTTTAATTGATTTATGCAATATTAATATACATTTATAGTCTCCTGTTTGGATTTTTATCGATATTATAGGGCAATAGTCGTATTAAATCTCGGGTTTAGAGTCATCTTTGGGGTCTTTATCGGTAGTTTATGCTATAGCGATTTTTAATTAAACATTACAGTCAAGTTAAATTTAATAAGCACATGTATGCCACAAATTTTAATTTTATTTCATAATACCAAATCAATTTATTTATATCAACGATTTCAAGTTAATTTATTCCCGTACCCTTTCCCTTTAATAAGCATTAGACGCATTTTATGTTTATATTACAGTTAATGAGTGCCCACTGGACTACTCGATGTGATGATGTTGAGCCGTGTGTAAGATAATTTAGGTCGATTTTATAGAAATGAGAAACGAGGAAGCAGCCAAAAGACTTCTTCCTTATTTCTCGTTTCTTCTATACGGGATAATATTGACGTTACGACCCCTGCGTTCCGCACGCTGAGTCTTCACGGGCACAGATCATTGGCGATTTTCCACGCTCTTACACGAATCTGAGTTATGTGTTGATTTTACTGACTTGCGATAGTATTCTATTCTTTATTTTTATTATTTTTTAATTTATTTTAATAATTTTTCATTTAGAATTTTTATTGAATTATTTCTAATTCAAATTTTTTGATTTAAGTTTCATTTTCATGAACTTTTATTGATTTATTAATTCTCGGTCGAATTTGTTGGGATTTCATGTTATATTTGTATTTGTATCGTGCGAATCTTGTTGCGTTTTGTTATTATTTTAATTTATTTTTATGTTTATCATTTTATATTTAATTCTCTTTTTTCTCATATTTGGTAGGGTTTAATTGGTGTTTTAATAGGTTTATTTTAAATTTGCTTGTTATGTTTGCATGTGTGTTACCGATCCATTTAAACATTTTCCAATGCCGTTTGTGTTCTGGCCCAACAAAATATAATATACAACACCAATTAAACACTTTAAAATAGGAGAGAATATAAATAAATATAAAATCAAAAACATAGAAGTAAAATAAAATAAATACAAAATGCATCAAGAACCGCACGAAATTTACATAAAAAATAACATAATAACAAGAAAATTCGACCGTAAAATGACCATTTATATAAAAGTAAAAATTAATGAATTAAATGAATAAAAATAAAATATTTTTGGAAGAATAAATTTAATTAAAAATGTTAAAAATAAATTACCAATTTAAATTAAGAAATAAATAAAAATTTAATTTAGATAACATAAATAATTTCAAAGTCGAATTTTGTTTAATCGCAATAAAACTAACACGCAAGGTTAAGGCCAAATTATAGGTATATATACTGATATGATTTGACAAATATCTAATCTTAATTTTCAGCATTGATTTTAAAGCGTATTTTGACACTGGTTGTCAACAGTTTTACTTGAATTAGTATATTTATGAATTTTTATAGATGTATTCGATTTATTTAGGAAGTTTAATTCAATGGCTTTTTAATTTGGATGGATTTATGAATTTTTATGGATGTATCCGATTTATTTAGGAAGTTTAATTCAATGGCTTTTTAATTTGGATAGATGTATTTATGAATTTTAATGGATGTGTCCGGTAATTTAATTTTGGTTTTAATAAATTATTATAATGCTTAAATTCTTTTTTCTAATTGTCGAAATTTTTCCGGCCCACAGCCAAAGACACATCACAAGTTAATAAAATCATATACAGTATTCAGATTCGTGTAAGTGCGTGGAATACCGCCGATGATCTGTGCCCGTGAAGACCCGGCGTGCGGAACTCAGGGATCGGAACGTCAATATTATCCGTACCTAGGGGAAATTGGAGGGTAAATGAGTAGCCCTTTGGCTGCTCCTTCATCATCCGTTTCCTGTAAAATTGACATAAATTTTTAACATACAATCGGCTCAAAATCTCTAACACCGAGTAGTCCAGTGGGCACTCATTTACTATGAAATGAACATACATAGATCTTAAGGACAAAGAGAGGGAACGGGTAGCGGGGAAAATTGCGAAATCGTTGCAACCGTTAAAATGAATAGCCATCGGAAAAAGATTAATCCGAACAACCAAAATCATGAAAAATAATGTTTTTAAATAAAAATTAAATAAATTAATTTGAGTTGAGGCCGAAGATATGGGCGGGACGCTGCTCAAATTTTCCGAACTAATTCAAATACTTAACAAAAATAGTAACGTAAAAATGGAACGTGTAAAATAAGGGCGGAACGCTGCTCAAATTTTCGAATTTACAAAAATACTTTATCAAAAACCGAAAAATACAGATGGATTACAACTAAATTTTTAAACAAGAAAAATATTTTATAAAGCTGAGGAATAATGAAGGATCCCTAGTAAAAACTTGATAATAATAATAATAATAATAATAATAATAATAATAATAATAATAATAATAATAATAATAATAATAATAATAATAATAATAATAATAATAATCATGGTATTTGTAGTAATGATGATAATAATTATGATAATAATAATAGTAGGAAAAAAAATAATAGTAGTAATAAGAATAAATATAACAGTAATTTATAGTAATAAAGATAAAAATAAAGGTAATATTAGTAACAACTAATAAAGGTAATACATATAATAGTAACCATGATAATGCTAATGACAATAATAGGAAGCATAGTAGTTAAAATAGGGATAAGAGTAAGAGAGATAATAGAGAATATTTAACCTAACCAAGGGGTACAGGCCAAAGAATAATCATCAACACGGACAACGATAAGAAGGACTTTGGGAATGGACATAACAATGAATGATATGAGAGTATAGGTTAACATTTGACAGAGATAGGAGAATAATGGGACCTTAAAGTCGAAATCGAGCACAGGCCTTCTATCGGCAGCTCGTTGGACCCAGAGATCGTTCGGTCAATTATAGCATTAGTAATAGCGCTCACTTTTTGCGGACGATCTACCCACTCGAACACAGTTCCAACGTTGCTTAGCAACGGGTGCCGAGTGGTAAGCGAAAGATATGTGTATGGGGTTGGCTGGGTAACAACCATATAGTTTAAAAATATCAAAACCCAGAAACCCACCATGTAACTGGTGACAACATCGAAAATATGAATATCAACGAAGTTTTAAAAAAAAACCAACTAAATAAACAAATGATTACCAAGGTCATACTAAGATCTTCCGCAGCTTGTCGGGCCGTCGTAACCGTTCCGCTTTTCCAGTGAGTGAATGTGGTCGGTTGGCCTTTGTTGCGGTAGGCCAATTGAGCCGGCGCGAATACCAGAGGATATGTAGCCGCATTACCCTCTTGGTTGGTGGCTAGCGCGGTTTCCAGGCTAGGGATTTGAGTGCGTAGAGTCTGTGCCTGTTGACGCTCCTATTGCCAGCCCCGATGGGTTGCGTCTAACTTCTGATAAAGCTTTTTCATTTGTTTTGGTTCCACCAAGGTTGCTTTGAGGGTTTAGATCTCTTTACGTATTTTCAGTATCGGGCCGTGTAACTCCTAATTGGACTGTTGTAGCCTAGATTACTCCCGCGCTAGAGATCGGATAGTATCCATTCTGAAATAAGTATGATTAACCGGTGACGTTTTATTTCTGGAATAAATTTTGGAATTGGTAATTGTGACGTGTTTTTTAGAGTTATCTGCCAAAAGGCCTTGCAATTAATTGATTTTATCGATAAGTTGGGTTGAGATCATAAATGACTACAGTTAACTCTGGGTTGAGTGTTTAAATAGTTTTATTATTTACAGTAGCACTGGTAGTGAGGGATATTTGTTCGATGTCGTGAGAAAATTAAATACTTGTTAATAAAGAAGTTACGCAAATTAACTTTTATTTTTATAATAAAGAAACAAAAGTGAGGATATAAACGTTTGATTCGTTCGGATTTTCGGTGGTGTCGTGGATTAAATTCCTGCCTGCATCTTTCGGTTTGTCATTGGATGACGAGCGCCTTAAGAGTGATCTTCCTTCTCTCGTTGAAATTACAACCAGCTTCAAACAAGTCCGCTAAAGATCCTGGCTGGCAATACGGCGCTAGTTAGCTCGCTGATCTGATCCAAAGCTGGGTCATCCAGCTCGAAAGACCCATTATCACTTTCCTATGGAACTTTTGCTCGAGTCCTTCCAGTCATAATGGCTTAGTAAGTATTTCACAAGTTAGAAAATTTTTATCAATTTAATCATGTTATTTTTTCAGTAAAAAATTATCAGGTGAATTGGTTGGAATTTTTATGCCCGATTCTTTGCTTCTGGTGGGTTCTATCAGAATAGAAAATACTTGAAGGAGTTATAATTATTTATAAAAGAAAAATTTTCCTAATGAATATTCTCGAGGGATTCGCATTAACTTTTCTATTGATTTTCTATTGCTATTTCATTGTAATTTTGTATGACTTTTCTGGAATTTTATTTGTTGAATGAAAATTAAAACATAAAAATAATCAACCATGATTCTATTTCATTTTCCTCTTTTTAACAAACTAAAAATTGACATTATTTTTATTAAAACATAGGTAGCATTAACAATTTCGTTTTTCCTTTTTCCCGAACTTCATGAGTATTATTCATTTGGCAGGCATCATGGTTTAGAGTGATTTAGACTACGGTTTTCATTGGGGTTGGTTTCTTTCAGTGATTCAATTTAATAAAAAATTTTTAAAAAATTAAATTAAAATTATTCAAGAGTATATTTAATTTTTAAAAAAAAATTTCGTCAACAAGTTAATCTACAAAATAGTTTCTAAAATTATTATGTCCTAAAAAGTTTTTATGATAAAAAAATTCTTATTTTCTCATTATTAACTTATGTATTCGCATTCAAAATGTCTACCTGGAATAAAGCCTTCGTTTATTTTTTCTTTTCTTTTGTTGGCTTGTTCTTGTTATCCATTAAAAATTCATAAGTTATTTTGAACTTATGTTCATTATTTAAATTTCTTTTGATTTGATATTTTTATTTCTTTCTGGTTTTCCTTTTACTAGTGACATTTTCTTCTTCCAATTCTATGTCGTATTTACTCCTTCCTCATCATCATTCCCTCTCAACTGAGGGTTTGACGATGAGGTTCTTGTAGAGGAAATCTGACCGGCGAACTACCATTCACTACGGGTACCTCCCACACCGAAGTACTAGTTCTAGACTAGTTGATGAAACTTTAATTTTGAATTCTTTCATGTATGTAGACGATCAGATGGTTAACAATTGGCATATTATAATGATTAACAATAATGAATATATAATTAGAAATTTATGCTTAATAATAATCAAAATGATAATCAAAACAATAATTACAATAAATGGTTAATAATGGTATTTTAAGATTTAATGATTTCAAATTATTGATCATAATGAGGATCGGGTCATGAGGCATCTCGCATAGGTCAAGTACCACGGGAGGACACTTCCTTAGGACTTGATCGATGCGAGGAAACTATTTCGATATTATACATTATTAGAAAATTTAAGATTTCAACCATGAAAAAACAAATCATATAATTTGAATATTGGCACTTAATATACATAACATCTATTTATGAATCTAAATCAAAAATAACTTAAAGTAAGTTATTTCCTAAGACCTACCTAAAATTTTTGCACAATAAAATAATTAATTCAATTGCATTATACTAGAATCTAACATTAAATAATGTATATAAAATCATAAAATAAAACAAAATTTCGATAGTTCCTTACTTCTAAATAGATTTCGAAATAATGCCTATATATTTTTGAGCGATAAAACTAAAATTTTAAATTAAGAAAGAAAAACGTAAAATTTAAAAAGAAAAAATTTAATAATTAAAAATTTAAATCAAGTTTAACACATAAAACATGAAAAATTAAAAATAAAATCAAAAAAATTAGAATCAATAATTTTAAAAATTAAAATTCCTTGTTTTAACCCATCAAAATACACACACGGAAAATCGTGGTATATAAGGCAGTGCTGGCAAAATTCAGTACGTTTTTCTTAAAAATCTATTCTTTAGCACGTACTATATAATTTGTTTTTTTTTCAAATTTTTTCTGAAAATATTTAATCCTATTTTAGAAAGAAGTAATTTTTTGTGGTTATTATTGTAATACATGCATCTTTTTTATTATCATACATGCATTTTTTTTTGAATGTATATTTGAATGTTTATTTAAATAATAAATTTTGATAAATATTTTAGCCCTTTTTATTTTTTTAAAATTTTATATGAAGCTTCTTTTAGGACTCTTTTTGAAACCTCGAAATATATCTATGATCGAACTCCATCTCGACGGAGTGAAATCACGTACAAAATATAAATATAAATTATCAAAAATACAAGTCAATAAAATGAATTTTGACAGACTACGAGTGGTGATTAACCACGGACTGTAGTGTCCAGGAGGTGAAGAAGCTGTGAGGACGGTTGTCAGAACAGCCTAGAGTTTTTGCCTGACCGTCGTAAGACTGAGAGTGGCCATGAGGAAGGTTTAAAATCTACTAACATAAAAAAGAAGTATAAACTGACTAGTTAGAAGGAAGAAGAAAATTGGAACAAAGAGAAAATTGATAATGACACCACAAACCTCGTTGAACAACTACTATTATGTTGACCTGAAACAACTAGGAGAAAATTAGGTAGTTACGAAAAGGCGAAATCGAAAGATAATTATACTTGCTTCTATAGGATAATATATATTTGTAAAATCAAAGTATTTAGATTCGAATTTTGTTATAAAAATGATTAGGAGTCGCCATGAATAATTACGATAATTACTTAATCTACCATATTATTTTATTAACCCTTTTATTACCGCTAATAGAGGTATGTTTATAAATCTTAATGTTAGGAATATATGTATCGAAATAGAATTGTCTGAGTCTACCTTTTAAATTTTTTTCTCATAAATTTTTCTTTGCTGGGACACGATTAATTCACTTCATCAATAATATGATACAATCAAATTGACGGTTACTTTTAATAATATATTAATAAACTTCTTAAAATTTAAAACTTATTTTGATTAATTTAAAATTGAATAAGTCGAAATAAAAATAAGGAAATTTATTTAATCGAATTGAGTTCAGAAAATGTTTTTACTTACTACTCTAGTGAATATCCTGTATCTAGAATTTACATAAAATTTCCACAAGAGAGGTTAGAGATTTCGGTAGATGAGTTGAAACAAAAACCAACATCTTGATATAAAGAAAAATCCAACTAATGAGAATATTCGTCCTGGAGATGCTGTGCGACATCCGACAGAATGCGCGATATGAACTGACTGATTGAAAGTACGAGTTTGTTCCTTCTCAGTTTTACCGACCATAGATTTCATTTCACGATGGTATTATTTCATGTTGCAAAAATATTTCCATTTCTTAAATTTGATAGGGAGAGTTGAGATTGGTGGACTCTAAAACTAATTGAATAGAAATTACAGCAGTTTCCCTACAAGATTGTACTTGCATGATAGTATTCAAACATCTAAAGCCTCCAATCATTAGGAGCCATCTCAAATAAAGCGTGTTTCCGATTGTCTTGAAATTACCTACAGAGATGAGTAAAATTTTTATTAAATATGACTAAATTAAAATTACCTTCCATTGGGAAAACGCAAGAAAATAGCATGCAATACATTTGTACCCATTTGTAGTTGTGTCGACGAGTACTGTAGTTACAAATGGGAGTAGTCATTGGGTAACTCAAATCATTTTTAATTAAGGGTAAGTCTGATTGGACATTCGAATTTTTCTTCAATGCCGCGAAAATTAGTTTAATATGTATTCCCTAGCAACAGTGATAAAAGGTTGTTTGTAGCAGTTAAATTAAAATTATTTACAGGCATCACTGTATGTCTCAGAATATTGTTTTTGAAATATCTGTTGTCGACCGAAGGTGAAATATTTACCTATAAAAATAAAAGTCTAGTTATAGTAGTGTGTACAATAATAGGGATTTATTCAATAAAATCTTATTAATTTTGTTTAAATCGAATTCAAGGTGACAAACATTGAATATTTGTTTTAGCAATTTGAGTATGAGGTTATCGTAAATTTGGGTTTACTTTATAATTTTATTAAAAATGATTAAATTTTCAAGCAAAACATAGTCAATTTATTATAATTGCTAGTGGTGGGTTACAGGGTTTCGTTATTTGTTTATCTTTGTGGTTGCCCCAGTAACGCCATACAAAATGATGCTAACTGCCACTTGGCACCCGTTGCTAGGCAACGTTGGTAATGTGTTCAAGTGGTGGATTGTCCGCAAAAATTGAGCATTATCGCTAGTACTGTAATTGCTCGGACAACCCTCGGGTTCACGAGCTGTCGATAGAAGACCTATGCTCGCTTTGCTCTGTCCCTTGTAGAAATTCAAGATTTAGATTCTTATTTGGCTGTGGAAAATGAAACGAAGGTTCGGTGACGTGATGCGAATATTTATGATAACGCTGGCATACAAATGTATCTAAGAAACAAATTGACTATGAATACGACTACTCTATTCAAATCAACAAAACACGTAGTATTTATGAGTTAATGGTTTTGGAGCTGTGTTGCTCGACGTCGGGCACGCTCCTTGCGTCCCGGCCGACGATTTATGGATGGAGTGGCGGACTGGTTTGTAGCTTGAGGATCTTTGGGTGGCATCTGGGACGGGGCGAAGACGAGTGGGTATGTTACTACCTTCCCCTCCCGACAGACTGCCAGGGCGACTTCCAGTCCTCTGATTTGGGTGCGTAAGCTTCGATTAAGCTGACGTTCCTCTGCCCAGTCCCTTTGACCTGCTGTTAGGCGTTGGTAGGTTGTCTTTAGCCTGGCTGGGTCCACCCAGGTAGCTTTTACCTGCTGCACCTCCTTCGTGAGTTGTAGGACTTGTCGATGGAGTGATTGGTTGTCCTGCTGTGCTCGGGATAATTCCTGTTGCAACATCTGAGTAATTTCCATAGCTAATATAAAAATAAAATTAAGTAGAGTAATTCAAGATCGGAGTGCGATTACGTCCTTTTAGCATAGTATTAAACAAAGTTCGTACGAAAAGTCTTTCCTCAAAAAAAAAATAAGTAACCACAATTTGCGACTTTTTATTTTTAAACATTTATAAACGAGTAACTGCAGAATCCCCAGTTGATACGGAAATTCTCAATTCTATATAATAAGCATTAAGATGTAATCACAAATCAAGGAAAAAGACAATTGGAGTTTCCTCAGGGGAATCGGCTTGCCACCCACTCTTCGGGGGTGTAGCCCGCGATTGATATCACTGGTCTTCTAGTGTTGCGGGACCGGGCCGCATTGCTCGAGTGGATCTGGTTTGGATAGATTTGGCAAGTATGCCAGTAGGAGTCGGCAATCCGACTCGCCCGCAAATCCTCCTCTACATTTGCCAGATGCTGGCGAGCTCGGGTCACCTGCTCATTTAGGTCGCGTTGTTGCGCCACTAAACTCTCCAATTGTTGCCGGGCCTGTTGATGGATTTCAATTGACGGGGTCCATTGAGTGTACGTCCCTCCACCCAGATTATCCCGATCGAGGAATCTCGATGGTGGGAAATCCGGGCATCTTTCCTGGCGGTACTGGGCCCAGGCCCATCTCCAGCGATCAGCAAGAGAAATCGTCGCGTTGGTGGCTAAAACAAAATATCATCAATTGTTGTTCACGTGTGAGGCGACTTCACAATTTGTCACGTCTATCAGTCTGTTAATTCGTTACTTCCAACACTTCTCCTACTATGGTTTTCTAGCTCTCTATCAGCCAACGGCTTGAGAATTGAATTGCGAGTAAGGGACATTGTCTTACGGCTCGTTGACTAAGTTCGGAAAGCTTGTCGATTAATTGTAACTGACGAAATTAATTAATGATAATCCTATTCGATCATATTAAACTCATGTCAACATCAACCAATCCTCATCTTAATATTGCTTGCCCTGAATACATTCTCTTAGTGCTACTCACACCTGCTGCTCGGAGTCGTGGGCTAATGTTGATGCTTTACGTTAAAAATAGATTATAAGGGTTTGCGCATTATAATATACGATATTATCTTCGAACAAAATCGTTTAAGTATATTATCATCGAATTCATTTAATAATTCGATCCTAACGACATTAAAATTGATTTTGAAATTAGTTAATAATAACAAAGTGTGGATAGATAAAATCATTCAAGGAATATTATAATCAACGCTATCTGGGGATTTTATCAAAAACAAATTCATTTACGAGTATTTATAAATTTATTCAATAATAATCAAATGGGAATAAACAATGTTATAATAAATTACCATTAGATGTAGGAGCCATTGCCCCTGACCCTTCTCCACTTGAAGGCATTCTGGATTTTGTTGTCGATTCACACGAAAATTCCATTGATTTTCTATAATATTATTTAGATCAGATGAATATTATGTTTGGTTATTTACAATATGGTATTTGATAATGGGTCGATAATATATCCGGTCGGAAATGCTAATTCGGTGACTTGACCGATTATTGATTTGTCGAAGGTCGACTGTTCGATGCTCTCGCGTAACTATACAATTTAGTGAGTTTATCTTACACATCCTGTTTATCTGATATTTACTACACCATTTAGTCTATCTTACGATCTGCTATATGTCCAGCTGAAAATCGGTTTTATTTACCACGAATTTGATGGTTTCTATCAAGGTTAGTCCTTTAAATTTTTCTGCGAATTTACTATGGATATAGGATGTTTAGGGTTACTTTCCACAGTTGATGCCGGATTAATCATCTGAAGATTCGTCGGAATAAATTTTAGTCGTTTTATATTGGTTAAGCATCTAATATCCTATGACCTCGCTCGGAAAATCGATTATCCCTACTATGACTGGAATTTGGATTTTTGCAAAAGGATGGAGTGCTAACACTGCTTGAATAAATTCATGACTTTCCTGTCGTTAACTGCAGATTCATTGTAACTTGGGATTTGATTCTGATCATTTAATTTGTTTACTTATTGATTTTTTCCATGATGCTAATCTCTTATCCCTAGCAATGCTTTCAGTTAGTTCAATTTTTAATCGATTTATTTGATTTTTAAGTAATCCCCTGTTCTATTTTATCTTTAATTTTTCTATTTTTGGTCCCCGTATTTACACTATTAAAGAGAGAATTTTTGTATTTAATTAATAAGTTCGTCATCAATGCATTACCGTCGTTTTTGATCAATAGCTATTTTAATTTAAACCAACGAACTATTTTACTCGACTTACTTATTTTACTTGAAAAATTGGTTTAATCGATAAATTACTTTAAGCAATAGGCTACTTTATTTTAATAAATTTTTTAAAAAATTTTTAATTAATGAATCAAAGCTTGGTTCAAAGATTTACTGGATTTTTATCAAAGCATTATTTTACTTTTATTCAAATTAATTTAATGTTAATTGAGGAATTACTTGGTTTAACCCACCACTTTCTTTAGTTTACCCAACGAATTAATTTACTGTTAATCAATGAATTTACATTATTTAGCTCTAATCAACAAATTAATTTAAAGAAATTGAATTACTTATTTTTACTCAATAAATACTTTAATTCTTGATTACAATAATTTAATGAATCACTTTAATTTTTACTTCTTTTTACTTTATTTTTTAATCAATAGCTACTTTACTCTTAATCAATAAATCTTGATTTAATCGAATTAATGAATTTAATGGTTTATACTAATTTATTGCGAAATGTAAATTCAATTTAACAATAATTTTTATCTAATTTATCTCAAAATATTAATCCAAATTAGCTGTATCAACGATTTCAATTTAATTTATTCCCGTACCCTTTCCCTTTAATAGGCCTTAGGCGCATATTGTGTTAATATTATATTTACTGAGTGCCCACTGGACTACTCGGTGTGGTGATTTTGAGCCGTGTGTGATAGAAATCTAGGTCGATTTTATAGAAATGAGAAACGAGGAAGCAGCCAAATGACTTCTTCCTTATTTCTCGTTTCTTCTATAGGGATAATATTGACGTTATGACCCCTGCGTTCCGCACGCTGAGTCCTCATGGGTACATATCATTGGCGATTTTCCACGCTCTTACACAAATCTGTACTATGTATATTTTACTATCTTGCAATATGTGTTGGCTGTGGGCCGGAAAAATTTCGACAGATTCATTAATATTATTAAATGCATGAAAAATAATGGTTAAATTATAAATATTTATTAACATATTAAATAATCAACATACAAAATTACTTGTCCATATAAAACCATAAAAATGCATAAAAATGCATCTCCCCCCACGCCGACATCCAAGCAGAGCTCTACCGAGGTTGCGAGGATGTGACGTGGAGAGAGAGCTCCAAATAAACTAATTCTCACCTAAAAGTAAGTTCTAAACGTAGATTTTTAAACAAAATTCTAGCTCAAAATAGCTTTGAAAATAGTTTCAAAAATGGTTTTGAAAAATGGTTTTCGTTTGAAAAACGGTTAAATTTAATGTGAAAATGGATCGGTATTTATACTATTTTCTGTCCCTAACCTCGCATGTTAAATTTGATGCAGTAAAACAAAATTCGACCTTGTTATTTTCTAGTGAATTCTATTCTTTAATTTTATTATTTTTTTTTAATTTATTTTAATAATTTTTCATTTAGAATTTTTATCGAATTATTATTAACTCGAATCTTTTGATTTAAGTTTCATTTTCATGAACTTTTATTATTTTATTAATTTTTGTCGAATTTGTTGGGTTTTCTTGTTATGTTTGTGTTGGTATCGTGCGAATCTTGGTGCGTTTTGTTATTATTTTAATTTATTTTTATGTTTATGATTTTATATTTAATTCTCTTTTTCTCATATTTGATAGGGTTTAATTGATGTTTCAATAGGTTTATTTAAATTTGCAGGTTATATTTGCATGTGTGCCACTGATCCATTTAAACATTCCTCAAGGCCGTTTACGTTCTGGCCCAACACTAGTATTAATGTTATTTTTAATATTTATCAAGGTGGTTATGATTATTATTATTAGGTGGTCATTATTGTTTTCCCACACCTATGTTATCCTTATTTCCGTTGCAAAAATTGAGGGATTATTATTAGCATTACGGCTTTATGATGATCTTAATATATATTGTTGTTATGAACGTTATTACGGAAATTGTTTAGATATAATAATATTATATTACACCTTTATAAAATTCAAATGACCCAAACTAATCTGTCGTCATCATCACATGTTATCCCAGGATCCCATTATGACCCTAAAACTTTGAGGGAGAAGGCAACCCCACGAATAGATCTACGTTCAGATGAATTGACTAACAATTACATACGGAGATTCTTGTGACTCCACGAACTTATGAATTACATTTCAGTAACGATACTTTTCTTGTTCACTACAGATTACGTGTCATCAAGGGAGTCAGGGCTTTGCGACGTAACAAGGGAATAACAATAGGAATAGTTAAAGATTGACGCTACCATAAACGCGTTAGGTTCCGATGAATCAAATAATATTTATAGACGAACATACATTTTAGTATTATCATCTTAAGTTAAATTTTCACATGATTATTTAATTTGTAATTAGAAATATATTATTTAAATTAGTGCAAAACCACAAAACGGATTTTGAGCAATTCAGGAAAGATGTCGCCAAGTAGTCCCTCGTGCGGCGCTGTAGACGCATGGAGGAGACGTGGATCCGGCCTGATGAAGCAAAAAAAGCTTCACCAGCAAATAGCACAATTGAAGCGACTGTATGAAGAAGATCTCACCCTATCCAGAGCGATGAAGGTAAAAATACGTCAACAGGCGTGTACCATAGCCACGCTGGAGACTAATTTACAGATCCAAACTGATATCACCCAAAAACCGACCTATACCGAAACAGAGCTATTCCCAGCGGAAGACAGTGTCTTCAAGACACCCTTGTGGTCGAGGTAATAGCTTCAACCTCCGCGCCTACCCGGGAGCTGACCAATACAGTGACCACATCTGTTTGAAAACGTCCATCTCCACCAAAACTGAGGTCGGGTAAACACGAAAGGGCTTGAAATCGTAAACTGAAAGAAGCCCGTTTACTAGGACAATTCTCTCATATATTCGACATTGATTAACTTTTTGTGGTGCATATTGATTGTAAATTTGTAATTTCTTGTCTTGCAAAATTATAATTTGTAACTCCTCGTTTCTTAAAATTATATAATTTGAAAAACTTTGCAACTAAAGTTGGATTGTTCCAAAGTTACTGAAGGGATAATTAGAAGGGGACCTAAAATGATTCGGGCAGTAGACCTTCTATGGTAGTCCATGAACCCACGGAAGGTTAGGGCATTAGCAGTTCTTGTAGAGGAGCTCACCTTTTGCTAACCTTCCACCCAGTGGTGCACATCTCCAAAGTCATTTTTTGACGGGTGTCTAGTAGTAATAATTGTTGTGCGCGTACTATATAGGAATTAGTAGTCTACCCCTTGACCACTTATGCAAAGTTCTTCCCTATCGGTACCCAGCATTTCTAATTATATGTCAGGCTTAATTCTCATTGTTATTTTCTAGAATATAGGCGTTTTCGATAAATTTGGAGCCAAAGTGATGAGATTGGTTAACTTTGTTAATTTTTAATGATTCTCAATTCTTTATAAATGTTTTTATTTATTTTTTACATATTCTTTTGCATTTTTTCACCCTCTTTTATACTTTCTGTATTATTTAATGCTAAATAGCCTATATTTGATGATTCTTCGTCCATTTAGACTTGGCGCGCCCCAAGGTTTATTGGATGTCGTGCCAGATAAACAAAAACTTCAACACATTAGTTTTTGCCCAACAATAGTCAAAATAGCCAAGATCATGTGTCTACATTCTACCACTGTAATTCACAATATAATATTTCTGTTTAAGTCTAAATCATCGTCTTCCTGAGCATCACTCATATAAACAAACGTTTTGCACCATATTATTACAATGCAAGATAAATATAAAATAAACTTCTTACGTCTGACTTTATAATCTTATAGAGAATAACAGACGGTTAAACCATGAACAGTTGCGACTAGAAATGAGCTACTCTTGAACCCACAGATACATCAAGGTGCTAGCACTCAGAGTACAACCCTATTCAAATACAACTCGAACGTCATTTGTGACGGATACTTATGGGTTATCATTTTCTTATGCGCATATCAAAGCGTAATATCTATGGGTTGTGTGCGACTGTAGTGTTGGGCTAGCACTAAATTTTGTTTGAATGGATTGGAAATAACACGCAAACACAACATGCAGATTTAAAATCAGACCCATAAACACCAAATAACCACATCTTAAAATGCGAGAAAGACATAATTAAAAATATAAAATTGAAAAACATAAAAGTAAATTAAAAATAACAACAAAATGCATCAAGATCCGCACAAAATGACATAAAAATAACATAGTAACATAAAATTTGACCGAAAATTGACAATTTACGTAAAAACAAAGAATTAATGAAAATGTTGACTTAAAAGAAAATAATTTTGAGTTGAAATAATTTAAATAAAAATCAAATGAATAAATTGTCAAGTTAAATCCAGAAAATAATAAAATTAGAATTAGATTAGACAAATAATATCAAGGTCAAATTTTGTTTTATCGCATCAAATTTAACACGCAAGGTTAGGGTCACAGAATATGTATAAATACCAATCCATTTTCGCATAATTTTAATCGCAAAATTGCGAATCGCTTGTCAGCAAAGCAAAAGCTATCTTAATCACTAATCACTTATCACTGAGCGTGGAGCACTGAGTTACTGATCACGTTAATCATAGTCACTACTTAATGGATAAATTTGAATTTGGAAAACTGATAAAGTGAGCACGAATAATTCGTGTGTGCTATATGAAAGATAAATTAAATGTTATTATGAGTAATTATATGTTACTGAATTATGAACTTAATTTTTGTGTCGAAATTCTTCCGGCCCACAGCCACACAAATTACAAGTAACTAAAATCATTATATCCCTACCGAGCTGTGTAAGTGAGGTTCATCGGACAATAGCTCGTGCACGTGAGAGACCTCGCCGTGAGTAACGTCGGGTTACGAACGATAAATTCATTTGCGTTTATAGGGGCAGTGGGGAAATCGTGATTCAGTCTTTTGGTGGAATTCCTTTCCACTCAAGCCCAAAAAATCGACCTAACTTATTCTACTTGTCGGCTAAAATCATCACACAGAGTAGTCCAGTGAACACTCTTAAAATCTAACGTAAACACATGCATATCCTAAGGTCAACTTGAGGTTAAAGGAAAGGGGGCTTGCGGAAATCGATGTAACGATCACGAAAGAATTAAAATTGCTAAACATTTTGTCAATACAGCATTAATAGTTAAGTAATAATTGAGTAATTTATAAGAGTTAAATAAGATTAATAAACGCGTCTACAACAATGACCTATTAATATGGATAAGAGTCGAATAATATGATAGCGAGTGATTAGGAATCCCAAAGAAATTACTTAAAGCGCCTAATGCGATAAATTAGTGATATAGAGATAGTTTAGTCGAAATAGAGGTTTGGTTAAACCACTTAAAATAATATTCCACCGATCTAGACCGAAATTAACTTCTAATTTAGTAAATAGCAAAAACGCTCGCTGTGATACAACGTTAGTATATTAAAATTTAGACCGTCATCTTAACATGGGCTATTTATCAATAAGTAATTCCCCAACATGACATATACTATACATCAGTGAAAGTACAATTAATTAATAGGTTCTTCTTAATTATAAAAATACCCATTAAGGAAGCAAATCGAAATAGATAATGGGATAATTCCATTAAATCGACCAACTAACGCGCTCGCACAGTAACAGCAAATGTATACATACCGCAGACATACAAAATCAAAAGACAAGTATAAGAAATGAACTTTATTAATATCAACTCACTTCATAAATTCTTACCCGAGGTTGGAAATCGATTCCACCAAAACGTGGGAACAAATACAGATCGAATGGGTCAGGAAAGCCCTATTCTAAGTGGCATTGACCTCAGCCTGTGATTGATAAGTGGAGTCCCGCTAAAAAACCCTGATGGACGATAACGAACAAGATTTAATAGGTAAAGCAATTGACACTATCATATAAAATTATCTAAAGGTTGGAAATTAAAATATTACCTTAGTAATAAATAAACTAACCCATATGCAGTAGACATCGATTGAGTTCGCTAAGAAATATTTCCGTGTGAAAATAATAAGTCGACCAAGTATTTATTTTAGCAATTCCTCGCACACTGAGGAGGGGTGAGGAAGAATAACTCTACCACAATTTCATATGACAGGAAATAATATCGATTCCCTTGCTAGTATAATAAAATTAGCTCGAAGAAATAAATGAGAAGTGAGAAAAAGAAATATAAAAACCAATCAGAAACGGCCATCGATATCTAAGAATCACATGAGCGGTGAATCACCCCGGCATATAAAAGCAATACTAGGTGAAATCACCAGCATTTTTATCATGAGCGAATCTATGAGACACAGTGCTAAATGTTACGCCACTAAGGAACCAAAGGAAGATATCAAGGACAAATCAAGAGGTTTCATCATGTAAAATGGCGGGGAACGCAGTCATGGACGATCAAGGATAAATGAAGGAAGTTTTCATCAATCACGCATAAACCGGCATGAGGACATGAATCCAGAAAATCATGCAGTGAGTAAGTCGACCTGTTTTTAACGATTTTTATATTAGTTCTGGAATTTATGTCTTATATTCTACTACTTTATTTTTTTTACTAATAAATGAGTTAGATTAAAGTCGTCATTTTGACCATTAGTATTAATGTTCGATAAATGCTTTAGTTGAAAGTTCGAATATGATCTGAAGAAATCAGAATAGGGATCAAGTGTCGTGACCAAGGAAAGATCGAGTGTTTATATTGATAGTACGGGTATTAAACAAGTAAACTTACTCAATTACTTATGAACTCAAATTTTATAAAATTGTATGAGTAGAAATGAATTACCCCTATTATCTGACGGCGGCTAATACGCTTAACTATCAAGTAATAAACGATTCGTCCTCAATTATGATATGAACCATATTGTCTATTAATGATCTTAGGCCGTTCAGAGATCCAGTGGAGAGACATGAAGAGTACAACATTGACCGTCCCGAGCAGATTTGCGGGACGCTACCGCCAGGCCCTCTGGGATTGGGGATACACCATCTCCACGCATGGCACCCCCGAGTGGCTGAACAGACGTTCAAACAATTGCGACGAAGATACAGAATTGCCGAGCTTAGTAATCAAGCGTGAGCCAGGAAGGAACCCAGTTCGGGAGATTCGACAAGAAACAGAGGGACTACTCTACCGGTACAAACAACTGGAACGAAAAAATCGATACCTGGCTAATCAACAACGGCGCGGCTAGCCAGGATTAATAAAGATATAACCAGCGGGCATATACCAAGTTCAGACGGACATTTGCTGAATTACCGCATCGCCTACGATCCAAGGGATCCAGCACTTTTGGAGCTTGATGCGCCAGTTCATCTGGTTGTCCCAAAGCGGTTACTGCAACCAGATATAAGGGACATACTAGAAGACTGAGGGACGGAGGAACACGCCTACTCTCAAGGCGTCTCTCGTGAAAAGAAACCACAAATTTGGCCGAAAAATTGTAATTAACTGAAATAAATGTATTATTTTTTTATTGGTGATCTAATGTAATTGCACAAAATACTGTTGGATAAGGAAGATTCATCCTAATAGTAATTCAGGGAAAAATAATAAGTAATAGTTTTTAGGCAGAATATCACCTATAAGATTCATTCATCCAAGAATAATTAAATACTTTAGATATTACGATTAACGTTATGTATTAATAATGCTATAAGAATTCAGCAGTGAACGCCATAAAAGGGATTGGATCGGAGTTGAAGAAACTTCGTCGAGAAAATAATGACTTGCATCAGCAATGCATTCAGATCAGCCGCGAGTTCCAGCGGATTAAAGCTACTTGGATAGAGCCGTCCCAAGTGAAGCGGCTATATTAGAAAATAGATACAGCTCAGAAGGGCTAGCAAGAGGATAAGGTCTTAAATCAGGCCCATAAAATACCAATTCAAGAAAAGTCCACAAAATAACCCAACGCAAGAGATTAGACATTTAAAAGATATGACGATAATGAGGACAACCACAAGATTCGACTATAGAACCTGTTACAACTGCAACCTAAACGGACATATAGCTGGAAATTATACAATAGAGAGAAAATCGAGACAACCAAAACCGAACAATTATAGCCAAAGTACGCAAAACAATCAAATACAACGAAGTAATACGAGGAGAAACATGAACAATTATAGCCAAAGTACACAAAACAATCAAATACAACGAAGTAATACGAGGAGAAACATGAATGATTTTCGATGTCAATGGACCAGAAAATATCCGGAACAGCAACAAATTGAATGGCAGAGATTACAGAGAGAGGAAACCCAAGAAATTCAACAAAGACAGATGAACAGAAATCAAATATCAAGTAGAAGCAATATGTCAAGAATAGTCAATACAAAAGAAATCCACACTGCGGAGCAGTGTGTTGTCAACAGCGAGGATGATATGACAATAAATAACAAAAAAGAAAATGAAGTAATTAAGAAAGATGAAACTCAGGAGGACAAAATAAAATCAGAGCAATAATTGAGCAGCGAAGAAAGAATAAAGATAATTCAATAGATCAAAATAGAAGAGAACAACAACCGACGAAAATGCAACAAAATCAGCGATAAAAAGATATCAGAAAAACAAAAAACAAAATATCAAAATCAGAGGGTACTACTACAAAAATCGAAAAAAGAACCGATAAGGAAAGCAAAAATAAACATGTTACAACAAGGGCTAAACAAAAATAAAAAGGTCAAGAAAAAGGAACTTCAAATAAACGTAGAAAGTAAAGTATTGAAGTCAAAATCTATACCAACAACAGGGGACAATATAGGAATAGGAGTGACGTCAATCGAACAAGAGGTAATAAATATTTTAATGGCTAATAAAATTTCAGAGGGAGAAATAATCGAAAAGAGAATCCAAAAGCAACAAACGGGAAATCTGAATATGCAAGACAGACCAAAAACAGTCAAAGAATTGATAATTGAGACAAAAGAAGATGTAATTGACGAACTCAGCAAACAACCCATGTGGAAAGGAAAATTACAATACAGCAGGAATATGCACAACAAAACACAACTAGGAAAACCACAACGAATGAAGAAAGTACATGGACAATCGATACGAAAGCTAACGAAGTAAATATCAGAGAATATTGTAAAACATGTCGAAAATTGGGACACGCAGAGAACGACTGCTATCGACATCAAATATGCCAAATATGAGGGAAGAGAGGCCATGTAAATAGCATTTATCACAAAAGACGCAGAACATGTTTTAACTCTCAAAAATGAGGACATATGACTCGGAATTGTCCAAATGAACAGACTCAGAACCGATCCGGAACAGTGGGACTAATAAGAGGAAGCAATAGGAAACCATAAGAGATCAATACTAACACCAGAATAAAGCCAGTGAATGACACAGTGTCAAATCAAGCTACGAATCAGGAAACGACATGACAACGGGAAGGCAGATAAACCCATTAGACAGGACGAAACAAGTTACTAGAGTCACAAATAGCCAAGAAACAAAATCAAAATATGATAGTAATCAGGCGAAACAGAAACGATAAGATAACGAAATCCACAATGCTAGATTGAATTACCGGAAACAAATGGAAACAATAATCAAAATAACTAAGGAAATAATGCCGGAATGGACCAGAAACAAGAAAACCACCGAGATATTAAAAGGAGTGACAAAGATAATCACGAACTACGCAAAAAAGCTCAAAATCAACAGCATAAATCAGCATCTTAAAGAAAAGAATACCAATGTTATTCACAACAATTGACATAGCGGTAATTCACTACTGCACCATGCCATAGAAAGCGAAAACGAAGAACGAACGATAAAAATTATCAAGGCAATGAACCAATGTGGACAACATACAAATATCAGAAATGAGAAAGGACAAACACCCATGATGATTACAGTGTCAGGAGATGCGCCAACGAAAATTCCGAGGGATTTATTAAGAACATGATCAACTCTAAATGAGAATGACAATAAAGGAAAAACGATGTTAAATTATATTATGATGTCGCGAGAAGCAAGCGCAATAGAGTTCATTACGATAAATGCAATTCAAGATGACATCGAAATAATAGGACAAACATTTAAACACAATCCTTGAAGCAATCGAGAGAGGATACGATGAGGCAGCAGCAAAACTGATCAAGGGGAGAAAAAGAAAATCCGACAACGAAATCATAGACGTAAACAAATTCGAAAGCAGTGAAAATATATTACTAAAAAGAGCAATAAATTTCGAGTATGCATTACTAAAGACGATAAAAGCTTTGTTAAAGAGAGGAGAAATAAAGTTCACGGACAATAAAAAAGAGCCTGAGAGAATAGAGTCCAGAAAAGAAGAACTAGAAACATTGGTAGAAGAATGGCACCGGATACAACGAAAATCTAGCGGTAGAAAACAAGAAATTGATGACATCAGAAATGGAAGAAGAATGATAATCAAGATGTATGAAGAGATAATTCAAAGAAATAAATGTCGAGAACAATAGGAGTGAGAAGGCTCGATGTAATAAAGACCAGAACAAAAAGGATGATGAGAACAAAGACAGGAAAAAAGAAGATGATAACGAAGATGGAGAAAACCAAGATAGTAATAGAAAGCAAAATTCGGTAACATCCAAGGAAATAAGACAACAACCAAAGCCAAATAACGTAGACGATTAGAAAATGTCAAGAGATGAAGAAAGCACAGACAAAATCTGTTGGAAACAGATAATAGACTCACAGAAAATTCAAAATCGACCAACCCCACTACAAGGATTACAAAGATTATTGATACTAATGACGGTAGTCAGCTTAACGGATGGATATCTTTTGGGAAAATTAAGAAGTAGAAAATCGATTCAAAACAAAATAATAGTAGTAAATGCTGGGAAACAACAAACCAATATTAACTGTATATCAATAGAAAAGAAGCTCGCAACAACTTGTGAAAAGAAGAAACTAAACCAAAATCAACTATATTCGTTCAGAAACATGATGGGAAATACAGCGTATATGATTTGTGTACAAAGCGAAGATAACCAAAAATGCAGAGCGATAAGGATTTGGAAAACCGATTCAAAGAAAATGACAACAATACCAAGAATAATTAAAATAAAGATGCACAACAACGGTGAAGAAACAAACAAAGAAAAAGAAAAATGTAGCAAAGACCAGAAAAGTAACGAAGGAAACCTAAATAACAATGAAACGAGGAAAACAACTACAAGAACAACAAAAAAGTCAGCAAAATCAACGCAATCTAATACAACACTAAGAAAAACAACACCGACAAACAAACCACAAAGAATTGATGATGTCAGAAACGAAGTGTCAATCAGTGTAGTGACCGACGCATGGAAATACGAAACAATACAGAAACTACAGGGAAAGCTAATCACAAAAATATGCAGGATAGACAGAAGTTCAAGAATAAAAGTTAACGGCAGAGAAATAAGGGAAGAAAAGAACATAACACCACGCTTGCTAACAAGAAATAATACAGAATCACTATATCAGATATGGCAAGGATTATCCAGAAACTCTTCCCAAAGGGGATTGAGAAACAACAATGGTGAAACTAAGAACGAAAGCGCAACAAGAAACCAAACCGATAGTAGGAAAGTATTAAGTAAAGACTACAGTCACTTATCAGAAAAAGAAACAAATCACTTATTAACAGTAGTTAAGAGAGTACAAAACCACGAAAACCCAAGAATGAAGACAACGAAATTAGAAACCACAAATTCAAACACAGTTAAATTGGTAGCGATATCAGGAGTTGTCACAAACGTGATAGTTATGTGGATAATAATTCAGCAAGTGAGAGCAACTGGAAAGTGGCCAAAACCAGAGAACCCAGAATACGATAGTACAACGGAACTGAACAAGTATCAAATACCAAAAGAAAACGAAGTAATTCAAGATACGAACCAATACCCAAGTATGTTAGAGACGCAACAACCACCGTCACTTATGGCACCACTCGAGCGGCCAAGCGAGATTGATATATATCAAGTAACTGACGAGAGATGCTGAGGGATACGCAATTTGCGCGTAGACCCTTTGAAGATAGAGTAGTAAATAGTCAGGAGTGTGTATTTAGTATATATATCAGATATTTTTATATAGTAATGTATAAAAGTGGCATATAAATATTATACAAAACAAGTGTATGTATATCCGATAATATATAAAAGTAGTATATAAATATTATAGTCAAGGAGTGAAAACAAATTAAAAATCAGACGATGTGACAAAGAATAAAGCGGAATGAGAAAAACAAGTGATGTGATATTACTTTAAAATTGAGAAACGAATCAAATGGAAGCCAATCAAATATATCAAGCAGTAAAGCTTAGTTATAGCCACGATGACCAACATCCGAAAACTAAATGTACAAGGAAAAATAGACGAGTTCAAACAAGGTTTCAGATCGGGATCAGAAATTGAAATAAACCGACTAAGAGATACCGAAGCCGTCAAGGAAATCAGAAACAAGAGTAGACTTGGAGAGCAAATTAAAACCTAGAAAATTCAGTACAATCAGATGAAAGACGAAAATGAGAAACAACGATAACAAACCCACGACCGAAGTAAAATAAAGCAGCAAAACAGTAAAGAAATTACCAACAAAACGGAAGCAATGAAGAAAGGAATGAAATATTAAGCCAGTCAATGAAAAAGACGATGGAAAATAATTTGACGAAAAACTGAATCAAGTAATGAGAAACTGACGAATAAAAACAAAGGACAGCTAACTGAGAAACGAAATTTGTGGTGATTGAGTTAAATGGAAAAACGAAAAAGACAAAGAAATAAATGTAGCAAAGGAGTGGAAGAGACTCAAAATTAATTCGAGGAATAGAGCAAGAAAAACAATCAACTGCAAATGAAACTAGATGCAGCCAAACGAGACAAAAATGAATATCGCGAAATAGTAATCCCAAACAAGACTAACGTTCAACACTGGATATGAATAAAGAAAGGACCAAAGAACAAATCAAGAACAACTCAACAATCAAAAACCAGATAACATGAAAGACAAATCAAATCAGTAAAGAGAGAATGCAAAGGGCAATGCCAATAAACGAAAAGACAAAAGATGATGAGACTGAACTACAAAATGCACCCAATCAAAATGGAATATCGAAAGAATCTTGCAAATCGAAGTAAAGACAAACAAAGAAGATAAGCGATGTCAAAATAAAATTAATACCAATCACAGAAACGAGAAACCAGATATGATAATAAAAGCAACAGAGATAAAACGGAAGAGAAACAGAAAAGTCAGACCGCTACCTAAAATCAAGAGGAACGATAACGAGTCTTAGTAAAATAGCTCGAAATTTGTGGTAAATAGTCAAGCAATTGTAAATAATCATCACAAACCCATAATTATTATAAAAACAAGGAATGCAAAAGCAGCATGATATTGGCGATGAGAAGGAAGATTGCAGTAATAAGCCCATATGTACAACCTAGCATCCCTTAGAAAGATAGCCGAAAAATCCCACAATCAATCAATCGATGCAACATTACCTGTAGCAAATATGCCAAGATATGCAGAAACCTAAAGGATACCAATTACGGACGGATCAACTCCTAATATACACAATGCTCAAAAGATTAAAACAAGAAAAACAGATCGTTCAAACCCTTAGCACTCTAGAAAATCAAATCCGAAAGTCAATAGAGAAGGAAACACTCATCAAGGAAACCAGTTTCAAATAATCATGGATGCTCTTTAGAAACCCTACAAAATAACAGAAAAGAACCGAAAATCAAGAACAAATAGCCGAAATCGATAACCAAAAAGAAGTCATGAAAAATCCCAAACCGATCAATTATCATCAAACAACTGAGACGAGATAATATGATAACGGGTCATCTATCCACATAACCCAGTTGAACTAAAAAGTCAACAACCAAAAGCAAGAATATCTATTCACAACCCAAAACCCAAAATACATGATAAAAAAGGAGTCTTGAACGAAACATTCTATCTACTTTTTTAGCTGGCAATCACTAAGTCTGCCAATCTTCCAAACAATCGGCATCTTATCAGTCCTATATAAAATGAAGTCAATTCCCCAGACTAAACAAAATTTCAAAGCTAAATCGCACAACAGATATCAAATCGTCAAAATCAGAACCTGCTAAAGAAAGTAATCAGTCAGAAACCAAAGAAACCCAAGACATTAGCGAGATTAGCGAGACAAATACCTAAGTGACAGAATATTAAACTCATGATTAACAATGAACTAATGATTCCTAGACAATTAACTATCATTTATGTGTGACCATAACCGAACTGTATGTCCTCTTTCACTTCATCTTGTAATCTATATATTGATGTATATTGTATGATTATTTTTATGCATGTGGGTTTTGAGGTCACGACCCTGTAGCTCGTAGACCCAATTGAATGGAAAATGTAAACTCTGTATAGTTCATAGCTTAAATCTTTTAGAAATTGCGGGTCGCAATTTTACGAGCCTCGGAGTGTTTTATGTTGGGCCAGAACACAAATAGCCTTGAGAATTGTTTAAATGCACCAGTAATACAGCACGAAAACCCAGCACCAAGATAACTTAAAATACAATATACAACACCAACTAAACACTTTAAAATATGAGAGAATACAAATAAATATAAAATCAAAAACATCAAAGTAAAATAAAATAAATACAAAATGCATCAAGAACCGCACGAAATTTACATAAAATATAACATAATAACAAGAAAATTCGACCGTAAAATGACCATTTATATAAAAGTAAAAATTAATGAATTAAATGAATAAAAATAAAATATTTTTAGCTGAATAAATTTATTTAAAAATGTTAAAAATAAATTACCAATTTAAATTAAAAAATTAATAAAAATTTAATTTAGATAACACAAATAATTTCAAGATCGAATTTTGTTTAATCGCAATAAAACTAACACGCAAGGTTAAGGCCAAATTATAGGTATATATACTGATGTGTTTTCACAAATTAACACAGCTACTTTGCAGTATTATTTTCAACTGGATTGGAATATTGATGTTCAGTCTCACCTGGAGACTGATCGTAGTAGTGTGCGTTGCAGCTATCGGCATGGATGACTGCGAACTTGTTGATTGGAATTTTAGTGCTGTAAATGCCATGAATTATAAATTATGCTACTACTAATTTTCAATATATGATTATGCTACTACGAATTTCCAATATATGATGAATTATGAATTATGCTACTACGAATTTATATTATATGCTTACAAACTTCCGATGATTATTTCATGTATTCGAGGCTTTTACCGAATTGATATGGTAATTTTCATTCATTCCTTTTTTCGGCACACAGCCAAAACAAATTGCAAGTTTTTAAACTTATACATAAATATCGAACTGTGTAAGTGCGGTGTGAGTCCGCCAATAGTTCGTGCCCGTGAAGGTTCAGGCGTGGGTGACGCTGCTAAAATTTTTCGAATTATTAAAAATACTTTACCGAAAGCTGTAAAGATAAGGATACGGCTAAATTTTATATAAGAAAAATATTTTTATAAAGTGGAGAAATAAGTACGGATTCTTATAAAAACATAATAACAATAATAATGATAGTAATAATAATAATAATAATAATAATAGTTATAATAATGATAATGATAATAATGATAATAGTAATAATAAGAATAGTAGTAATATAATAAATTTAATGTTAATTATATAGTAATAACAATAATAACAAACTTAATAGTAGTAACAATTAATAAAGGTAATACATATAATAGTAACAATGATAAGCCCAGCAATAAGAATAAGGAACATTGTAGTTATAATAGGAATAAGAGTAAGAGAGATACGGTGCGGATATTTAACATAATGAAGGGTTTACAGGTCATTGTAAAAATCTATAATACGAACAATGATAAGAAGAACTATGAAAATAGACATAATGATAAATGATATGAGAGTATAGGTTAACATTTGAAGGAGAAAGGAGAATAATGGGACCTAAAAATCGAAATCGATCACAGGCCTTCTATCGGCAGCTCGTTGGACCCATGGATTAGCAATAGCGCTCACTTTTTGCGGACGATCTACCCACTCGAACATAGTTCCAACGTTGCTTAGCAACGGGTGCCGAGTGGTAAGCGAAAAATATTTGTATAGGGTTGTTTGGGTAACAACCATATAGTTCAAAATATCAACACCCAGAAACCCACCACAAATACAAGTATTTTCTTCTAATTTTGTTGTTTTTACAAGTCAAACGTTTTGTGAATAAAAATAATCCATGTGAGAAGTGAATTACAATTATCGTAAGTAAAGGAAGAAAAGTAAGGGACCTAAATATGCAAAACGAGTACATATCTTCCATCGGTAGCTCGCTAAACCAGCTGTAGACTGGGTCTAAGCAGTTTTGGAAACAATGCTCAACTTTGACGGTCGCAGAATCATTGGTTTCAGTACCAACGTTGCTTAGCAAATGGTAACCAGTGGCAGGAATATAGTAATGTATGATGTGGGTGAAGGTCATAGGTACCACTGGTGGGTTACTGGGTTTTGCTGTTTGTTTTAAACGTTCTTGTGTTTACCCCGGTAACGCCATATAAATATTTTCTAGTTACCACTCGGCACCCGTTGCTAGGCAACGTTGGAAATGTGTTCGAGTGGGGTGGATCGTCCGCAAAAAGTGAGCGCTATTACTAATGCTGTAATTGCTCGGACAACCCCATGGGTCCAACGAGCTGTCGTTAGAAGACTGGTGCTCGCTTTAATCTGCTGTGTCCCTGTGTGGATCGTCGATTTTTATCTAGGCAACCTGGTCTTTGCTCATCGAGAAAAATAAAATGGGAGTAAAAGATATGAACATGTATATTCAAATCACACGGTAAACTCCATTCATGTATTAGTTAGATCTTTATTTAATAGTCGAGCAGCTTGGCGCTTCGCTAGCTCTTTTCGTCCGGGTCTGTAACTGTTGGTTGTTGTCGTGGTGGGAGTTGCGATGGTGGTTGGAGTCGCCGCCGGTTCACGATATGCTAATTGAGCCGGGGCAAACACGAGGGGGTAGGTTACCGCTGCCCCTTCTTGACAGGCGGACAGGGCAACCTCCAACCCTTTTATCTGGATCTTTAGACTCTGAGCCAATTGTTTCTCTTCTGCCCATTCTTTTTGGGCTGTCGTAAGCCGTTGGTATAGGGATTTGACCTTCCTGGGGTCTATCCAAGTGGCTTTAACTTGCTGGACTTCTCGAGTTAGCTGTAGGATCTGTTCGAAAAGGTTCTTGTTGGCTTGTTTCATATGATTTAGTTCTATCTTCCATAGTTGTGAAGGCTCCATTACTATAATGGAAGATATTAAAGGTCTCATTTATTTATTAGAAATTCTCAGACATATGATTAATTCAAACACATGGTGTAAAAGTAGGTTACCAAATAATAATAGTAAACACATATTTTCAAAAGTCATATATTTTATTCAAAATTACATAACCGACTTTCAGGAGTCACTGGGATTCGGAGTCCCGGAAAAATCTTTCGATTCCTTCTTCGGGAGAGCAGCCTGGAATGATAAACACGGGTCGTTTTGTGTTGCGAGTCGGTCTAGGACTGGGAGGATAGACGTCCGCGAGTCGTCCGCAGGCAAGGTCGTCTTCCACGTTTGCTAGGTAACTGCTGGCTCGGTCAACTAAAGAGTTGACCCTGCGCTGGTGTTCTTTGAGATGGGCCAGGAGAGCTTGGGCCCTCACGAGGATGTCTCGGGCCGGACTGGGGTCACTTTGGTGTCTTTTCTTCCGGAATTGTCGCATTGTAGCTTCTATGAGGAGCATATCCTCCCATCTATTTTCTCCTAGTTGGGGCACGTCGAGGTACCTCTCCTGATGGGCACGCCGCCATGCCTGACGCCATCGGTCGGCCTCTGATGCGGAGATCCAAGCAAAAGGTCCTGATTGTTCTAAAGTAATAACTAGACTATGTAATTCCTCATTAATATAACTGCAAGAGAACCAAAACTCATATAATTATTAGATTACTATAATTCAATTAAACTTTGATCATATCTCGAAACGCATATGGTTTCAAAAAATTATTAAGGAAATTGAATTTTTAAAAATATTCACGGGGATTCGGCATTTGTTACTGTATCGTCAAAAAAGGATTTATCACAAAAAAGGACTTGTGAGACGATTCGCTGTGTCTCTGTAGTCTTTCGATTTCGTTCTAGAAGTCATTTGCACCAATAATTAGACTCGGGTGTACAGCTATTTATGGAATTGGAAATGGGTGCGTGTGTGCCCGTGGCACACCGCTCGGTGAGTAGTGTGATGGTAAACATTCACGGTGAAGGAATTTCATGGAAGCGATATTTCTAAATGTCAACGGCAGGTTAGTTTAATTTATGTTTCTTTATGTAAATTTTATATATCGATTCCCAGATGGACTATTAAATTGAAAACGACTTTCTACTGACGTGGCAGTTTAATTTCCATAATGGTAGATCAAAAATTAATTATTCTTAGTTTAATTGTGGCACTTATCCAGATTTCGAGGTTTGGTTTTTTTTTTGTTTGCTACCTTTTCATAATTGATGTTGACATATTTTAGGTGCGTTTTTTTTACTTTTCAAATGTCAGCCATTTCGGAAATATATTTCACGTGAGTAATTTGAAGTTACCACCAGAAAACCCGCATATGCTATTGTAAAATATTATGATTCGTTGCGAGTGTTCTAATGTTAACCCTAATCTTCAGCATTTTTGCTTTATTGTCTTAATTTTTTATAGTTGGCGATAATAGTCTATATTTCCCAGCATTTAATGTTTCCATTATATCGCTCCGATGGTGTAATGGTATAAATGATTATAAGTATCGTCTCGGGCGTTTGTCTTTTTACCAGGACTGAGTTAAGTAAGTATTGAATTTCATTACCAATTTACACGTATTTCTTATGGATCTCGATCGGGTTTAGCTTTTCCTTTTTTATTTTTGGTCTGCCACTTAATACACGCAATTATGACTATATTCATTGATGTGTGGAAAAAGCCGGGTATATCTTATATTATATAATTACGAACTTATTATTCTACTCTAGGAGATTTTAGAGGTTGGAAATTGACATTTGAATTTTTCCTTTTTTGACATCAAATCTTGATTTCGGGCAATTTATGGATTATTCATGGCGACGGTTGTAATTTGGGAGTTATTAATAAATCTACTGAAGGGTTATTAGTCAAAACTAAATTTTTGGCTAAAGTACTTGTGATTTGACGATGGAAAGGGTTAATCGGATGTTGGACACCGGTGCCGTAGTACTACCAGTTAATATTGAAGTGATTCAGAAAAAGGAATTTTGTATGATAGGTAAATTACTCTACTCGCTGGATAGACTCAGTTAGTATACCGGATGGATTTTTGATATCAGACTCTCTATTTTTGGGTTCGGTTCATTTTAATGGGATTGTCGACCTGGATTGTTGAATATAATAAATCTTCCTCTACCTGATCAGTGTTTTGAATTTTTGTTTTATTAATTATTTAGGTTAATTTAATTTTATGTGTGAGTCCATTTGGATCGGCGGTTGGACTTAGCAAGTCCTAATTGGTATCTACCTTTTAATTATGAAGGTTTTAAAGGACTCTTCTATTGCTTCTATTGGTAAAATATATCTTGGATCCGCAATGTGATTTAAGTTTTTAACGATTATCATTAAATCTACGACCTTACTGGGGGTTCGTGGTAACCGCTTAGTAATATTTTTAAATTATCGTTTCAAAATTTTCGTATCTGGTTTAGATTTATAGGAATAATTGCTTTAATTACATAGCAGTGATTTCGTTTTTTCATTTTTATTCCCCGTCACCTTTCCCCTTTAATAAGCCTTAAACGCATTTTATGTTCATATTATATTTAATGAGTGCCCACTGGACTACTCGGTGTGGTGATTTTGAGCCGTGTGTAGAACAATTTAGGTCGAATTTAAAGAAAACAAGAAACGAGGGAGTAGCCAAAAGACCACTTCCTTATTTCTCCTTTCTTCTATACGGGATAAAATTGACGTTCCGATCCCTGCATTCCGCACGCCGGGTCTTCACGGGCACAGATCATCAGCGATATTCCACGCACTTACACGAATCTGAATAATATGTTGATTTTACTGACTTGTGATGTGGTTCGGCTGTGGGCCGGAAAAATTTCGACATAAAATAATTATAGAAAAATAAGTTGGATATTATCAATAATTTATTAATAATAAAACAATATAACAAGTACTTGATCCAACGAACAATTCATCATACAACATACTACTCTCCCCACGCCGACATCCAAGCAGAGCTCCATCGAGATTGCGAGGACGCGACGTGGAGAGAGAGTTCCAAAATAAAACTCACCCTAAAATAGATTTTTAAGAAAACTAAGTCACGATTTTCAAAAACGATTTTTCGATTGATTTTTGATGATTTTTTTATGTGAAAATGCATCGGTATATATACTTATTTTTTGTCGCTAACCTTGCGTGTTCTTTTTGATTTAGTAAAACAAATTTTGACCTTGGATTTTCCTAGTGTATTCTAATCTTAATTTTTATTATTTTGAAATTTTATTTGAAAATTTTTCTTTAGGTTTTTTTAATTGAATTATTGTGGGGTTAGTGGTATGGATGACCTTCACCCCAAACATACAAAATAGTTCTTGCTCCCGCCAATGGTTACCCGTTGCTAGGCAACGTTGGTACTGTAATCATTGGTCACAGGACGTCCAAAGGTGAGTTCCGATATCAGAACTGCTAAAGGTTAGTCCTATGTCGGGTTCAGCGGACTGCCGTTAGAAGGCCTATGTCCGTCTTCTATTTCAGGTCCCTTTATTATTTTCTATTTAATACATTTCTTTGCTATATTTATTTACAAATAGTGACATGATAAACTAAACAACTTTTATTCAATATCAAACAAATCAAATTATCATCAGACATTAGTTTATTATCTCATTTGGCCACTCCTTGGGCGCGTCTTCACAATCGCTCGGTTCGACCTGGTCAAGCGTGTGATCGGGGTTTCTTGTTCGTTGATTGGGCTCTTTCTTGGTCGCAATAGGCTACTTGTGCGGGAGCGAATACCAGAGGGTAAGTCACTGCACTTCCCTCCTGGCACGCCGACAAGGTGACCTCCAGACCTTTGATTTGTGTTTGCTGCGCCTGGTTTAACACTCTTTCCTCTTTCCAGCCCTGTTGTGCGGCAGTGAGGCACTGGTACAATGCTTTCATTTTTCCGGGTTCGGCCCAAGTGGCTTTCAGCTGTTGTATCTCCCGACTCTGTTGTAGGAGTTGTCGGTGTAGGTGCTGATTTTCTCGTCTAAGTTCTTTCAACTCTTGATGTAATATTTTCGTGGCTTTCTTTTCTAAAATTGCAATATTTAAATGATTAGTCATTTACAAGGTTGATTCAATCCTATTGATCCTCTCTCTTAATTATTTTTGCGATGTATTATCGGCTGCGTCTCATGCGTCTCAGTTGGTTGGTGTTAACTCTCTGGTTGGTCAAAGTTTAATAACAAAAAAACGTTCTATCTTTTCCTATCATTCATCGTCTATAAAATATTTAGAAAGTTATTACAAAGGGGCAGAAAAATTTTCATTCTTTAGTTACACTAGTGTCAAGTCGTTAATTTATAAAACTAGAAATTGAATAACCCGTGAAGCATAAACATTTATTGTTATCAAACTAATCATATCGGTTCAATTCAGTTATGGCCATTAAAACGTTCGTTTCTTCGGTTATTGTTATTGGAGTTCCATTGGGGATGCTTGCTCGCATACGTATGATCGCCTGTTTGACGGGCTCCGAGTCGATTTCGGAGTGTGGACTGAACGAGTTTTTCCGGTATCACCAATTTGGTCGGTGCTGTCATCTGCAACAGCCTCGGATCGTCTAACTCGAAGGACACTCCATATTCTGGCGGGAATCCATCGGTGCTCTGGATAGCTCCACTTGCTATGTCCCGGTTCACTTGAGATAGTCGTTGTCTGGCTAACACCGCTTTCCGGTGGTATTTTCTTTCTAGCTCCTCCATTTTCATGGCCGCGAATTCGGCTCGCTGGCGGGCTTCTCGCGCTATTTAATCAATTCCATTCAATTCATCGATGACTTTCACAATTTAATTATGATCTTGTATTGATTTATTGGTGGGTAAATAATTTGTTTCACGTCGCTATTTATTTAGTACCTGTCATCTGATTTTTGTCTTTTAATGTCTGTGGTCCATAAATCGTAATCTGTTGACCTGGTCAATAATTTGACGTATGATCGGTCCACGTATTATTTGCTAAGATCTGTAACTCAATCATATTTATTCATCGTTGATCTTCCAAGATGGATTTAATTTTTGGCGTTATATTCAGTTCAAATATTTGGATTTTTCTACTACCTCAACGTTGGACGCATGTCTCTCATCCATAGCCAATTATTCTGGAGTCTAGGTTGTTCGACTAGCCGGTTGGTGATGGATAATTCTCTGGTCGATAGTCGTGAACGGTACTATAAAGTGGTTTAGTTTGTATTTATCTCCGTGTAGACATTTATCCTTATCATGGTGTTCGAGTATGCTGGGCTAGTTCGGACAATCAATCGTATTATTATGATCATCAGTTTATCTCGTCATGAATTGGTTAATACATTTACGCCTGGTTTGACTTATTATTTTATTTTGTTGCCATTTCGTTATTACTGATAGTTTGATTATATCATTTAACTTATTCAATCATCGAATCACCCTTTGATCAGGTAATCGTACCTTTACCCTTCAATCTAATTCATCAATCATTTTCGAGCGGTTAACGGTTCTATTAGTTACTTCTACTCTATCAATTTAGCCAGGTTCGATCCCTTTAACTATTTCTATGGTTTTGTATTCATGAATTCTATTATTTTCATTTATCGGAGGGTGATCTAATCATAGATTACTTGTAAAAAATTTACTTTCCTTTTTTATTTAACTAGTTCGATTATTAATTTTATTACATTGTTAACCACGTCATGATTACTTCGCTTAGGTTATTCTTTTATATTTTGGTCGTAAAGTCAGCTAGGGTTCCCTCATTCTATTTAGACTAATTTATTTACGTCGTTTCAAATTTTAAGTCATAGGTTTTATTACGTAATGTCATATTAATCGCAATTTAGTTATTAAATTCATCTGCATCGCATCGGTTTCAAGTCCCCACTACCCGAGTCTTAATTTTAGTCCTAAGGTTCTTGTGTTCATATTAGATTTTTCGAGTGTCCACTGGACTACTCGGTGTTATCATTTTAGCCGGTTTGTAATTAAATATTTATGTCGATTTTACGGGAGATGGGTGAAAGAGATCTAGCCAAAAGACTATGTCTCCATCTTCCCACCGCCCCTATAATGGGTAGAATATTTACGTTCGAGGTCCGTCGTTACGCACGACAGAGGTCTCACGGGCACACACTATATGCGGAGAAACCGCACTTACACAGTGTGACTAGTTGTGTTATGATTTTACTTTCTTGTGTGATGTGTGGCTGTGGGCCAGAAAAATTTCGACATAAAACTGAAGATTCGTTTTTCATAATACATATATTTGTTGAAACAATTTCATCATAGTTCGTTCATAGTTCATACATATCAACATACGACAAGAGGTTCCCATACATACGATCAAGTAGAGCTTACATTAAGTTACTTGATTTCGCAGAATGAAAACCGTTATCGAGAGTTGCTCCTTTGAATAAAAATTGCTCTGATAAAAAGTAATTTATTCACTGAGTGAAAAGCATTAAAACTTTGTGAAAATGGATTGGTATTTATACCTGTTCTGTGACCCTAACCTTGCGTGTTATTTTTTATGCGTTAAAACAAAATTTGACCTTGCAATTATGTGTCTAATTTATTTCTAATTTATTATTATTTTTCGATTTCTTTTACAATTTACCCATTAATTTTATATTTTAGTCATTTCTGATTAAAATTATTTTATTTTTGTTCGATTTATTCATGAACTCTTTTAATTTTTCGTAAATTGTCACTTTTTCGGTCAAATCTTTTGATATCGTATTATTTCTATGTCGATTCGTGCATATCTTGGTGCGTTTGTTAATATTTTAATTTAATTTTATGTTTTCTATTTTATATGTTAAATTATGTGTTTTTCTCGCATTTTAGGTGTTTATTAGATGTTTAAGGGTCCGATTTTGAAGTGTGCGTGTTATGTTTGCGTGCTATTTCCAATCCATTTAAACAAAAGCTTGTACTGGCCCAACATTATTTCTAATTCAAATTATTTGATTTTTATTTCATTTTCATGAAATTTGGTATTTTAATAAATTTTCAAATTTTGGTCAAAATCATTGGGTTTTCGTGTTATGTTTATATTTAATTCGTGCGAATCTTGGTGCATTTTTTTATTATTTTAATTTTATTTTTATGTTTATTATTTTAAATTTTATTATCTTTTTTTTCTCATATTTGATAGGGTTTAGTTGATGTTTTAATAGGTTTGAATTTAAATTTGCATGTTATATTTGCATGTATGTTACTGATTCATTTAAACATCTACAAGGCCGTTTGTGTTCTGGCCCAACACCACTAACCCCGCAGTAGTCTTCTTCCACTTCAGGTACCCAGAATCATCATCAACCTCACATTATTTATAATAACTATTTACTAACACAAAAATCAAATAAGTTATAAAATTTTAAAAAGTTGATAAAATCACATACTGAAAAATTTATGAAATTACCATAAACAATGATGTGAGACATAAAAGCAAGCCTATTTCAATTTAAAGTTAAAAATTAATTTAAAACTTTTTTATATAAATTTAAAATTAATAAATTTATTTGAATAAAATCTTATTTATTTTATTCAGTTTCATTATTTAATATGTTGAAAAATAAATGTACATAGTTTAAATATATAGGTTTTGTGTTTGATTTTAAAACAACACGTTTGTTGCATTTATTTTTTTAATTATTATCTAATTAATACAATGGCATTTTTTGCGACAATCCGACTTATGATAGTTTCAAAAAGTTTAACGTAATTTAATATTATATTTAAATTAACTCATTATATATATTACAGAGAACCAATAATAAGAAATTTACTCAAATTCACACCGAATGTATCCTCCTTAAAAGATGAATACGTTCTATATTTAAAAAATCTTAATATCCCTCTTAATAAACACAATGCGTTTGAACTATTAGAATTTCCTTACAAATCTTTTCATATGTTTTCTGACATTGACATGAAAAAAATTATAGATGAATCATTTAAAATTATTAAAGAACAAGGTTTAATTTTGTTAATTTGTTACAATTTAGTTTTTAATGAATCTAGATCTTGCTAACTCAGTGTCGGTTTATAATGCTCTAATTAATTCACAGGTTGATTTCGATATAGATTTTGATATCGATACCATTCTTAGTGAAATTTCCAAGAAAAAAATTACTTTCAATCAAGTTTAACTTTGTTATTTTATCTTGATTTGTTGATTTAATAATAGGATACGTATAAAATTCTTATTAAATATTATGCTAAGCGTGGTAATTTGGATGCTATTGAGTAATATTTTATTTGCTATTTCAAATTTAAATGCAATAATTTATATAGTATTTATTGAAATTAATTAATTTTCTTTTAAATATAATTTTTCACTTATAATATATATTATTAAAAGCTTTAATTTATAAAAAATTTTGCTTAGTAGTTCAAAAAAATAAGTAAGTCGATAAATTTCTTTTATTTTTAAAAAATATTTTTAAAAAACTTGTGGATTTTTGTGTTTATATTTAAAAAAAAATTTTATTGTACTCGAATAGAGGTAAATCGACAGAAAATTTTGCTTTAAAATTTATTTTTGTATATATTTTTATAATTTTTAAAGTAATATGTACAAAATTATTAACTTTTTTAAAATTTTATTATTGTGCGTGATTTTTAAAATTTTTAAATCGCAAAAATTAAAAACAGAACTTTGTATATTTTTTTTCAAAATTTAATTTTTGTTGAAATATTTAATATTTTTAAATTTTTTTGTAATTTAAAAATTTTTGTGCGTGGTTTTTAATATTAAAAAAAAATTAATTATTAATATTTTTAAAATTTTTAAATCGCAAAAATTAAAAACATAACTTTATATATTTTTTAAAAATTTCGTGGTTTTAAAAATATTATTTTTTTTCAAAATTTAATTTTTGTTGAAATATTTAATATTTTTTAATTTTTTTGTAATTTAAAAATTTTTGTGCGTGGTTTTTAATATTAAAAAAAAATTAATTATTAATATTTTTAAAATTTTTAAATCGCAAAAATTAAAAACATAACTTTATATATTTTTTAAAAATTTTTGTGCTTGGTTTTTAAAATTAAAAAAAAATTAATATTTTTAAAATTTTTAAATCGCAAAAAGTAAAAACAGAACTTTGTTTATTTTTTTAAAAAAATATTCGTGGTTTTAAAAAATATATTAATTTTTTAAAAAATTTTATTTTGTGTTGATAATATTTAAAAAATATCGGAAAGCACCTCTTTTAAACATAAATCATTAAAATGTTGACCCATCTGTCAAATATGAACAACTATGAAATATCAGAAAACTCATTTTATCTGCAAGTGTACGTAAATGAAATATCGAATTTAGGTTTGAATTCAAATGAAAATTAACCGGAAAATAATTGCAAATAAACATTAAAATCATAATATCAATGGCTGTAAAACTTTTCTTAATATTTTTCTTTAATTTTATATTTATTTACTTTAAATTATATTTTAAATTTAACCAGCATTTTGATCGAAGTGAAAATTAAATAACTGTCATCTTCATTTATAAAAATCAATAAAAATAGCATTGATTAATTTATATATTTTAAACAAATTATTTTTTAATTGAATATTTATTAATTATTGAAATATATTTTTTTTGTTATTATTATTGATTTTAATTTTATTATTGTTCATCATTAATATTAATATTTATTGTTTTTATTATTATGATTAACGATTTTAAAATTATATTTTTTTAATAATTAAAATTATAATTGTGTTGTATTTATCACCATAATCATTATGTTAGCCAATCTAATAATATTAAATAGCATATTTCATCCAAATTAGAAGTAATATAAAGTGAAACCAAACCACTGCCTTAACCTACAACCTGCTTAACAAGAATTAAATCCTGGAAATGTTGCATCTTCCTTCATTTCCTTTTAGACTATCGATTAATATTCTTTTTTATATTTTACATAAAATATTGATTGACAGTCTGCTATGAAATAGAGGATAAAGTTTTTGTTGTGTAACTATAATTTTTTTGTACTTCTCAATAATTACATTCTGTTGCCTTCAATTTTATAATTTTTACTCGCTTATAGATTAATAGTCAGTAAAATGAAATCTATGAATCTCACTGTATCCAATAAGCAACTGATGATAATTCTTTCTGCATATTACGTGAACGGGTGAGACTGGGTATTTGTTGAAACGAGTTGAAACATTATTTAGACTGCAAGAAAAAGCACAGATGTTTATCAAAGAAAATAATATGGATGAAAATGGGATTTATGTGACGCTTTCGAAAGCAAAGAGCTATGCGACACTTGGTGATGTGAATAATGCAACAAAACATTTGTTTGAGATTTACAAAAACGATCTCTCATTTTCGTCGAAATATTGTTTCACTATTTATTCGCTTTTAGTTGCAGCCGGCACTCCTAAACCCCAATTAGAGAAAGTAATAATTCAATTTACATTTCAGATTATGTAGCAAAATCTTTCCCAGTTGAATCCAGCGATTTTTAGGATATTTAGGAAATGAGCGAGAAACCTGCATAAAATAATAACAGCAATAGTAACATAAACACATTTAATGAGCTACGAGCAAAATCATCGTCCAATAAACGAAAGAATTCAAGCATCCTACAAACTATATACAAACCTGCAAACGCATATAGTTGTTGCTTAAGGATTATCGAAAATGTTTTGTCTTTTCAGCCAATACGATTATACAAAGAATATATATATATATAATACAAAGAATCCTAATAAACTAGTGTTTCTCAACGATTTTCGTCAGGTAATCCTCCTTGCCTTTTCACTTTCTACCAACAGTTAATATCTCATCCCATCATGCTGTGTAACTTGAGTGATAGACAGAGGACTTGGTGCCTCATTACTCGATATTCATACAATTATGACTGTATTAAGATAGGTTGCACTTATATATTTTTAAACCTATATTTTTCTATTTTCATTGACTTTTCATTTATATGAAATATTATTATTATTATTATTATTATTATATCAATATCAATATCATTTATTATTTCAATATCGATTTAATTTGTTATATATTTATGAATTTATATTTTTTTCATAATACACTCATTACAATTTTATTTGATGGTGACATTAACGGTCAAATGTGATCTTTGATTCTTTAGTCCCTTGTAATTTCCTGTTGCTCCGATTGTGGAACAATGTTCTAGAAAACGATCAATAACGCTCCATATTTTTCATTGTTAATTGTAAATAAGTATAAAATCAGTATTCCTTACTCCGGGTTCCTAATTCCATGAAACCTTAATGTTTTGATATCAACAATAATAAATTTCTTAGGTTATGATTTTCTTTATTTATCGTATTTCAGTTAACAGTCAATCTTCCTTAAATTATCCTTACTCGGCTTGTCTAGCGATAAATGTCAATTCTGCATAATTTTGTAGCGACTATATCTACAGAGTCTTTGTTGTGCAAATGTTTTCCCAGTTTAAGATAATCCCCCATTATTTGCTTCTTTGAAGTCCAGTATCTGTTGAATTTCCAATTTATCAGCAAACTCTTGCAGATACACGTGCAGTATCCTAATAGATATCATTGCAGACATCATAACCCTTCCAGTAGCTCGATATCATGAATAATAAAAAGTTTGCTTGTTTGTTTGGAGAATCGGTTCATTTACTTTTTTTTGAATAAGTGAATTTTTTAAAATAAAATTTATTATCCATGACTTTATTTACATAACATTTTCTATAGGATAAATTGGAATATGTGTTTAGTTGGTCTTAAACCTGTGAAACTCACAATAGTCGATTATATTCCTGAGCTTTATAACTTTTATTCTTTTCTTAAATCCTTTAAGCACCGTAATTTATTCAGATTATAAAAGTAATGAAGAAGATGATTGTCAAAAAACCAATTTATATCCACTTTGCAATCCAAAAATTGAATAAAGCTAAGTGTTTTGATCAATCTCTGATTTTTCTAAAGGATTTTCTAAATTTTGTTGACGAAACAACGGCGTTCTACCTGATCGAGCTGTTCACTATACCAGCTTGTGTATGGGACATATTTCAATTGTAGGATTTGTATTTTATCAATTAATTTTTAGCCTAAAAAGGTCTACAAAAATGTCTTAAAACTTTTATTATGCCGCATTGGAACGACTAATAATGTTTTCAATGCATTCTCCAACATGGAATTCGGTATTATTTTATCTTATATTTTTGTGTATATTTCGTGTAAATCCTAACAAGTTTTAAATAACTTTTAAATTTTAACTTAAAAAATTTTATTTTCTAAAATCGAAATAAGTTTATATTTTTTTAAATTTTTTCCTTTTCAAGTTTATTAAATTTGGGTTATTCGACATTAAATCTGATTCTGACTGATTTAGATAAACTTTAAAATAATTTTTTTATATCAGAATAATTTATCTGAATTATAATTTTATAAATGATTTCGCTATCGACATGTTATTTTAAAGTTTATTGATGTGATTTATATTATTTTTATCAATAATTATTATTTATCATTTATTATATAAATTGTGTAGATAAAGAGTACATAAAGAATATTGCTTGTTAAACCTTTCTATTTGTACCGAATAGCACTCTTTACTTTTGGTGTCATTCTGATATCTTACCTCTAGTGTCAACAATTGCTTCTCATACCTAAATATGAATCTATTAAGCTTTATATCCTCTTAACTTCTTCACTTTTAATGTTATTTTTTCTTTAATTATCTTCATTCTTTCAATCCAAAGATAAATGTGTTAAATCGAAAAATCTTATTACAGAATATTTTCACAGTAAATAGAACATTTTTCGTGAAACTCATTTTTGTATATTTATGTGATTTTAGTAGAATAAGTGCATTTTTTCAAGCATCTTTTAACTTTATCGTAAAACTCTCTTGTATTCACATTAAAAAAGGAAACAAAATAACGAATTTTTTGGGATTTTTACACAAAAACTATTTTTTCACTTTAAATTGAAATCAAAATTTTAAATAATTTTGAATTTGAAATTGAGAATTTAAGAATTTGAAAATCTAAAACTCAATATTAAAATTAATTAAAATCGTTTTTAACCAATAAGATAATTTATTTTTACCATTTTACATAATCATTTGATAAAAATCTAAATCACTTGAAAAAGGATGTGCCGAAAATTTGTGAATATCAATAGAACATCAATATCATTATTGATTTATAGCCAAATAAAGAAAAATTTAATGTCATTGTAAAAACCAAAAGAAATTATTATAATTTAAATAAATAAAAGAAAACATAATATTAATAAATTTTAAAATGATCCTATCAAGCTGACATTTTAATTATGTGCTTTTTGATAGACAATCTTTTTTGTTCTGCCATGTGGGGCAAAGATAAAGAGGTTTTTAGTTATTTTTAGACACAAATTTATTTAATTAGAGTCAGATAAATTAAATTTTTTGATTTAATCGTTACAAATAATTCGTATCTTTCACTCGGATACTTTCCGAATTTCATTACTTTCAAAAATGTGGCATATTACGTTGTGAAAATACCATTTAAATTATTTCTCACCTATTTTTGTGTTTTCAACCGGTCGAGTTTCTCGCCTGTGTCGCCTTTTCTTAATGCTTTTTGCTAGGTTTTTGGCGGTTTATGTTTTTACTTTTATGTTGATGCTTGCTTCTGTAGGTGTTTTCTAATTTTTTGTCTTATTTTTAATTATCTCTATTTGGAATTTTTTTTAATTTTCTGCTTGCGTTGCGTGCTTCTGTACGGCAGTTATATTAACAATTTCGTCCAAAGTTATTAAAAATTTTTATTTAATTAATTTAATTGGATATGGTATCTAGCCCAACACATTTAACCAAAACGGAGAGAAGTGGAGAAACAAGAGAAAGTATTGATATAATTTACCGTCATTTTATTATTTATTCAGTTTTTGAAATCTTATTAATTGACATAATTATTTGATTTGCTGATTAAATTTACAAATGAATAAATCATTAAAATCGAATAAAATTATAATTAATTAATTTTCAAGTAATCAATTTAAATAATATTGATATTGTAGTGCCTCCAATATTTAGTTTTAATTAATTTCATTAAATTTTAATTAAAATTACAAATGCGTTATTAAAAATAACACATATTTAATTATTGTTTAAATATTAATATTAAAACGACATCTTTTTATCCTATTCAAAACTTCGAAAGCAAATAACAAAATTCTTCAATCATCTTTATATGAAGCACTCCACCAAAATTCAATCAGTTAAATTAATGATCGTTCGAGTTTATTTCTATCTCCTCAAATCTGGACCATTTCAATTTAAATCCGAAAACGTTGGAATTTACCCAGAACTAATACAAAATCATCATATCAAATGCTCAATTATCAATCGACAAACAAAAGAACACAATCATCGATTGTTCCAATCCTTTTTCCTAATGTATTTGCAATATGTTTCATGCTAATTTTGTGTTCCTTCAGATAATTACATCTAATTTTATTTTGCATATTCTATTGTGTTTTTTTACTTATTTAATGATATGAAACTATATTTTTGTTGTATTTTTAATGAAAGTGAAAGCAGCAGATAAACTAAATATAAAATCTAATACAATAAATATAGACAAATATAAAACAACATTATTGTTAGAATTTAAACCGGATGTGTCGATAAAACGCATTATCGTCAATGAAATTATTGAGGATGAGAATTGACAATAGAAAAGTAATCAAAAACCTTAATATAAAATATTTTACAGATTTCGGAGTAACCGATACGTTCTAGCGATATCAATTAATCAAATCTTTGTGAGACACTAATGTAAATGACGTTATAATGTATACATTTATATCAAATTTGATGTAAAAATCAATATTATTTCCTTTTATATTATTTACTTGCTTTCGAAGTTTTGAATAGGATAAAAAGATGTCGTTTTAATATTAATATTTAAACAATAATTATTTTTAATAACGCATTTGTAATTTTAATTAAAGTTTAATGAAATTAATTAAGACTAAATATTGCAGGCACTAAAATATCAATATTATTGAAATATTTATTTACATTGATTATCTTAAAATTAATTAATTATAATTTTATTCAATTTTAAAGATTTATTCATTCGTAAATTGAATCAGAAAATCGATTAATTATGTCAAAAAGGTAATTTATTGTATTTTTGGTTATCTAATGAAATCTGCTGTAGCGAGTTGGTTTATACTGTCGTCTAAAGGCGCTCGATGAGTTAGATCAGTAATCGTTAAAACTTTAAATCTCCAACAAACCATTCAACATGATATGCGTTTACCCAAAATCATATTGATCATTAGATATTGATAAATGTTATATTGATTATCTGATTAATCGGCGTTTGTTGCAAATGTGTCAATATTGGTAATCAATAGTTGATAAAAAGTGAACACGTAAAAACGTCAAATCCAACAAAACTAACCAATTAATTTAAACTTTATTTTGGTATTTCAAAAAAGTCGAATGTTATCAAGCTTTGTTTGGAAATAAAATCATAAATTATTAATAGAAAGTTTAAAATATTTTTTGAAAAGGAAATAAGATCCGAAATTGATATAAATACAGAAAAAGACTTGCAAACTTTATGAATAGGTCATCACTTAACTTTTCTATTTAAGTAATGATAATATTGTAATATTTATATATTGTTTAATTTAAATAATTAATAATTGTAATCGAATAATTTTATTGGAATTTAATTTAAATTTTTTATGAAACAATTTCCTAATTTACATCTTATTGTCACAGCTAATGACGAAGGAATTAAAAGTATTTTGGAATATTTAATAATCAGCTTTTTGCAGACATTCATGAATATTATTTACGATTTAATAAATGTTATATCGCTGCATTCTAGAGGAAGCAATGGAGTTCGCGGTAGCAGAAAGCAATGAAAGGAACATAGAGTGCATCTGTAAATCCCTCATTAATAAAGCACTCCGAGAGAAATCATTGGAAAATATTGAGGCGTCCATAAATTTTACAATGCATAATATGTTTTGGACAAGAGTCAATTTAATTCTCCAGCACATGGTGCTGCCGTTTGCGGTGGAATTGAAAATTGTGTCGAACCATGAGGAAATATTGAGTTTATTTGTAACTACAATAGCCAATATTTCTCATTTAATGGTGCATTTAGCCACAATTTAATAATATTTTCCTGTCAGTTATATTGATGAATTACCTGACCTATGGTAAATTCAAGGAATACGATACGTTGAGAAAGAAATATCTCCATCTCACAAATGTCCCCTTCATGGCTGAGCTCGGTTATTTGTGTAAAACTATCAGCGACAATTTATCTCCAAAAGAATTCGAGCAATTTGAATCCGAAGGGAAAAAATATTTTACGGAAAAATGTATTCGGAATTTCGTTCACAAAGCTTCGTTTTATAGAATTGTCAATTTACTAAAAACGAATCAAGATGCCAAGGAAATGTTTTCATTATTGGAAGTTTGCTATTAACCTATCTGTTTTTTATCCGTAAATATTTCCGATTTAGAGATTGAATTATCAATTTCAGGAAGATGACTTCAATTTTTTGAAAATCAAATGTCCGGATAAAATAGAAGTCTTACTATTTTAATATTTATGAAATTAATATATCATAAGGTATTCAAGCCGTTTTTCATCAATACAATTCAAGTGACCAACTCCTAGGAAATTTGATAATAGGCACATTTTAATTAATTCGCAGCTTTTAGAGTTTTTGGTAATTATATAGCAACTGTTCTATCATTTGATTCTTGAGTTTTATCTAGACTAATTTGCTTATTCAATTATTATTAATATTATTATTATTATTATTACTGGGTGGTTTGTCACCGAATTTATCAAGTTTTCCACGGTATTGAATATTGACGATTTCATAATTGGAGGAATCCGATACCGTCGCTGCCTCATTTTCATTATGAAATAAAGATTCAAATCCAGTTTTCAATGCTGATATTGCTACAGATTTGTGCTTTTTGGTTTGGGTTTTAAGAGTCAAGATATAAAAAATTCATCTTCTATTGGTCAGCATTATCAAATTTCCAAAATCATATGCAAGATTAATTTGACTGAAATGTAGGCAACACAATTCTAATGCATCAAAAATAAAAGAGTTATTGGATCAAGAATTAGTCGAAATAAGGAAATATTTAATAAACCATTATTTGAGTTAACGCTGTTTTGTACGTTTGCAACACAAGTTTCCAACATTTATTATAATATGAAGTATCTGAGAGTCACAGAGTGTGACCCATTTTGGATAAATGTAACAGTTACAGTCTGGTATTCTGTATTAGTGTTTAACTTGACCAATTAGAAACGTTCATCCTGTTGATTGGTTTTTGTGAAATTTTTGTTTAGCTTTTCCCACATTAGGGTGTTTTGATATTAGTAATATTTAATTTGATAAAGTAAGATCAACTGATGGGAAACCAAAATGGACGATTATGTTAATGGGAGACGTTGTATACCATTAAAACGCAATTTAAATAAAAATTTATTTTGTTACTGACATTCAATTGATAATATTTTGCCCATTGCTGAAGAATGTAGAAGCATTCGTGTGACAGAAATAGACATTTGCAAAATTGAGAAATTATGTCTTTGAATTGACTGGTAGCAATAGAAAGTAAACAATTTCAATACAAGATTTGTATATGTGTATGGGTAGACAGGTGTGAATTTGGTTAAACTTTTAACATATTTGAAATTATTTTTCAGTCCTGTACGTTAAGATATAAATTTGTGCTGACCATACTTTTTTCATATCTGGTCCAGAAATAAATCTATTCTGTTGTCAAATGCAAGTATATTGACCATATGTAAAATTCCTATCTGTTATGTTGGTGCATATATTCGTCCTGTTTTTTAGAACAAATTGAAGATAAAAATGTATTTATTAAAAATCACATTTAATCAGTAATGTATTTTTCATTCAGTATTTTCCCACAGTTTCATAATCCCGCGCTCATAGAAGATCTAGGGTTTCTGTTTGGAACAAAATTTCTTAACACCTAAGCTATTTTGAAGTTATCTAAATAAGTGGTAATCGGACGGTGGACGGTCGAGAGAATATGGCGTTCCTGCCTCATAAAAATGAGTTTAAACTCAACATCATCTTCAGACATGCTGATCAACTTAAATAGTGGAAGATTGACCATGACGTTAAAAGAACTACTCAATGACTACAAATTTCAACACATCAGCATTGAGTTGTGATAACTTGTTTCGGATGACCAAACCAAGTGTGGCTTTGCATTGTCCTGCTAGAAAACAATACGCTTTCTGTTGGCTAATACATGTCACTTTTGTTCTATGAGTAGTTTCAATTCATTTAGTTGGGAGCATTATTTATCTGTATTTATGGTTGCGTTTTCAGATAAGAGTATATACAAAATTTATCCATCCAAGTACCAACAAAAGCATATCATTACTTTCTTCGGGTGCAAGCTGGTTTTGACACTAGTTAAAGGAGGTTATCTTGCCATAGGCCAAGATCTCTTGCGCTTAAAATTAGTATACAAAATCTATTATGAGCAGAAACTTTAAAAATGGATATATATTGTTCATAGTCAATAGAGTTTTGAAAGCATATAAGCGATTTTTCAAATTGTTCCCCGTTAAATCACACGGTGCCCATACATCGACCTTGCTGACCATTCCAAGTTTGAGCAACAGTCTGGAAACTGTAAAGAGATTTATTCCAAGAATTTAGCTCATCTCTTGAGTTGTCTTATGTCGGCCAGGATCGAATAGCACCATTATTTTGTTTTCCGAAATGTTGACTTATCTCACAACCTATTGGGGCAGATGGAAGATAAAGGAGCAGTCTTTTGGCTGACCCTCAGTCATCGATCTCCCAAAAATTCGACCTAAATTATTATTGACTCATTGGCTCAGAATCTATTACACCGAGTAGCCCAGAGGGCACTCATAAAATCTTAATATTGTTGGGCCAGAACGTAAACGGCCTTGAGGAATGTTTTAATGGATCAGTAACACACACGCAAATATAACATGCAATTTAAATAAACCTATTGAAACACCAATTAAACCTATCAAATATGAGAAAAAAGAGAATTAAAAATATAAATTAATAAACATAAAAATAAATTAAAATAATAACAAAACGCACCAAGATCCGCACGATACCAACACAAACATAACAAGAAAACACAACAAATTCGACGAAATTGAAAAATTAATAAAAGTTCATGAAAATGAAACTTAAATCGAAAAATGTGAATTAGTAATAATTCAATAAAAATCCTAAATGAAAAATTATAAAAATAAATCAAAAAATAATAAAAATAAAGAATAGAATTTACTGGAAAATAACAAGGTCGAATTTTGTTTTACTGCATCAAATTTAACATGCGAGGAAAATAGGTATAAATACTGATCCATTTTCACATTAAAGTTAACCATTTTCAAAACCATTTTGAAACCAATTTTGAACCAAAATTGTTTTTCGAAACGAACCGTATTTTCAAATCTTAAAACTATTTTTGAAATCGTTCTTAAACCATTTTTCAGAATTTACTTTTAGGTGAGAAATGTTCATTTTGGAACCCTCTCTCCACGTCCCATCCTTGCAACCTCGGTAGAGCTCTGCTTGGATGTCGGCGTGGGGAGAGAGGTATTTTGGTTTTGTTTTATTATATGCAATTTTATGCGATTTATGGATTGATAATGGATGGTAACTATGTTATTTATTTATAATTAATAAATATTATTACTATTAATACATTGTTTTATATGTTTAAATAAACTTAACTTAAATTTTTCTGTCGAAATTTTTCCGGCCCACAGCCAACACATAACGCAAGTAAATAAAATCTACACACAAGTCAGATTCGTGTAAGTGCGTGGAATATCGCCAATGATCTGTGCCCGTGAAGACCCGGCGTGCGGAACGCAGGGTTGGAACGTCAATACTACCCGTATAGATGAAACGAGAAATAAGGAAGAAGTTTCTTGGCTACTTCCTCGTTTCTCATTTCTATAAAATCGACCTAAATTATCTCACACACGGCTCAAAATCATCACACCGAGTAGTCCAATGGGCACTCAGTAAATACAACGTAAACACAATATGCGCCTAAGGCCTATTAAAGGGGAATGGTACGGGGAATAAATTAAATGGAAATCGTTGTTATAACTAATCTGGACAAAAAAATTTGAAATAAATTAAATTTATAATTCGAATAAACTGATAGCGATTATTAAATAAGTAATTCATTGAGTTACCAAACATCAAAATAATTATTGATTAAAAACTAAAGAAAGATTAAAGTAATGCATTAAATTATTGTAGTTAAAGGTAGAGTTTTTATTGAGTAAAATTACGTAATCCATTAGATTGACTTATTGTAAACTATCGAGCATTAGTAAATCAATTTTTTTTGTTGTCAACAATTAAAAATCAGTAATTAAAACAAATCTTAAGCCAAATTAATGTATTAATCAACAAATTTTCTCTAATGGTAGATTCAAAATTAATTAGCCTAAATTCCTCGATTTACAATAAATCAACTCAAATTGTGGTCTAACATTGAATTAGAATTCGAACATTGAACGAGCATAGGATTGTTTGCATCTCTAGAATACTCATAACGGGAATCTCCTTAACAATGCGCATAAATATGATAAACCAATTACTTTAATATATTAAACAACGAAAGAAAAAATCATAAAAAGTTTATTTCAATAAACTAAAAACTATTCTCTCACTTAAATTTTAACAACAATAATACAAAGGGAATCCAGGAGATAAACAGATTAACTTGATATTAAAACTCCAGCAGAAGTTGAATAAATTTCAATCATGAAAATGGAATGAATAAATCCATAATTTTGCGACGAAGAAAATCCCTTAAAATATGCACTAAAATCAAGTAATTAAATAAAATAAATTACCAAATGATCCGATAGCAACTGGTAACAAAACTACTGACCCTTAATAAGAAAATCCATTGTCCAAATTGCGAAAGATATTCAAGTAGTCCGAAGTTCCAAAAATTACTGCATCTCACAAAAATTCGTTTTAACAAATGTCGACCCATGAGATAGTCTACGAATTGAAAGTTCATTACCTGAAATAAACGTGTAAATTATTGATTGAAAAATTCACCATCTTACTAGTCGACATTTCCGGCGACATAAACATCCGCTGCCGTAGCCGAATCGTAAGTGACATACACTTCCGGCTTGTCTGAATTTCAATCGTACATTTTCGTTATAATTAACGTTAACTGTTCATCTATTTCATTTTCAAATCATGTGTTCACCGAATATTCCGGAAGAAGACTTAAAGTTGCAATCTCCGACTGGCAATGAATCTCCTTCAAGTAAATCTCCAGTTAAATTCGATAACAAAATTATCTTTACATTTGAGTCACAGGAATAATCTAAAGCATTAGTAAATAAACTTTCCAGATCGATGGTAGCGGATCTATAAGTCACAGCTGTTAAGGAATGTTAGAGCTCTCACAACCGACGAACTCCTGAGATCCTGTCGATTCTGGCTACGCATTTTCCGTCAATCCAATAAGACAGCAACGCCATAAAATGTTTAAGTGGAAATTATTAACCACAATTCCGTCTCGATCACATTAGGAAATTGCCAACAATTTATATTTCCTTTCTCTTTGGAGAAACTAATTCATTGAATAATTATACAGGTATTTTTACTTGACCAAAGGATCAGACCCTAAGCGTGAGTTTGGTAACTGTTATAACTGACTTGTTTTTCTGTAAATGATAATCATTAAAATTATTTGTTTTTTTTTCATGAATATTTAATCATCAAATTATCGCAAAGATTAACCGATTTAAGTTGTTGAAACTTTATAAATACCCAAAGAATGTTTTACAAGGTCTGCTTAACGGATCATCTAATTAATTATTTTATATAATTTCAAATATATCTAGTTCAACATTTAAACATGCACCAACTTTAATACTAGGGATAAACAAACCACTTGTGATCGGATTAGATAAAATTACAAATGATTCGCATTTTTGATCTTTCGTTAACCCCATAAAGATTTCTTGAACCGACCCTTACGGCATGAAAAACGAGTAACCCAGTAGCTTGGAGATATCGTTCTTCCTGGTTACAATACATGGCCGGACCAGCTAGTAAAAACGCGTTACACTTCGAGTTTTGCGAGTCGTAGCACTTTGAAATTAAGATGACCCAGTTCTCTTAAAACGACGAGAAATACTATCCAATTACGTACAGAAAAAAAATAATTTTTCCATTCAGGACTAACCGGAGCTATGATCGAACTCCCTGCTCATGTGGTGGAACAATGGAGGCAGGCATGGAATCGGGTGTATCAAGAGCGATGCCCTGACGTGCCTGAAGATGACCAGTACGAAGATATATCGCCGGAGGAATTCATGCGGCAGTTCCGGAAGCCGTTTGACGAGCCTAACCCTTCCCAGGACATCCTAACTCAGGCCCAAGAGCTCCTGGAGGGACTCCTCCAACACCAGCGCCAAGTCGAGGCGGATGTGGCAAGAGCAACAGCACACCTGGCCAACGTCAAAGATGATCTGGAGGCAGGACGGTTAGCCAGCAGATACCCACCTTCGCCAAGACCCGTCCGGAACCTCAAAAGGCCAGTGTTCGTGATCCCTGGTTATTCCCCAGAAGAAGGGATCAAGCGATTCCTCGCTGATAATTGACCATTGTATTAATGATTTGAACCTCTTGTTATAATATTGATATTTTAGACCCAAAATTCTTTCTCTTCTGTTATTATTATTGTAGTTCTGATTTCATAAATATGTTTGGGTTTAAATACAATTATCATTAATAGCTATCATAAAAGTTCAACCCTTATTATTCCAGAGATGGACCCCAGCAGTTACTTCAGAATGAACTAACTCAGGCGAGGCAAACCAATAAGAAATTACACGATCAACTTGTCCAATTAGTTCGAGAAACTCAGCAAATTAAAGCAACATGGATCGAGCCCACGAGAATCAAACGATTGTACCAAAAACTAACCGCGGCCCAGAAGGGATGGGCAGAAGAAAAGCAGTTAATACAGGGCTTGAAAACTCAAATCAGGGGGTTAGAGGTAGCGTTATCCGCCTGTCAGGAGGGAGCAGCGGTGACCTACCCTCTAGTCTTCGCCCCTGCTCAATTGGCCCATCGCGAAGCGAACTCTACTTCAGCTGCAACCTCAACTACTCCAATCACCCCGTCAACAGCCAGTCGTCGACCTGGACGTAAGGAGCGGGCTAAGCGCCGAGCCGCTCGATCTTCCAATCCGTCGGAAATCAGATAATCTTTAGATAAATAAAATATCATTTATATATATTGTGGTTTTTCGTGTACATTTTATTATTTTATATCATCTCGAGGTTCGAAAGCAATACCGTAGGAAGGTTAAAAAGTAGTACCACCTATTTCATTGTTAAACTAAGATCGGTAAAAGTAATAGATGAACGATAGAAACTAACACGCAAGGGGACCAAATATTTCTAAAGCGAGCACAGGTCTTCTATCGACAGCTCGTGAACCCGAGGATTGTCCGAGCAATTACAGTAATAGCGATAATGCTCAATTTTTGCGGACAATCCACCAATTGAACACATTACCAACGTTGCCTAGCAACGGGTGCCAAGTGGCAGTTAGCATCATTTTGTATGGCGTTACTGGAACAACCATAAAGATAAACAAATAACGAAACCCTGTAACCCACCAATATCAATATGTCTCACTTTAGGATCAAACAAATAGGATGAGTGGATAAAAACGAGTAGAAAATCGTTGCAACGACAAAGTTAATTGTCTAAATTAAATAAATTAATTTAATAAATTGAATAAAAGCCTTAAATAACTTAGATTCACCTAATAACTATAAAAATTCATAAAGTGCTAGATTACAAAAATTAAATCAAGAGACTCGCTATAATAAAACTAGAACCTCGTAGTACTCAAAACCATTCGGTAAATAATAGGTAGAGTATCACGTAATTTTGTATAATATGGCACTGTTAAAAAGAGAGTAAAATAAGCCGAGGATCTCAGAGAACATGAAATTATACAGTAAAGATGGATAGGAATAAAATCGGTGATATTTACGATTAATGATGATAAATAATAATCTTAATAGCGTTAGAAAAGCATAAGATAATAATCAATAAATTTATGGAATCATCAAAGATTAATTGACAGAAATAAATTTAAATCAAAAATGTAATGATAAAATATGGATAACCCTCATAATGAGTACTAAGATATAACAGTTAAAGGCCCATAAAAGTTTCAGTTAAATCAAAGTCAATTATTATATAGTACTAAAATATCTCCTTAACATGCATATATAAACCGAACATAATTCCGAGTCGCAGTCAGTTCACATTGGCCACCGTAGTTACAGTCACCCAGGATCGATTAGCACCATTATTTTGTTGTCCGAAATGTTAACTTATCTCCCATAACGTGTTGAATTGGTAAAATCGAAATTTATTTGAAAAACAAACGAAGTAAGGATCCGTAGTCTACCCAACATTCTAGAAGATGAACTTGGTTTACAGCGTAAAAGAGTTAAGTCAGCAAGTGACAATGTGCTAGATTCAGATTTATATCAATGGTTTGTACAAGCTCGGTCTGAACGTGTTCCGATTTCAGGCCCAATTCTAAAAGCACAAGCAGAGAAATTTAATCGCCGTATAAATGGAGAAGATTCCAAATTTAAGGCGAGTAATGGCTGGCTAGACAGATTCAAGAAAAGGCACGCTATCAGCCAAGTTCTTGTTTTAGGAGAAATTCGCTCCGCTGACAAAGATGCTGCTAATTCCTACCCATTTTGGCTTAAAAAGTTTTTGGAAGAGGGTTGTTACACAGCCGACCAAGTTTACAATTGTGATGAAACGGATTTATGCTATAAAATACTACCCAATCGCACCTTCACAACTAAGACTGACAATCATAAACGAGAAGGTTTTAAGAAGAGGAAAGACAGGTTGACTCTCTTATTTTGTGTTAACAAATCTGGTAGCCACAAATTAAGGCCTTTGATGATTGGAAAATCGAAAGCACCCAGATGTTTCTATCGTGTAAATATGAAGTCACCTCCATTTCAGTATATTAATAGTAATAATGCTTGGATGAATACGACCGCATTTTATGACTGGTTTCACAAAACATTCGTTCCAGACGTTCGGGCTCATTTAAGAAAACTCAAGCTAGAGGAAAAAGCACTCATTCTGGATAATTGCCCAGCTCATCCCAAGCGGAAAATCTTGTCAGTAGTGATGTTAAGATAAAAGTTTCGTACCTCCCGAAAATCACAACAACAGAAATCCAGCCACTTGACCAAGGCGTAATTTCCGTATTTAAACAAAATTATCGCCGTGAAATGATAAAGGGAATGGTATTAGATAATAACGGTTCCGTCGATCAATCATTGGCATTACTTACTTTAAAAGAAGTATCCCACCTTGAAGCTATTACAGAAAATTGTATTGAACGATGCTGGATGAAGGGACTTGGGCAGCTTTTATGCCATCGATACAAAATAGTAGTGACGATGAGTTAGGTTTTACAGGATTCACGGAAGAAGACGTGCGTTTAGCAGAAGATGTACTCAAAAAATACGAACCCAGTCATCATGATATTCTTAATTGGTATTCAGTAGATGAAATCTGCTCTATATATGAACATATCAGATGAGGAAATTGTTATAAATGTCGGCATGAAGAATGAAGCTGCACAATCCAGTTCCGGAAAAAACAGAAGATAGTGATAACGATGACGATTGCTCTACAATTCCTCCCCCAAAAGTTTCTGAAGCAGTTTAAGGTGGCTGGAAACACAAGATGTTGATAGTTTAAAGTACTTCAACTAAGAAACATTCTTGAATTTGCGAAAAACAAACAGTCTGCGACAAAAAAGCAAACGAAATTTGAATGTATTTTTCAATAAATTATAAAATTACTTACTTTCATTTTGCGCAACGATTAATTTATAATTTTTCGCATGTTTTTTTTATTTTTACAAATTTATTAGTTGTTTTTGTGCGCTGAAATCATCCCTTGATTGCTAATTATTCTTGCAGTTCTCTCATAAAATAAAATTTTAGCGTTATGAAATGAGAGTTTAAATATACATAATAATAAACTTTTCGGGCGGCATGTAATGAATATAATATGTTGGGCCAGAACACAGGTTTGTTTAAATGAATCGGTAATAGCACGCAAACACAGCACGCAGATTTAAAATCAGACCCGAAAACATCAATTAACCATGCAAAAATATGAGAAAGAAATAATTAAAATATTAAATTAAAAAACATAAAAATAAATAAAACTATTAACAGAATGCAACAAGATCCGCACGAAACAGACATAAAAATAACATGAAAACACGGAAAATTTGACCAAAAACTGACAATTTAATTAAAGAACCAAGAGTTCATGAAAATTGGAACCAAAATCAAATAATTCAAATTAGAAATAATTCAATTATTTGCTAAAAGAATAAATTGTCAAAATATATTAAAAATTAAGAAATTAAAGTTAGAATATACAGAGAAATTCCCAAGGTTAAATTTAGTTTTAATATATCAAAATTAACACGCAAGGTTAGGGTCACAGAATAGATATATATACCGATTCATTTTCCCATAATTTTAATCGGTTCTTAATAACCAACACACCAGTTTTAAGCAGTTTTAATCAGCTTTAATCAGTTTTGAAAAAACTCGAAGCAGTTCAATCGCTTTTACTCTGATCAATTGAACTCTGAACAATCCATTTGAATTTAGAAGCACTTTTATTCTAACTGAAACTATCAAGAAAAGACGTGAATCTAGAGAAGTAAGCAAGAATGACTTGCTGATATGTTAACTGTGTATGATGTTTATTCATGACAAATGGAATCGAATTTGGTATTTGAGAAATATATATATTATAAATGATATAAAAACTTTTCCGTGTCGAAATTTTTTGGGCCCACAGCCACACACCGACAAGTTAGTAAAATACGACATAAACAGTCGAGCAGTATAAGTGCGGTGTAAGTCCGCCAACAGCTCGTGCCCGTGAGAGATCTCGCCGTGGGTAACGACGGACTCGAACGTCAATTCATTCACTATTATAGGGGTAGAGGGAAGATCGGGAGACAATCTTTTGGTTGTCAACTTTTCTACCTTCTCCCGAAAAATCGACCTAAAATATCTTTACTTATCGGGTAAAATTTTAACACAGAGTAGTCCAGTGGGCACTCTTAAAATCTAATATAAATATAAAATGTCCTAGGATCAAATTGAGGTTAAAGGGAACGGGACTTGCGGAAATCGATGCATCGAATTTAAAAATCCATAATCAACTAGATTAAATTAATATATACTAATAACGAACGTAATGTGATTCAGCTAACTATAGTCTAAAAGTTAAACGGAGAATTTCCCCGAGGACATTCACTTACCCGAAGATTTATCGTAAAATCATCGTGTGGAACCCATTAGAAAGTGTGACGAGAACTGAACCCAGCTAAGTATGATGCAGTGATAAGGGCAAATATCGAGTCAACAACCACCAGGGATTAAAGAGTAGATAAATAAAATACTAGAATTAGATCCACCCATAATTAAATTGTCATCAAAGAGAAAAATTCGACCCTAAACTACTAAACCTTATGATAAGGGGAATAAACACAGGCAACATTAATACGATACTAAATCAACTATAATTCTCAAAAAATCCTAACTTCTACCATTATTTGAAAATCTATCATAATAGATACAATATCAATAACAGGGTAAATACATTCAGGCAGGTTTATCTGGCTCAAGGCAGTAATCATGGAAGTCATTCTGTTGAGTTAAAGATGAAAATCCACCCTCTTTTGTCTTCCTAGAAACAACCAAGGATGATAGAATGAAACAGTGTAAATTACCATACTGAAATATTATGGCGAGAGTTCGCCAACAAAGGATCCCACCTGAAGGCTAATTCTTCGTTTCCATCGTCGTCAGGGAAAAATACACCTGAATACGTTCTAATCAAGCGACAATTTGTAGGAGAATATAGAGAATTAACAATTTAAATCGACAAATCTATAAAATATCCAAATATAGATCGATAATTCTAGAAATGGATAGACCAACCGATTTAAAGACGAACAAATCTAACGATCACCCGTTTGTGTGTCTGGAGATTATGACATGCCTGCAAATCAGCGATAAAATCAAAACTGTTAGAGATATTTCCAATTGATTTTTCTTTACCCACGTGTCGAAAGAAGTGGAAAGAAAAACAACGAATTAAAACTCCCCACATGGATAATATCTGCCACGTGGCGGCACACCTACTGAGAGTAAGTATAAGTACCCAATAGAGTTGCATGCAGTAACAAAAATCTGAAAATGAACTTAATAACAACTCCAAGACCCAAAGCAACTACAAAAAACAAAACGAAGAATACCATTCGAAACGGGAATCCGGACTCACGAATGTCCGAGGTATTTAAATCTCCAACTCATGAAAATGTTAATCAAGACCAAAGTCGTCTTGCAGCCAAGGATTCTAGGCCGAGTAAGACGACCACCATTACTTGTTAATAGTAAATAAAATTTGTATGATCGTTTGTTGTAGTATATTTATTTATTTTTTTTCTTTTAATCAGGAATTTTTATTTAATGCCTCAGATAAAAACTACTTTAGCGCCGAGACGATGAAAAGGTTACTAAGGAGTCCACATAATCGTCATAGTCGTATTATCCCCACTAATTAATTAAATCGAGGATCTCAATTTTATTCGGAATAAAATCAACATGAATAGTTAAATATTGTGAAAGGTCGCTCGATCCACAAGTTGAAAGGAATTTTTGCATATATGCATGCGAACATTTTCTCTAAAACCCAAATTCACTAGTTACGTATTTGATCACATCAAATTGCCTCAGGATAAATAGAAAAAATGCATAAACTCCCTGTTGAAGGAATGGGAATCATCATCCAAAACAATCACTCGCAATCTACCATTAACGCTTGGGATCTAGCAATAGAACATTAAAATTAAGACTGCAGATGTGAATTCGTTGACTCGAGGCCAATATGGCTAAAACCGGATTAACCCAGGGTAGAAAAGTCTTATTAATCTAGGAGGTCCATATTTCAATTCGCGTTTAGGCATTTTTCGTTTACCTCACTAGTATAGTTACAATAGATATCGTATCCTAATTTAAGCAAATGTCGCGACTAACGACGAAATAACCAGCTTATGTAAAATAAATCAGATTTATGTATGTCTGAAACGTGTTTTATAAATTAACTAACTTCGATAGTAAAACATGTGTTGATTTCGGATGAAGAAAAAACGATAAAGCCGATAGCTCTTAATTTCGTCTTTCAGCAGGCCCCCATCCCCAAAATTGGGCAGATATGGCCCGTACAACTTTAACCGTACCGACGAGATTCGCCGGAAGATACCGACAGGCCTTATGAGACAGGGGTTATACGATATCAACGAGTGGCCAAACAGGAATGGAAATGGACCGGAAGTTGATGTGGAGCTCCCGAGTATACTCATCAAAAGGGAGCCGGGAAGAAATCCAGCCCGAGAGATTCGGCAGAAGGCGGAAATTGAACTACACCGATTGGAACAGCTCGAGGGGCGCTACCGAGTTCTTGCACATCGGCAAAGAGAGGAACTGGCAAGAATCAACCGGGATATTGCAAGTGGGCGTATTCCTAGTTCAGACGGTTACTTACCCGCGTACGGAGTGGCCTATGACCACCGGGATCCAGCCCTCCTGAACAGCGACGCACCAGTTCACTTGGTGGTGCCGAGGAGTCTCCTTTAACCGGATATACGAGATATTCTGGAGGATCGGGGCGCCGAGGAACATGCATACTCACGCCGCCGACTCACAAGGAACCAGCCGTCCAACGATTGAATCGCTATCTGTGTGTATACCGAACCTTTAATAAAATTGTTATGAAAAATTTTATTGTCTTATTATCAATAGTTAAATAACCCGAGATATTTAAGTCATGGCTGATTGTATAACTTCTGTGTATTTTGCCTTGTGATTTCTTAAAATACTATCCGAATTAATTCTCTGATTATTTTATCATTAAGGTGAGACTATGGAAGCTTCTATGTTAAGAATCACTAAAGAATTAAAGCATCTCCGGAAGGAAAACTTAAACCTGCATCAACAATGTCTTTACCTCAGTCGCGAGATGCAGAGAGTGAGAGCCACATGGTCAGAGCCGGCCAGAGTGAAGAAACTCTACTAGAAGCTCGATGCGGCACAGAAGGGTTGGCTAGAAGAAAGAGCCCTGAACCAAGCCCAGAAAGTACAGATAGGGGATTGGAAGCAGCTGTAGCCGCGGGTCAGGAAGGACAGGCCGTCACCTACCCGTTGGTGTTCTCCCCAGCCCAGGTAGCTTACCAGGGTACGGCTAGTTCGGCACAAGCACCGTTCAAACCAAAATCTCGTGCGAGGCCAAGTAGAGCAGAGAGAAGAAGACAGAAAGAATGCAAAGTACAATAAGGAAAAAATTGAATTAATAAATGAATTAGTAAATAAAACCCTTTTGTTGTTCTTACCTTATCATGTGTGTCCATTTGTACAAGCTTCTAAGGAGTAAAGACGAAGTGCTGTGAAGTAAATAGGTGAGGGACCTAGAAAAATTAAGTCGAGCGCAAACCTTCTAACGGTAGTTCGATGAACCAGCTGTAGACCGGGTCTTAGCAGTTTTGGAAACAAACCTCAACTTTGACGGTCATAGAACCATTGGTTACAGTACCAACGTTGCCTAGAAACGGGTAACCAGTGGCAGGTAGTTAGCATTTATATGATTGGGGTCAAGGTCATATCGACCACAGAAACCCCACAAATATATCAACGCCGTAAAAGGTTGATATATTATATTCACGTATATCTTGTCCGAAAAAAAGTGCAATATTGTAAAACCCCACATTTACGCGACACGATTTAATAGACCCTGATTTTCGCATTATAACGAGGTTTCACTGTATTGAATCCACTTACGACATGTAGAATCATCAACGGCTTCATCGCCATAATTCCTTTTATGTCTGGGCAGCACTTATCTTTCCGGAAGAAAAACAACATAATGTGACGTAAATGATCCTCTTGTTCCGAGATTTAATTTGTTTGAAATTTTTGATAAACACGACTATTTAGGCAGTTAATAATTAAAACTGATTAGGTAAAAATTAACCCATTTTAATAAATATTTAATGAAAATTTATTTCAGAACTAACAAATAAGTGCAAATAGGCAATGCACGATTTTTTTTCCAGAGCTTTCGAGCTTTACAGTTAAAAATATAATGGTATACGTACTAAGATGAGTAATCAAATAAAAATTTTAATTTAGAGATCAAATGATTTTAAAATATTTAAAAAAAATTCATTTAGACATTCTTATTAATAAAATAGTACTTCAGTAAAACTAGGGCGTGCAATGATAGCTTTGACCGAATCTTGGTACACAAATTATTAGCCACTGAAAATGCTCGCTCTGAATCAATAGATGTTGGCTTGATTGAATCGAGGGCATCAATTAATATTTTCTGATTTTCTGTCAATTCCCTATTACTTTTTAAAAAAGTAAATTCTTTGTGTAACTTTTTGCATCGATCAATCCGAACCAGTTTTGTGATTGGAGCTTCTAATGGCCCTCTGCTCGATTGCTTGATCTAAAACAATGGTCAGACAATATTAATAACACTTGACGTTTGGCGAAGCAAAAATAAGCAACAAGGATTTCGTGAATATCTCACCTAAAAAAGTGTTCCTGATAAACTTCTTCCTTTGCAAATTTCTCAGTACAATCTTAATTTTTTCAAGTAAAGATGAGTGAGGGTATTCGCAAATAAATATTATCATCGACCCGACAAGAGCTGCATTGATGACAACAACTGCATGTTCACTTTTATTTATAAGATTAGTTGGAACCCCACTCACACGTTTTGATCCCATAAGATATGTTGATTCGTGGCAGACATTCGGCCATAGATTACAACAGCGAAGAACGCAGTAGGGAATGTGTGTAAGACGAGAACTTGGTCAAACTTTGGGTTTTATTATGAATTGTTTCAAACCAATTTCTATTATATTTTCACCTTTAACAGGTTTTTGTAAAAAAAAGGAAGAAAACTGAATACATTGTGAAAAGTAAACTAAGAATAAGTCGATAGTTGAATCTTACAATTGTAAACTATATAACAACTATATAATAAACTGTATAAGAATCCAATACAATTTTATTTATTTCAAAAATAAAGTATCTTGAAGCTGTTATTTAACTTAATGAGTGATATGAAAGTTTCATTTCAAAATCAATTCAGTATTTAATTTCAAAATATTAATGACCTCAACTTAGTACCAGAACCTATTTTTTATAACAAAAGCACTATTAATAATTATATCACAATTACCCTAACCAATCCACAGTTCATTACACGATTATTTAATTATTTTTAAGCCGCTTTCTAATTTTCCCAAATAGCTTGTTTATTTAATTGAATAACGATAAGAAATATTCAAAAGTTAAATGTAAAGTTGTGATGAAAACAAAGAAGTGAAGGATTTGTATTTAAATGTATTTAAATTTTATTGACTCCCCCAATTTTATTTGAATTCAAACGCAGTAATTTGCAAAATAATAATTAAAAAAATAATTTAATTTAAATATTTAATTTATCCGGAAAGTTTGTTTCACCTTTAATAAGAGCAAAAAGTGATTTTCAGATCAAAATATAATGTAAAAAATAAATTGCAACAAATATGAAATAATATCAAAATTACCCAATATGTTTCGGGGTGACCCTGATTTTGACATGCGATGAAATAATGGTTCAAATGTTGCAACAGGAAATGCCTGATATCTCCACAAATCCGATTAATAAAAACGAATTCTACACAAAAGCAGACACAGAAAACGGAATATTGTAATGATTAAATGCGTGCTGTATTTGTCAAGAGTGTTGTACGATGACGAAATACAAGTCAATGAAGGAGATCAGAATTCCAGCATCATAAAATACTATAAAACGAACGAAGGAATTTACAATTTCATCTTTAGAAATGATTAATTTAGAAAAACAACTGCTGTTATGTTTACTGGTTGTCGGAATGCAGAGCATCCATTCAATGGTCATGACCAGAAGTAGCTTATAAATTTATATTCATATGTATTTCAATTACTGTTTGTTACAGCAAATCAACTATCACCCTCGGACAACCAAGGTTGCTCCATTGCTATTGAATATTCAAACAACCCGAGAATAGGAGAACCGTTAAGAATGAAATGCATTGTAAATCAAAATCTCCAAAACGCCGAATACGTCTGGTATAAAAATGGGGAAACAATTCATGATGGCCCATTGCTATCATTGACTAATGCCAATAATAAAGATATCGGGAACTACAAGTGCCGAGTAATAGGAGTAACAAACGAAGGATTGAGAATGGAACTTGAAGCAACCGCTTATCGTAATAATCCAAGTAGCATGGATTTTAAAATTAACTACTTAATTTCTTTCAATTTAGAAACTGAAAACCGAGAATCTGGAAATTTCAACAGACAATCAGTAGAATACTCGGTCAACATCGTATCGTCTCCTGAACAATATGTTATTGGTCAACGATTCACAATGCAATGTCGAGTTAATCCTAAATTCGCCAACACCAGATATTCATGGTATAAGAATGACCAATTAATAAGCAACGATGAAAGCATTACTTTCGATCAATTGAGAAGAGAAGATTTGGGTTCTTACAAATGTATTGTTAAAGGAACTACAGAAACTGGATCAACAATGGAATTAGAAGCTTCAACATTCCAACAAGCTTCAGAAACCCAATACCGTAAATATGGTAAGGAACATGGAACTTTAAAATTAATTACTTTATTTATTTCAATTTAGAAACTGAATACCGAGAATCTGGAAATTTCAACAGACAATCAGTAGAATACTCGGTCAACATCGTATCGTCTCCTGAACAATATGTTATTGGTCAACGATTCACAATGCAATGTCGAGTTAATCCTAAATTCCATAACACCAGATATTCATGGTATAAGAATGACCAATTAATAAGCAACGATGAAAGCATTACTTTCGATCAATTGAGAAGAGAAGATTTGGGTTCTTACAAATGTATTGTAAAAGGAACTACAGAAACTGGATCAACAATGGAATTAGAAGCTTCAACATTCCAACAAGCTTCAGAAACTCAATACCGTAAATATGGTAAGTAACATGGAACTTTAAAATTAATTACTTTATTTATTTCAATTTAGAAACTGAAAACCGAGAATCTGGAAATTTCAACAGACAATCAGTAGAATACTCGGTCAACATCGTATCGTCTCCTGAACAATATGTTATTGGTCAACGATTCACAATGCAATGTCGAGTTAATCCTAAATTCCATAACACCAGATATTCATGGTATAAGAATGACCAATTAATAAGCAACGATGAAAGCATTACTTTCGATCAATTGAGAAGAGAAGATTTGGGTTCTTACAAATGTATTGTTAAAGGAACTACAGAAACTGGATCAACAATGGAATTAGAAGCTTCAACATTCCAACAAGCTTCAGAAACCCAATACCTTAAATATGGTAAGGAACATGGAACTTTAAAATTAATTACTTTATTTATTTCAATTTAGAAACTGAATACCGAGAATCTGGAAATTTCAACAGACAATCAGTAGAATACTCGGTCAACATCGTATCGTCTCCTGAACAATATGTTATTGGTCAACGATTCACAATGCAATGTCGAGTTAATCCTAAATTCCATAACACCAGATATTCATGGTATAAGAATGACCAATTAATAAGCAACGATGAAAGCATTACTTTCGATCAATTGAGAAGAGAAGATTTGGGTTCTTACAAATGTATTGTTAAAGGAACTACAGAAACTGGATCAACAATGGAATTAGAAGCTTCAACATTCCAACAAGCTTCAGAAACCCAATACCGTAAATATGGTAAGGAACATGGAACTTTAAAATTAATAACTTTATTTATTTCAATTTAGAAACTGAAAACCGAGAATCTGGAAATTACAACAGACAGTCAGTAGAATACTCGGTCAACATCGTATCGTCTCCAGAACAATATGTTATTGGTCAACGATTCACAATGCAATGTCAAGTTAATCCTAAATTCGCCAACACCAGATATTCATGGTATAAGAATGACCAATTAATAAGCAACGATGAAAGCATTACTTTCGATCAATTGAGAAGAGAAGATTTGGGTTCTTACAAATGTATTGTAAAAGGAACTACAGAAACTGGATCAACAATGGAATTAGAAGCTTCAACATTCCAACAAGCTTCAGAAACCCAATACCGTAAATATGGTAAGGAACATGGAACTTTAAAATTAATTACTTTATTTATTTCAATTTAGAAACTGAATACCGAGAATCTGGAAATTTCAACAGACAATCAGTAGAATACTCGGTCAACATCGTATCGTCTCCTGAACAATATGTTATTGGTCAACGATTCACAATGCAATGTCGAGTTAATCCTAAATTCCATAACACCAGATATTCATGGTATAAGAATGACCAATTAATAAGCAACGATGAAAGCATTACTTTCGATCAATTGAGAAGAGAAGATTTGGGTTCTTACAAATGTATTGTTAAAGGAACTACAGAAACTGGATCAACAATGGAATTAGAAGCTTCAACATTCCAACAAGCTTCAGAAACCCAATACCGTAAATATGGTAAGGAACATGGAACTTTAAAATTAATAACTTTATTTATTTCAATTTAGAAACTGAAAACCGAGAATCTGGAAATTACAACATACAATCAGTAGAATACTCGGTCAACATCGTATCGTCTCCTGAACAATATGTTATTGGTCAACGATTCACAATGCAATGTCGAGTTAATCCTAAATTCCATAACACCAGATATTCATGGTATAAGAATGACCAATTAATAAGTAACGATGAAAGCATTACTTTCGATCAATTGAGAAAAGAAGATTTGGGTTCTTACAAATGTATTGTTAAAGGAACTACAGAAACTGGATCAACAATAGAATTAGAAGCTTCAACATTCCAACAAGCATCACAAACCCAATACCGTAAATATGGTAAGTAACATGGAACTTTAAAATTATATACTTAATTTCTTTCAATTTAGAAACTGAAAACCGAGAATCTGGAAATTTCAACAGACAATCAGTAGAATACTCGGTCAACATCGTATCGTCTCCTGAACAATATGTTATTGGTCAACGATTCACAATGCAATGTCGAGTTAATCCTAAATTCGCCAACACCAGATATTCATGGTATAAGAATGACCAATTAATAAGCAACGATGAAAGCATTACTTTCGATCAATTGAGAAGAGAAGATTTCGGTTCTTACAAATGTATTGTTAAAGGAACTACAGAAACTGGATCAACAATGGAATTAGAAGCTTCAACATTCCAACAAGCTTCAGAAACCCAATACCGTAAATATGGTAAGGAACATGGAACTTTAAAATTAATAACTTTATTTATTTCAATTTAGAAACTGAAAACAGAGAATCTGGAAATTACAAAAGACAATCAGTAGAATACTCAGTCAACATCGTGTCGTCTCCTGAACAATATGTTATTGGTCAACGATTCACAATGCAGTGCAAAGTTAATCCCTTATTTAAAACTGCTAATTATTCCTGGTACAAAAACGGTGAATATTTCAGTAGTGAGGAAATAGTTTCTTTTAATGTTTTACGAAAGCAAGATCTCGCATCTTATTCTTGTGTTTTCAATGGAACTACTGAGACCGGAGCATCGATGCAACTTGAAGCATCTGTTTTTCAAAATAACTGCAGCTCATGTTCATAAAAATTTGAAAATAAAAATTTTTTATTGATGATTTACAATTATTTTTAATATATTTTGACGTTTCAAGCAATAATTAACAGATTTTTTTAACTTGCTGTAGTTCAAAAATAAAGTTTTGTTCTAGTAATAATATAAAGTTTTAATTCTGCAATGTAATGTGAATTATGTACTGAATATACCCAAAGATCAACCTAAATCCAAGATTCGAAAAAAATAATCTAAGACCTAAAAAATAATTAAAATAAAGGAAAACCGCAAAAATAAAAGTATAATGAAAACAATTGTTTGAACAAGAAATAAAATAAACATAAAAAGGAAAACATAACAGAAAAACGCGTAAAACCTGAATGGAAACCATGAAAGTTTAAAAAAAAGAAAAAAAATAAAATTATTCGAATTCTAAATTTAAAAAAATATTTCTAAATTAAATAAATTTAAAGGATAAAAAATAATTCACAATATAAAAATAAAATTATCAGAAATTATGATGAAATAAATTAGGAAATATAATCAAATATCTCATCATAATGAGAAAAGTAGAGATACCCGGAAAATAAGTTATCAATAAAATCAGGAATAAATACACAATAAATTTCAATCCAAAATTACCATTCAAAATGGGGAATTTGATAAAGCTTAGACAAAAATTATAGTTTTCGACTTTGTTAATAGGATCTTATTTAGATCAAAATATTTCATATTTTGTGAATAAACATTGCGGAGATTTTATTACACAGTTATTTATTAAATTTATGTTTATATAAATGATTTCGCTTTCGACAACAAAAAAGTTATAATTATAGAATTTGCAAATTGTTCTGACCAGATGGATATGCGCTTTATCAAAATGCAACTCAAACAGTTCAAAGGCAAACAAAGTCAGTTGATCGTGGAAGACGGTTTTGCCCAGGAGCTTGTTTCAAAGACGATCTAAATGGAAATATTTCCGCCAGATAGGGAAAATTGTCAAGCAAACGCAACACCGTCTAATAACCCATCGTGTCAGTTCAAGCGATGCAAACCAGGTAAAATTCAACGAATTCAATGTTGCCACCAGAAACAGGCCAGAATACTGAGTCATTTTAAGAAACAAGCCGACAAGACTGACTAGACAATTAACTACTATTTTTGTTGTGATCATAAGTGGATATAATCGTAGTTTTTTGAAAATGTAATTTTTGTTTTGAAAGAGTTTTTCCATCTATCTGTTGGGTTCGTTAGTGGGTTTAATGATCAACACAAATCGTAACCAGACTCCAAAAGGTTTTAACTGAGTTACACAAGCTTACACAAATATAATTTATGTCATTTCAATAATTTTATGCCAACCCCGACAATATGAATTGGTAGGTATCTTTTCAGTGATTTCAGAAGATCAATATTCAATGTCTTCGGTAGAAGCAGAGTAGTGGGATACCGGCCCTCTAGCTCACATGCCCCCCCCCGGCAAATTTTTTTTCTAAGTTTAAAAGTACAAATTTTTTTAGAACAAAGACCATGACTCATTCAAGGTCATTGAAACAAAGACCATGACTCATTCAAGGTCATTGGATGACTCATCAAAAATTTCCAATGTTATTCAAAAGCAGGTCAAGGTCATTGGGTGAGTCATCAAAATTTTCAAGGTCATTCAAAATTTCTCAAGGTCATATAATTTTTCAACATTTTTTAATTTTAATTTACTACTTATTTTTATAAGTTGTATTTATTTTGTAAATTATTTTATTATAATTATTATTATTATTAATATTATTATTACTTTTTATTATTCTATTAATACTTGTAAAAACTTTAATTATTATTATTATTATTATTAATATTATTATTACTTTTTATTATTCTATTATTACTTATAAAAATTTAATTAATACTTATAAAAACTTTAATTATTGTTATTATTATTATTACTTTTAAAAACTTTTATTAATATTAATACTTATAAATACTTATAAAAATTTATTATTATTATTATTATTAATATTAATAGTATTATTTATTATTATTATTAATATACTTATTACTTATAAAAATTTATTAATACTTATAAAAACTTTAATTATTATTATTATTAATATACTTATTGATTATAAAAAATTATTAATACTTATAAAAACTTTAATTATTATTATTATTATTAATATACTTATTACTTATAAAAATTTGTTAATAATTATAAAAACTTTAATTATTATTAATATACTTATAAAAACTTTAATTATTATTATTATTAATAATACTTTTAAAAACTTTAATTATTATTAATATACTTATAAAAACTTTAATTATTATTATTATTATTAATACTTTTAAAAACTTTTATTATCGAGTTGTAATGATGAGCACATGGTAAATAATTTCGAACCTTTAATCCATTTTTTCCTATCATCATCATTACCATAACCCATAGGAGTTAAACATGTATTTTTAGTATCACTATTGTAATTTATAATAGTTTCTATTAGAGCTTTGTGAATATATGTACTGTTACCACCCTCAATCTTGATATTATTAAATCCGAGAACTGCATCTTTAAAAAGCGTATGAAACAAGAAATTGTTTGGTATTACATCACTAGGTTCACCCAACGGTTTTCTATCTTTATCTACAACTTTGATCTGAACAGTTAACAATGTATCATTCAAATCTAAATATTCAGTTTGGGAACCATTAATATAAAATTCAATATCGGTTCTACCATCCATAATAGAATTCATCGGGAATACCTCTTCAAAGGCCCCCATTTCAATTACTGCTTGGGGAGATGGTCTATCAAATAAACACAATTCAGATTTACCACAAATCATTTTTGAAATATAGTTCCATGTCCTTTCATTCGTTTGTTTATATGTTTATGATGTCTTTTACGTTTTTGAGCCGGTGCTTCGGGTTTTTGAAACATACCTGCAACACTAGGTAGAACTTTCCCTAACTCGGATAATGCATTTGATTTCAGAGATGGTAATATTTTCTGCTCATTCATTATCACATCTTTAGCAGTTTTCATACCAAAACTACCAATGCGTTAGGGAATAGGAAGTGCAAATCTACCAATTGTTCTCAACCATCCTGATCCATACTGTTTACCAATAAAATATGGTAATTCGCCACCACTTTGGCTACCACTATACATACTAATAATATCGTTATTGGCCATCTAATTTACGAAAATGTAATGTCAAATGAGTTTTTGTATCTTTACTAAATTCAATAAATTTACCGCTATCATCACGAATATTTATTTCTATATTGTTTATACATGATGTTGATACCGGTAAGTACATGGGATTATCGATATGTATATTGACAACTTCATCCTGGTCATGTTTATCAACCCAAACAGATTTCAAAAGAGGAACCAAAGAATCACCAACAATTATAGGATCGATGATGTTAGTATATATGAACATTTGCCTATGAAGTTTTATTATTTTTGGTTTGCGTACACCAAAAGCACTTGCCCTATATGTTTGCTTATCTAATCCCAATGTATTAGCCAAATTCTTATCAAATGTAACTTCACAAATGTTATTATTCAGACTGAATTTGCATATTCCATCTTTAAGAAATTCAATAGTTTTAAATATATGTAAACAATTTAATGAAATATATTTATGTAATTCTTCAAGTGTTTCAATATATAATTCATTAGTAAATGTAAATGTATCTTCCACCTCGTTAATATATGATACAGATATTTTGATGTTTTCGATCGTTACACTTTTCTTATCAAATGTTTTGAAGCGTATTAGGTATTCAGTTTCAGGAACAACAATGCTAAGCTTATCACAACCCATTCGCTTGGCATCCTCAATACTTTCAAACTTTATTGTAAATGGACTATAATCACAACTAACATTCAATCCATCTTTGAAAAACATGCCACTATTTTCATCTAAAATCTGATTTGGAATATGACAATATCGTTCAAAATTATTGATTGAGAAAATACCACTACAGGTTTTGGGAACACGCTTCTTGAATCCGATTTTACAATGACTATAAAATGGGAATGTATTGTACACAAATGTAAAGTCTTGCAAAGCAACTTCCCAATTTCCATGTAAATAAATTGGATTTTGAAGATCAACCATAAATTTACTTGCTTGATTTTCCGGATGGATTAGTGGGCAACTATTACTCGGTAAAATTGTATAGTAACTCATTTTACTAGGTCTTTTGATGATATCCATGAGGGTTTTTGATATCAATGCCATTTGACATAGTATTGTTTATCCTTACCCACCGTTTTAGTTTTCAATATTTTCTGAATTCTGAACACTGTAGGTTTGGAAATAACTTGTAATTCCTGTTCATAGAATTTCCCTTGTATTAAATTGTTATCACTATCTTTAATAACATACATTACAGGACTCTGTTTAGTATTAATTTTAGTAATTTGAAATACCTCATCACTCCAATTACTATCGAAATTTTTGATGAAAGGTGAAGCAGATATTTTACTAATTCTAACGTGATCACCAACTTTATATTTAGGTTTTGTAATAGGAACTTTTTTAGGCTGTACTCGTGTTTTTGAGCTGATATCTACGGGTCTCAAACCATTCAGACCTCGATGTGATGAATTATTATAACTAACAAGTATTTTCGGTAATACATTTATCCATATTTTATTACCTTGATGGACGAAATATTTCTTCAATCTATCCCTCAATGTCCGGTTAAATCTTTCAACATGTGCGGCTTTGTATTGAGAATGTACAGAATAATGATTTATTTTGAGACGATCCAGGATTTGCTTAACTTTACTATTGTAAAACTCCTTGCCTATAATAATAATAATAATAATAATAATAATAATAATAATAATAATACCTAAATCGGTTTGCAAATTGTCTGGATGACCATTTTTAAACATTGAGTTAATTGCTTTAGATATTTCCTCTGCAGATTTTGTCTTTGTTGGTACACCGCGAGCAAAACGACTGAAAACATCAATACACGTTAAAATATATTTATAACCCTTGTTAATCTTCGAATACGGTATCATCTCCATCAAGTCCATTTGCCATAAATCATTAATACCGAATGTCTTATAAGCTCTTGTTGGAAATCTTTTCCGCATTGGTTTGTTTAAACTGTAAGCAAGCTGATCTGACAACCACTTTTGCGTTTCCTTTTTCGACTTTGGGACTCTTTTCTTTAACTTTGCCACTCCACCGAAACCTGCTTCGTCTTCTGGGTTCGTCCAAATCTTCTCCATTACAACAAGATGATTTAAATTTTAATTTAACATTAGGTAATGATTGTCCCATCGTTTATTGTGATAATAATGATAATGCTAATGGTAACATTGCTCCGATAAAACCACCTTGTTGTTTATATATGATTTTTCTCATTTGCTTACGATTTTTATTATTTACTAGTAATAACAAAGGCTTAAGATGTTTATTCAATACTAGTTTTTTAGAATTACTGATTTTAATTTTACCTCTGACTACTTTTAATAGAATTTTGAGTAAATCATCGACAACAAAAGTTGGAAATGATTGTAAAATAGACATTCTTTTCATACTCGAAGCCTTTAACAATGCATTAAAATATGGGAAACTCCTATGATTTTTTACAATTTTATCTGTTTTCTTACTCTTTTTAATGTTTTTCGAAATTATATTCATTGCAGGGTAATTCTCAGTTATTAGCTTTTTAGATGGTGTATAACTGGTTTTTGGTGGAACTTTATTTATAGTCTTTTTAATACTTTGTCTAAGTTTTCGGATATTTTTAAGCCTGGATTTCATAAACATTTTTACATGTTAAAGTTTTCAACTTTGTTTATATACCATGGCACCTTCTTTATTGAAAATATCGGTTTTTACCCGTATATCATCATTGCATTGTTGTGTGAAATCAAGAAATATATATCCATGTGGTGATTTTGTAGCATCTTGAAATGCACTGATGAGAAAATTACGATTATTAGGGTATGCCTGTCGAGCAAGAAAATCAATAACTGTTGCATCTCTAGGATTCTTGAAAATAACTAAATATTGAACATTTAAATTCCTTGTTCGATGTGCGCCACCCTGATGAAATAGATTTTGAGTAATAAAGATCACAGTAACACCAACATGTCTACTGATTTATGTGAATAAATTATTAAAATTCTTTTCTTTATTAGCTTCCTGATACAAATCATCAATAATGATGACATCACCTTTCCTTAAACGACTTGACCAGTTTTTATCGAAACCCTTTACTATTTTCATGTTTTTCAATTTACAGAAATTATCCTGAGTTAATCCATGTTCTTCATCTGCACCCTTATGCCAATAAATCTTGTTGAATTTTGTTTGAAATAAATTAGATTTCAGTAATTTACACACAAACATAGTTTTACCACTACCACTTGGGCCTACGATTTGATATACAGCATCATTTCTTAATTCCATTATTAATTTGTATAATTATAGGTTTTTGTTTATGGTGGGTTACAGGGTTTCAATTCTTGCCTACCCTCCTGGTGACCCTAGTAACGCCATACAAAATGATGCTAACCGCCACTTGGCACCCGTTGCTAGGCAACGTTGGTAATGTGTTCAAGTGGTGGATTGCCCGCAAAAATTGAGTACCATGTGCTAGTACTATAGTTGCTCGGACAATCCTCGGGTTCACGAGCTGTCGATAGAAGACCTATGCTCGCTTTACTTGGTCCCTTACATGGAAGCGTGAGTTAAAGGTAGACTGATTAGCGTAGATGAGTTCGCGTCTAACCCACTATGACCGAATACATAAGAGCTAATTTATTCAATGAACAACAAAAAATTGTATATCACTGGTCAGTTAATCCGATCGACTTGCTGCTTGTGCGGCTCGGCGACGGGCCCGTTCCTTACGTCCCGGCCGGCGGAGGGTTGGTTGGATGGCTGTCGACTTTGAGCTTGGTGCGGCACCATCAACGGCACGTTGACTCGGTAGTTGGGATGGGGCGAAGATGAGCGGATACGTTACCGTTTCCCCTTCCCTACAGGCGGCCAGGGCAACTTCTAAGCCCCTGATCTGCGTGCGTAGGCTCTGGTTGAGCTGACGTTCTTCGGCCCAGCCTTGTTGAGTAGTAGTGAGCCGATGATAAAGTATCTTTGTCCGTTTGGGGTCTAAACAGGTCGCCTTGACCTGTTGCACTTCGCGAGTTAACTGCAGTACCTGGCTGAGTAGCTACGCGTTTGCCTGCCTAGCGCGGGCTAGCTCATTTTGCATTAGTTTCAGGGCCGACATTTCTATAAAGAAAAAATATTAATTTTGTCTAATATGGAGGACTCTAATTATTTCAAACATGATCATAGCGGAAATCTTATTTAAAACAAAATTCTAAGATGACAATTCATTATAATTTATCATTATCAACATCGCTAAAATACAAATGTTAGTTATGATTGTATCTGGGGATTCATGACTCTTCGAGAAATTTCCTGACTCCCTCTTCCGGCGGATAACCGGGAATAATGGGCACTGGTCGTCGGAGGTTGCGTGCCGGTCGAGCCGGGTACGTCTCCGCGATGCGTCCGACGAGGATGTCCTCTTCAACGTTGGCGAGGTACATCCTCGCCTTCACAACCTGTAGATCGACCTCCTCCTGGATCTTCTCCCACTGAGCCAGCAGGCTTCGAGCATGGTCGACAATCTCTTCGGCAGGGTATTCTTCCTCCTCTGGTCGGTGGGGGTCATCCCCTCTGCCTAAGATTTGCCACAGAGTTTGGCATGATCTCTTCGGGCGTGGTTCCTCGAGAGTCATTGACGGGCGCGCTCGTTTCCAGGCTCGGCGCCATTCATCGGCCTCTTGTTTCGTAATCCAATTTGGGAGCATGAGTTCTTCTGAAATGAGTTAATATAATATATTCTCGCACTATTTACTAGTAGATGAACGTTTAATTCATAATCATAGGCTTATATGCTTAAAGTGCTCGTTAATTTCAGGGGGTACATTAATAGATTACGTTAATGTTCGGGAACTTGATTTTTGATATTTGCACTGAAATCATAGGTGGGTGCGTTCGGGTGACTTCTGTGGTTTCTCTATGTTGGCTTTGGGTCGTTTATCCTTTAATATGTTGCCATAAAAATTTATTCGCGTTTATCGTATAGTGGGATCTTATCGGTTTGTATTCGGTTCCCCTATTGTATGATTTGGATTGTCGACAATCTTTGGTGTGTTAGTAAATTTTTTATTGTTCGCCAAATTGCAACGATTATCTGCACATTTATGGTGCTGTTTATTTCTCGAATGGGAGGAATTACTAATGTACTCATGAATTTCAAGTATTACTTAAATTGAAACTATTTACTAGTATCTACATAATTTAATTATTTATCAATGTAGACTAATTGTTGACGTATTCGTCATCCGTTAATGTCGAACAGGATGTTTGCCGTCGACATTCGAGAATCCATGTGTTCCTAATGGCGACATCCGTTCGCCCTTTGTGCCGGGTATTTGAACGTAGTGAATTTACTATGAACTTTAATTCAGGTTCATTAATTTATTATTTAAATCTAAATTATTTGTCATTTTAGAGGACGAAAATTGGAGTTGATTATTCGAATCTAGTTCGGTGCATTTTGGTGATCTTTATACTAGGGGAGTCAGTGTGGCTGTGACATGGATTCGCGGATTACTCTATGGAGATAGTGAGTTTTTATCTTTCTTATCGAATGGTTTATGATTTTACTTCAATGTAGTTATCGCGTTGGAAAAAAATTATTCATGTCGCTTATCTGAATACGGTTTTCCGATTTACGTTATTCGAATTCTGATCGATTTAGTGTAAGCTTGTAAATGGCAGTTACCAAGGGAGTTTTATGCTAACAGTTGATTTATTCGTGGGGATTTTCATCAATAGATTCTTATTCATTTTTTGGTTTTGATTTATTCTGACATTATCTAGACTACTCGAACTTCCTTCAAAAGTTAATCGATTCTCTTTGGATTTGCATACTTAATTACATGATGGCCTTGTCATTATTTTAATTACCAAGCGCGCATGGTTTGGATTTAATTTGGTAACCGATCTCAATTTACCTATAGAATCGTTTCAATTCTATGTCGCAGGTAGTTATCAATTTGAGTAATTTGATTTTTATCGCAGTTTCACCCTACCTTTTTTACACATTCCTTCGGCTGGATTCGCGGTTCACTTGATCCGTCAGTGGAATTTTAGTTAGTCTTATCTCGTGTTGGATATCGTAACTTTTAATCTACAAGCTACTCGAATTTGTCTTAGTTAGATACTTTAGGAGGGTTTCTTTACCATTAACTTATGCCAAAACTAAAGTACTTTATTTTTATAAGTTCGGATCTTTAAACTAATTTACCCAAAGATTTCAGGATCAAAATTTTCTGTATCGACACTGGATTACTTTAATTTAAACAGTGGGTTAATTTAGTTCAAATATATGATTTACTCAAAATCCTTTTGATGATTATCTTCATTAAATTAAATCAAAACGTGGTAGTCAATTATTTAGATCAACGGATCAAGTCACTTTGAATTACTTTTAATTTGATAAAATGAATTGTAGTAGTTTAATTAATGGCTTACCCATTCTTACCTAATACTAAATTAGTTCAATTTACTGAATGATATATTTATAACTAGTTTACTTTCATTCCATTACTTAACCAAAGAGATATTTGTAACTAATTTTACTTTTAATCCGTAATTTAATTTAATTCAATCAATGAGATAGTTGTAGTTAATTTACTTTCAATCCATACTCTAGTTTAATTTAAGCTATGTGATAATTGTAATTAATCTACTTTTGATCCATAAGGTAATTTAGTTTTAAAATCCATAATTTAATTTAATTGATTTAATTTTCAACCCATAAAATAATGCAATTTAATGATTTTGGTAGTTATTCCGAAAAAACAAATTTAATCTGGTATAGCAATGATCAAATTAATTCCAATTAGTAATACAGGTTAGTTATATCAACGACTTCAGTCAAATATATCCCCGTACCTTTTCCCTTTAATAGATCCTAGACGCATTTGTGTTTACATTATATTTATTGAGTGCCCACTGGACTACTCGGTGTGATAAGTTTAAGCCGTATGTAATCTGATTTTAGGTCGATTTTTCTGAATTGAGAAACGAGGAAGCAGCCAGAGACTTCTTCCTTATTTCTCGCTTCAGCTATAGGGATAAATATTGACGTTACGACCGCTGCGTTGCGCACGCTGAGTCTTCACGGGTGCATATCATTGGCGATTTTCCACGCTCTTACATGCATCTGCACTATGTTGATTTTTCTATCTTGCGTGATGTGTCGGCTGTGGGCCGGAAAAATTTCGACATTTTTTTAATTTATAAAAGCATATAAAATAAGTTATATATATTCATAATATTTATTAATTATAAAACAACATAATTACCCATTTTTAACCATTCCATAAATTGAAAAAACATCATATCATAATATAAAATAACATAAATACCTCTCTCCCCACGCCAACGCCGAGCAGAGCTCCATTGAGATGCAAGGACGTGATGTGGAAAGAGGGTTCTACCATAAATAATTCTCACCTAAAAATTCGGTTGCTGAAAAATTCAAAATAAAGTTGAACAACAATTTCAAATGGTTTTCACGAGATAGTTTTAAAGTATTTAAACTAGATTCAAATAGTTTGAAAAATGGTCAACAATTTTCCAAATGGTTTTATGGTTAAGTTAAATGTGAAAATGGATCAGTATATATACCTAATTTTTTGGTGTGTGAAATTTGATGTAGTAAAACAAAATTCGACCTTGTTCTTTTCTAGCAAATTCTATTATTTATTTTTATTATTTTTCGATTTATTTTTATAATTTTTTATTTAGAATTTTTATTGAATTATTGCTAATTCAAATTTTTCGATTTAAATTTCACTTTAATGAACTTTAATTGATTTTTTCAATTTCGTCGAATTTGTTGTGTTTTCTTGTTGTATTTGTGTAGGTATCGTGCGGATCTTGGTGCATTTTGTTAATATTTTAATTTATTTTTATGTTTATTATTTTATATTTAATTCTTTTATTTCTCAGATTTTATATGGTTTACTTGATGTTTCAGTGGGTTTATTTAAATTGCGTGTTATTTTTGCGTGTGTGTTTCTGATCCATTTAAACATTTTTTCGAGGCCGTTTACGTTCTGGCCCAACATTTATATTATATGATTTAATGAACTCTTCCTAAAAATTATATATATAGCTTAATATTTCTTTATTGTTTAATTATGTTATCAAATATAAATTATAAAGGAACTTTCGATATATCAAAAATGACGTTTCCAAATGGTAAACCACAGCAAATTGTAGATAGGAGTGGAAAATATCCTATAATATTTTTCAAATCCGGCAAATGCAGAATCATGGGATGTAAGAAACCTTTAGATGTCAATAAATTACAATATAGAATAAAAGATATTAAAATACAGTCAATTACAGTTATCATGGATATAGGACAATCTATCAATCTATACAAAATGTCAACAAAATGTCTTTGTATGTTCGAACCAGAATTATTTCCTGCACTGAGGCTTTTAAAATACAACCCAATGTGTGTTAACGTGTTTGCTAGTGGCAAAATAGTTATATTAGGGGTGCGAAATCTAGAATACAAAAATATTGTTTGTGACATACAAAATGAAATCACCGGATTGGTCGATATCTGATTGGCTAATGATTGATTAAAACAACTTGCTTATTCATTTGATTTCATTTTTAAAATATTATACCATTATGTATGCTATGCCAAAGAAAAATATCGCTGAATACGGTAAATTTATCTTTTTTTATTTCATTTTTTATATTTTATTTAAACAAATATGCCCCAATGATAATCGATCGTATTATTTATTACTATCCTCAAATAAAGGAGATTTTGAAGAATCAAGAACCGTCAATGCATCAACAGCTAATATACAATGAAACAAGAATCGATATTTCCAATCTGATTAAGCAAGCTCTTTGGGACAATGAAATAAACCGAATGGTCAAGGAGATGGAAACTGAATACCCATGCATTCTAGGGTGTAGCTGTTGTGATTTCAGATATCAACGCTATGTGGAATGGAATCTTACAAATTCAATACGAAATTTTCAAAAAATGAAAATTTTAAGAAAATAATTGTATTTTATTTTTGTTTGTTTTGACAGTTTTAGTGTTGGTAATAAATGTTTTTGTATTTTATTTTTGTTGTTTTGTTAGTTTTATTTTGGTAATAATAATAATATTAATAAAAGTTTTTGATAGTAATAGTTTTATTTTGATGGTGGTAACAATAATAAAAATAGTAATTTTATTAGTATAGAAATAATAATAATAATAATAATAATAATAAAAATCATGATAATTAAAATAATAATAACAATAATAATAATAATGATAATAAAACACGTGATATTAATTATACATTTTATATAGATGATATGTGTAAAATCATATATGTAAACTCAACGGGTTAATTTACATATAGTTTTCCAGTCACGCACTTATCTTGCAATTATCATGCACTTATCATGCATTGTCTTTGTGATCATGCATGATTCTGATTGGTTAATCATTTTCTGTCAAGGGTATAAAAGTGCGTCACCACATTATTAAGATCATAAATCAAACATGACCAAGAAAATAAGTGTCCAACCAGTTCAGATGTTCCACAATTATAAAATGTATTTTTTAAAGGAGCCTATCAATATGCAATTGGCAAATCCAGTCAAACTCAATAAAACGCAATTTCAATCTCTTGCTGGTACTCTCTCAATTTTAGATATCAAGGATATTGATAATACGTTCAAAAAGATCAATTCCAATTTAAAATGCAATGAAAATGCTTTCTTCACGAGTCAATATACCAGATATTATGATGCATTTACAGAAATTGGATTTTAAGAACAGGAAAACTGGTATATAACAATAACAATCCAAGGATATAAAGCTGATCAAAACGATGTGCTTTCTCCAATCTGGAAAATTGTTACTGCTAGACTTTCACAGTTATTTTAATGTATAGTGTTTAGTGTTTAATAAATGTATTTATGTTTTCTTTGTTATTCTATAAACAAAATTATAAGTAGTTTTAAAATAGATTTAAAAATGATGTCTGAAAAAGGTAAAATATAAAATATAAAATAATTAATTAATTTCGTTTAGAATATTTAATAAACTTTTTGTTTGATAAACTCGAAGAAATAACCGGTGTAAAAATTAGAGATATGTTGACTCTAGTTGAAGCATTGAGTAAAGAAGATTCGAGTTGTGATTCTGGATGTCAGAGTGATGATACTGTTAATGATGGAGAAATTAATACTGAAATTATTAATGATTCTGAAGAAATTATTGATGATAATGGTAATGTTGAAGAAAATATTAATGATACTGAAGATACTACCGAAATTAGTAAAGATGAGCCGACCGACTTTAAGAATTGTATTGACCATGTTATAGAAAATATTATGATAGAATTTTGTGGTGAAGACTGTTCGTGTAATAATCAATAAATCTTTAAAAATGTAGTTTTTTATTAATAATAATAATAATAACAAAGAAATATTTATTAAAATCTACGATAAACTTTGTTACATAAATATAAAACAGATGCTCCAGTGAATAGTTTTAATAAAAATTTACAATTTTCGATATAAATATCAGAGCGTTTGGCTTCTGCGGCAACTTGAATAATCGCTGTCCATCCACCGTTTGTTTCTACCCACGGATCAATTTTTGTTTCTATCACCTAAATAATGATAAATTAATAACAATATAAAGTAATATACCTCTATAGACCATTGGAAATAATTTTCATAGTCGGATCCAGATTTTAATATCATGTGTTTCATATACATTAATCCTACTATTATTCGCATCCATTTATTATTTTCATCAAACATGTAACTAAATATTGATTGGAATGCCTTCTTTCTCTCCAGTGGTGGCAAATTGAGAATTTTTTCATAATCAAATGGTATGTCTTCAACAATTTTCTCGGTACGGTTGACCATAAATTTCATGTTTTTAATGATTTCATCTTCTTCTCTATTATTAGAGACCAGCTCATTCAATAAAGTTATAAAAAATTTAGTTTCTGGCATTTTATAAAAATATTTCAAAGTGTAAGCTTATTTATACTATATTCGACCAATCAGAATCATGTAATACTAAGAAAATATGTAAAAATATATAATGGAAATGGCAATGATGATTTGTTGGCACTGTTAACTTCTTTCAAGCTGTTGCCGCTACTGTTAACTGGGTGTTGTTGTAATTTCATCATACGATTGAACTGATCAGTTGTTTTATTAGAATAAAATTTTATACTATATTGAACTTGATTCATCATTTTTTCATTAAGTTTATGATTTTCTTTCAATTCTAATATTGATTTTCTTAATTCATTTTTGATAATACCAATGGTCTTATTTAAATATATAATATCATCATATAATTCGTTTTTAGCTCTTTTTAAAGTCTCATATGTATGTTCAAATCGGAATTCTAAATTACTCATTCTTTCAGATAATCTTTTGACTGGAGTTTTCAAATATCTAGGCCTATCTATCATATACAAAATATCCATCAATACTGCTGTATCAGGACATACACATCTTGTTGAATTTTTACCTTGAACGGTTACAACAATTGAGTTGACCATATTAAAAACTAATAATATTATTAAAATTTCTTTAATCATTTTCAAATCTATATAAATTAATATTTATTGTTTATAGCTAAAGATTTGTATGTGTGTGTGTGTGTCTAAATTAGTATAAAAGTAATTGTTATTTCAATTTTTAGCATTAAAATGATTGTACCGAGCGCAGTTCAAGCTATGAATGAAATTAAACATTATGGTAATTTATTATTACTAAATATTATTATTATTATTACTTGTTTTTAGATGATTATTTTAAAGTTATTAAAGAACGTCTGGAATTCTATTATCCAGAAATACATGGAATCATGGATAAGCCAGCATCAATAATTCCAGACTTGATATTCAATCATACATCAATATGGATATTTACTGTAATTGATGAGTTCCTATGGGATATCGAACAAAACAATTTGTCAAAAGATTTGGAACCCGAATACCCTTGTGGTGATGGATGTCATTGCTGCGCTGCCAGATATCGGAAGTATGTGGAATGGGCTTTGAATAAAGCTCTTCGACAATACTACTATAGTAGAATTATCTCTTTATAATAAATTTGTTGTATATGTCTTGTTTTTTTTTATTATATAATGTTAATAATAATAAAAATAAAAGTTTTTAAAAATATTAATATTAATAAAAATAATAATAAAAATAATATATTTTGAATGACCTTGAAAATTTTTGATGAGTCATCCAATGGCCTTGAATGAGTCATTGTCTTTGTTTAAATGACCTTGAAAAAATGATGAGTCATCCAATGACGTTGAATGAGTCATTGTCTTTGTTTCAATGACCTTGAAAATTTTTTGATGAGTCATGGTCTTTGTTTCAATGACGTTGAATGAGTCATTGTCTTTGTTCTAAAAAATTTGTACTTTTAAACTTAGAAAAAAAATTTTGCCGGGGGGGTATGTGAGCTAGAGGGCCGGTATCCCACTACTAAGCAGAAATGATATATTTAATTGAACAAAGTGAATTAATAAAAAAACAATTTCAGATGTAGTTCTTAACATAATTATCATAAGTTTGATTTTGGAATAATTTTAAAGATTCAACCAAATCTAAACTATTTTGATAATCTTAACATGGCATTCCTGTCTCATAAAAATGGGTTTAAACTCAACATCATCTTCAGACATGCTGATCAACTTAAATAGTGGAAGATTGACCATGACGTTAAAAGAACTACTCAATGACTACAAATTTCAAATAAACATAAACCAACCTTCAACCCTTTAAGTGCCATATGCAAGATAACTCGCTCTGTATTTCCGTGCGCGCCACGACGCTCATACAAAATGAACGAGTAAACTCGCTATACTTTGCATTTTTTTACTAGCTAAGATCGAGTATTATACGTGATAAGTGATTTTAATAAATTTTTAATAAAATTCTTGCCTGAAAATTCCGGGCTGGTAAATGCAAAACCATACTAAAATCTCATGACATTTAAAGGGTTAAGTATACCGTTTCATTTTATTAATTGTTTTATATGGAATTGAAAATTTCATAATTCGGTTCAATAAAACTGCCTGGAAAAGATGTCTTTGGCATTTTCCATTAGTTATAGACATAAAACTAAGTTTTCTTAGATGAGACATGCATTTCGTTGCGGGCTTTTACCAATGCTCTCCCGCACGGAAGCCGAAATATATCGAATAAACTTGATTAAAATCACAAATAGTGGTTAGCACAATAAATAACTATCGATAAATTTGGTATATCGTGAAACCTTAATTTAAACGGAATTATTAATTACAATGACAAATTCGTAAATCGACTCTTTTTTAAGTATATCCAAAACAAAATTAACATAGAAATGAAAACTATCTTACCTCTAGCTGTTACTTTAATACCAATTTTAATTGACATGACTATCCAATAATTGCCATCGCAAGATCTAATTTCCACTTTTTAGAAGCATCGCTATATTCCAAGTGAAAATGTTTTCTTCAGCCCCTGCGAGCACGCAATCCAACTTGAGGATAACTGATTTCCAAACTAAACGTTTCATCTTTGCCAACAATTTTTGTTCTTCGATTTCACAGTTTTAAATATTTTCCTTCATTGGCATTGAAAGTGAAACCAGGATTTGAACCACGCCGAAATTCAAGACCATGACAACTATTTTTACCCGAATTTTATCACAAAAGCTCCACTTACAGTTAAATATAAATGATTTTTGAAATGCAACAATTCAGATCAATGTTTTAATTGAATTTCTAAACATACTTAAAATGACTAAATAAAAATTGGCTTAATCAATTCAATAACTAATACTTCCATGTCAATGATAGAGATTTTGTACCAGTCTCATGAGGTATGCGTTGTATTGAAATTGTGAGCCTCATTCATACCGCGAGGCTCACCTGATGCGTGAGTAGCGATTGGCGAATGCAGTACTAATCCTGAGGGCAATGGTGGAACTGCTCGCGATATAATAACAGTGATTAATAATAAATAACAATAACAATAATAATAACAATAAAAATAATAATAATAATAATAATAATAATAATAATAATAATAATAATAATAACAATAATAATAACAATAATAATAACAATAATAATAATAACGATAATAATAATTATTATAATTATAATTATAATAATAAAAATAACAAAAATAATAATAATTAAAATAATAATAAAAATAATAACTATAAAAATAATAATAATAACTATAATACTAATAATAATAAAAATAACAATAATAATAATAACGATAATAATAATAATAATAATTATAATAAAAATAATAACAATTAAAATAATAACAATTAAAATAATAACAATTAAAATAATAATAATAATAATAATAATAATAATAATAATAATAATAATGATAATTGTAACGTCATAATAATAAGGAAATATATTAAACGCAGAACAATAAGTATAATAGGTTATACCCCAAATAATCATAATAACTAATAATAGAAATGTAATACTTAGCAAACCTAATACGATAATGACCCACAATAATGACCCATCTAGCTAGTATAACACAAGTACGATAATTCTATTTTAACTAGTAACCACAGGTTTCAACTGAAAACATTCCTGTAAGATTTTCAGTAGAACAGACAAATAATAAAACCTTAAACTCGAGAATAGACTTTCTATCGGCACCTCGTTGCATTCGACCACCCAGCAATGGGTACAATGTGGTAAGTGAAAGCATATGTATATGGTTACCCTCGTAACATCCATATAGTTTCAAAATTCAACACCCAGAAACCCACCACATCTGGGAATTTATTAACCGCTTTGATTTAACACGTTAATCGACATGCCAGTCATATGTGTCTGACGCTAAGAAGTTCTACATGAGCCATGTCAGACATATATGTCTGACGTACGCAATTTGGTAGAAGGCCAGGTCAATCACAGATGTCTGATGCAAACGATACATTTGCATTATATTTCGAAAGCTTGGCCTATCAGGAACAAAACCTGAAAATTTCTTGGCTTACTACAAAAAATAAAATGAAATAAATATAGTTATATAATGGTATATTGTTTCAGTTGAAAAAATACATTTTAATAATTTTTATTTTGATATAATTAATTATATTCATTTATTATGCTGTCCAAAATATTCTATGCAAAAAAGGGCTGTTGTTAGCAGTCTGAGCAGTATGTTGAAACTTTTTTTCCTTTTTTTTCTTACTGCATCTCGACCTTCTGATTCTTTTATTTGAGCGTAACATCCAGTCACATTCTTCTTATTTTCTTTTTTTCAGCAGTATACATTATTTTTAGCGTATGAGTTGAAATTTTTGGGTTTTTAGTTTTGTCCGAGCTTAAGCTAAGCATTTCAGTGACCAAATAAGACTGACACAGCTTGACGAGAAAAAAAGTTTTAATATGGCCCTGTCAGTCATATATGTGTGACATAAAAAATAGTGTTTTTCCGGGAATTTTGGCAAAAAGATTTTTCTGTGATACATTAAGTTTCCTTGATACATTTTAAACAAAATTATCTAATAAAGTTACCATGGCCCATGTGGAAATTTTTCTGATATTATCGTGGCGATTAACATGTTAAAGTCAAACGGGTTGTAAAAAATTATTTTAAAACTCAAAATAAAACTATTTTTCCTTTTAATTTTTTTTGGGGGGATGAAACAAGAAAAGTTATATTTAGATAAAAGGAATAAATAAGGAGAAAGATACAAATGATAATATTATTTCACAATATTACAGAAATAAAAATGTTCAACTATGAAAATATTTAACAGCCGTAGATTTCATTCAGCGCTTCAGGTACCATACCAGTTAGTAGGTGGCTGTTACACCAGCTGTCACTGAGATAAATCACCTATTATATAAAAGAAAATCAATAAATTTATAGCATATAAACACACCAACTCACCTTGAGGTTGCTTGTAAAATCGTCAATGAGACAAACCCTAAACTATAGAGACACAAAAAGTGAGAGGGAAATAAAATAATGCACATTAACTCAACCTATAATAAAACATGCATGCTAACTTTTAACATGTAGCCATCCGAAGTTGAAAAAATCCCTATAATAAATAATTTTATAGACATTTTTGAGATAATTTTAGAAAGAAAAATGGCGGAAAAAATTTTTTAATTTAAATTTTGAGGTTTTTGCTACGAAATTTCTAGTAAATGAGGATGTATCTTCATAAGGTTTACCCTTAAAACTAAAATTAATCTAATATTTCAGATATTTCTGTAGAAAAAAGCAAAACCTGAAATCCGAAAAAAAGCATAAATTTTTAAATTATTTTTGTAAGTTTTAAAAAATAATCATAAACCAAATTATTTCGTGTACATAATCGATAATTTTTTACAAAATATTTATAAAAAATATAATTATTTAATGCACATAATAATTTTTATAACTTCAAAAATAATTTAACTCACATTTTTTGAATAATAATATCCGAAAAAAAATACATATTTTTGGAGAATAGTTATTGTTACTAATTTTCCTAAATATTATTTATAATAATATATATGAAATAGTTGGTCAAAGTTATATTTAAGAGCTTGAATTATGATCATATTTCCTTATGAAATCATAATTCAACTCTTAAAATTTAACTTTAAGTTATATAACAATATAAAAAACAACTTACTTAGCAGCCATTTAAAAAATGGCTGAAATCCATTCACAAAAAATAAATTCCGCTAAGTTGATTTATGTATCAACTTGAATTATAGCGGAATTTATCTCAGTGACAGCTGGTGTATTGTACAGTTACATTGTATAGTTAGTTATGGTATAGGTTTAGTTATTTTTTATTCTGGATTGTATTTTAACCCTTTGAGTGCGAACATGATTTTAAGAGGATTAGCTAAAAATGCCACTCTGCTAGAGGAAAATAGAAATTTAAAAATATATTTCTCTGTAACTTTCTAAGATATAATATATAGATATAATATATAGATATAATATATAGCATAAATAATATTTATATTTCTTATAAATACACATTCGGAGTAAAAAACCATAAATAAAAATCGACAAATATGAAATAGAGATCGAATTTGTCCATGCTGGAGCAGGAGCGCGATTGCACTCCTTGGCACTCAAAGGGTTAAGTATTTTCAGTTAGGCTTGGTAAGTTAGGGTTGTGTGCAAACGCTAGTTGGCTAGAACTTCTGTTGGTTGCACTCGATGGATTGTTTCTTAAACCTATTAAAATTTCTGGTAATTTTTCGAACCAGTTTATGTCGTTTACTTTTGTTTTTATTGATTGTTTGAGTGATCTGTGTAGTCTTTCTACTTTTCCATTTGATTATAGGTTGTATGGCATAGTTCGGATTTTTAAAATTGATATTTTGTACAAGTTTTTGTACAGTTTATTGAACAAATAAAATTGGTCACTGACTAGTATTTTTGGATAGCCATATCTTGCGAACCAGTGTAACTCAAGTTTTCTGCAGATCGTGTTTGTTTAGATTTCTTTGAATGGAATTGCTTCAAACTAGTTTGTGTTATTGTAAGCAAGTATTTGTTTTTGCTATTTGGTGATAGTGAACCTAGTATAATTTTTTGTTATTTTAGCTTTCCTCATTTTTGGCCATCCAACTTTCGTATGCATGAATTGATAAGCAGCTTTTGTTTCAGGGTAGTATTTGTTCTGGAATTGTTTTATTAAACCTTTTCGGTATTCGTCTGACGCTATTACTCCTTTGTTATTTTCATTTGAAACCTCGTACAAGATCCCGTCAATCTCTTTTATGCTTAATGAATTTTTAGAAACTTTTTTAGTGTAATTTTTTGTTTGTTTTTATAGATTTCTTGGTCAACGATCGGAATCATGATGATGGCATTTATTTCTGTTTCCATTCTCGATAGGGTACCTGCACAAATGTTTGCTGAACTTGATATATATTATATTTGACAATTGAAATGGAAAATGTAATTTAATTGTCGTATTTGCCTTGCTGATGGTAATTTCATTTTGAATAGTTTCCATTCTAGGTGGTATTGAAAATGTTTTAATGTATCATGTACCGGTAATAGTTCTCTATCAAATGTTGACCGTCTAGTTTGATGTATTTTTTGTTTCTTTGAAAAAAATGCGATGGATATTTTTGGTAATTTTTCTTTCGGTAAATTGTTCATCCAATTGGCATTACTTAACAGTATGTATTTAATATGTAATTTAGGTCTGGGTCCGAGCTATTTAACAGACTTGTGTTTGATGAATTTGTTTTAGCTTCTTCGAAAACAGTTTCTAAACTTTTTATTCCAATTTATTTTCATGTTTCATTTGATTTTGTTTAGTTTATTTAATGGTGCTAACTTTTCACTACATTTTGGGAAGTGTTTGTGGTAGAGGTTTACCCTCCCAAGGAAGCGTCTTAGATCCCTTGTTCTTTTTGGTAGAGTAAATTCTTTGATTGCTTTTATTTTGTTTTGTAGAGGTCTTGTTCCGTTTTCGTTTAAGACACGTCTTAGAAATTTGACTTCGTTCTTTATGAATTTGCATTTCTTTAAGTTGATTTTTAGATTGTTTGTTGAAAGTTTCCAGTACATCTCTGATGTTTGTTATGTGTTCAGTTCTGTTTGATGATGCGATGAAAACATTTCGTTCAAGTAAACTAAGGTGTTTGTGTGGTTTAGGAATATTTGGGCCATAAACCTTTGAAATGTAGTTGCTACGTTTTTCAGTCCAAATGGCATTTTGTTGTATTCATTTAAACCGATTGGTGTTTTATCGCTGTATCTTTGATGTCTTCTTCTCTTACTGGGTTTTGATGATATGCTTTTGTAATTTGATTTTGTGAAGATTCTTGGATTATGAATTCTGTTGATGACGTCGTTTATTATTGGTATTGGGTATTTGTCAGGTACTGTAATATTGTTGAGTATTCTGTAATCGCCGCATGCTCTGCATTCGCCGATTACTTTTTCTTTTAACGTCAGTGCGGATGACCAGTTTGAGTTGGAGGGTCATTGAATATTTCCTTTGTTATGTTTAATTTTTTGTTGTCTAGTTTTCTGGCTTTTGCATGAGCTGGGTTTCCATTTGTTATGATTGCATGTTCAGTTGTGCATTTAATTTTCTTTTCCACAGAAAGTTGTTTTGTAGTTGTTGGTTTGTAAAAGTTTCTAACAACTCTTTGACGTCTCTGGGTATTGTGCTAATCGGTTTCGCATTGTTGTATTCAATGTTATGAACGTTTATTACTCCGATGTCTCGAAGTTTCTTTGAGGTGTTGTATTTTTGTAATTTTGATTTGTTTGTTGTTTCTTTTGTGATTTGTAATATTTTTTTGTTTCTGCATCGACCACGAGGTTGCAGTTTTTCATGAAATCTGTGCCTAGAATAGCTTGTTATACGTCAATCGTTATGAAATCCCAACTGTAGTCTGTATTGTTAATGTTAATTGTTAGTTGTTGTTTGTCATACGTTTTGATGCGGCTGCCATTTGCTGCGAAAAGGTTGAAATTTTCTTCATTTAGTTTTTGGAACAGGTAGCTTAGTAACAATCCAACTATAGAACCATTATCTACGAGATATTTTGTGTTTTTGTTTTGCACCGTAAATGTTTTGCTGTCGCCAAATGTAAGTGCTGTTATTGGCGGCTCTAATCGTTTTTTGGAGTGTTTTTGTTGTTAAAGCAGTGTTTGTTGCAACGCCTATCCGCCAAATTTATTGCGGGAGTTGGAATTGATGTTTCTGTTATTTTTTGAACTGTAACGATTTCTTAGGTTTCGTCATTCTGTATCGGATTCTTTTTGTTGGTTTTGATTGTGTTGGTAGTAATTCATTTCTGAGGGTTTTGTTTTACTGACGAATTCATCAAATTTTGTTATCAGTGTATTCAATATTTTGTTTGGTTCTTTGTTTGGGTTTTCTCTTTTAGAAGTGATTTTGTGTTTATTTTCCCACATATTTTTGTTTCTGTATGTTTTGTTGATAGTAGGGAAAATTTCGCCATTAATTTTGTCAGCGATATTCTCAAGCGTGTCTAAATCTGTACTGCTGCTTGCGGTGAGTATACGCTTGATTTCTGTTGGCATTACTCTTATAAAAAGGTCTTTTATGAATTCTTGGTTATGTCGGGTTCAAGGAGTTTTAATTTTGTTTTTAGGTTTCTTAATAATCCATTGGGTCTGTCGTTTCCTAGTTTTCGTCTTTGACTGTTATTTTGATTTGGTCTGCTATCTCGTTTAAAATCTTGCTGGATGCTATTATTTGCGAGAATAGTGTTTTTGACGACTTTATGTCAGATAGAGTCATAATGAGTTTCGCAAACTCTAACCATTTCTGTGGTGTGCCATTTTCATCGGTAAAATTTTGGGATGTTTAAGTTAATGTTGTTTCAAATTTTTTTGTTGTTGTTTGACGACATATGGTTGTTAGTTGGGTAGATAAAAAAATCAAGTTTATTTTATGATATGACCTACTGTGTTCGTTCAAAAGTGTCTTTATCCGTTTTACCTCTACAAATGATATTCTGAAAGGCGTTAAGATTGAATGAAAAACATTTTGCAAGTGTGTTATCGTTTTTATTTCTAACACCAGTTATAATACACCAAGCGAAGTTGAGATAAATCACTTTTAATATAAAAAGAAAATCAATAAATTTATAGCATATAAACACACCAACTCACCTTGAGGTTGCCTGTAAAATCGTCAATGAGACAAACCCTAAACTATAGAGACACAAAAAGTGAGAGAGAAATAAAATAATGCATGTTAACACAACCCATAATAAAACATGCATGTAAACTTTTAACATGTAGCCATCCAAAGTTGAAAAAACCACTATAATAAATAATTTTATAGACAATTTTGAGATAATTTTAGAAATAAAAATGGCGGAAAAAATTTTAATTTAACTTTTGAGGTTTTTTCTAGGAAATTTCGAGTAAATGAGGATGTATCTTCATAAGATTTACCCTTAAAACTAAAATTAATTTAATATTTCAGATATTTCTGTCGAAAAAAGCATAAATTTTTATATTATATTAATAAGTTTTAAAAAATAATCATAAACCAAATTATTTTGTGTACATAATCGATGATTTTTTTCAAAATATGTATAAAAAATATAATTATTTAATGCAAATAATAATTTTTATAACTTCAAAAATAATTTAACTCACATTTTTTGAATAATATCCGAAAAAAATACATATTTTTGGAGATTAGTTATTCTTACTAATTTTCTTAAATATTATTTATAATAATATATATGAAATAGTTGATCAAAGTTATATTTAAGAGCTTGAATTATGATCATATTTACTTATGAAATCATAATTCAACTCTTAAAATTTAACTTTAAGTTATATAACTATATAAAAAATAACTTACTTAGCAGCCATTTAAAAAATGGCTGAAATGCATTTATTTTTTTACAAAAAATAAATTCCGCCAAGTTGATTTATGTATCAACTTGAATTATAGCGGAATTTATCTCAATGGGGCTTGGTGTATGTTATAAGAATATGTTAAATTAGATTAAGTTATGAATGAGCAGAAGATTATGTTAGAGGCCAGCCAAGTCTCAGGTAAAAAGGTGTCGGGACGATCTGGGATGATTGTTGTGTTATTATGCTGGTTACGATAAAAATTATTTAAAATAAATTATTTCACAAATAATAAAACCATAAAATATATAAATTACAGAAAGACCAATAAAATATGGTTCCTTTGAAATTGTCATTAATTTAATCAAATCTTCTTTATAAATGCTGTTTTCTTTATCTAAATTGTTTGCGGCATCCTCTTTATTTTATTCCTTCTATCGATTTAATTCCCTTTTGCTTTATTTAATTTTTGACTTCCCACAGTAAATAGTCTAGATCAGTGGTAGCCAACCATTTTAATATGTTGTACCGTTATGTAGTAGACAATACAATTAAAACCAGTCCTAAAAGAAATGTGGCAGGGAACTTACGTTAAACAAAAAAACCTATAAAGTTCAAAATCATGAAATATTTATTTGAGAGTATTTAATTATTTTTTAAAAACACATTATTTTACTCAAAATTATGTTTTCCTTATTATTTATAGCGTACCGGTAGATCGACATTGGTGTTCCGGTACCAGTACCATACCAAAGGTTGGGAACAACCTGTCTAGATACTTAGAATGGGGAATAGATTTTATAATAATAATTTGTTATAATATAAGGTTTCGGGGAATGCGAACATTAAATGAGGGAATCACAATTATATCAATATTAATAAAACAAAAACAGCTTTTACAAATAAATCTAGTTTCACTGAGCTTTCCTTTTGAGAAGCAGAATCTACACGCTTTAGTCAGATTCGTGTTTCTGCCCGTGACTATTTTTTCTAAGATGTGGTCACTTAGTTATCCGGAAAGCCTGAAAAGTGAATCTTTATGAGGAGCGGTTTTAAAAATTCCAAGTCACTACAATTTGATTCAAAATCACTTGGACAATCAGATAAAACAACCGTATATACTTATTGAAAGATTCTTTATTATTACGTTGCGACATCGTTGAAAATTTATTTTGCATAAAAACCCGCAACCTGATAGGTTTTATAAGCATGAGAACAACTTGAGGTATGCAGAACAACAATTGCACTGTGTCATCTCCAACGTTGATGCGAAATAAAAACGCATCACAAATTTACTCATGACCGGTGAACAATGTGTAACGCTGGCTTTGCCGGTAGCATTGAATGTGTTAATTAATATTGGTAATTATATGACAATTGACCTCCATAAGCATTTCACTGGAATTTATTTGATTTTTGTGTTGATTGGTAAATATTAGTTTATTTAGAAAATGGAAAAGAAAAGTTTAGCACAAAGAAGAATCAACACGATTGGTAAATTATTTTTTAGCCGCTTTCTCATTTGCCCAAATAGCTTGTTTATTTAAATGTAGAGTTGCGATGACAATAAAGAAGTGAAGCATTTGTATATATTATTCAATGTGAAGAAATGTATTTAAATTTTATTAACCCCCCCCCCACCAATTTTATTCGAATTCAAACGCTGTAAATTGCAAAATAATAATTAAAAAAATAATTTAATTTAAATATTTAATTTATCCGGAAATTTCTTTTCACCTTTAATAAGAGCAAAAAGTGATTTTCAGATCAAAACTTAATGTAAAAATAAATTGCAACAAATATGAAATAATATCAAAATTACCCAATATGTTTCGGGATGACCCTGATTTTGACATGCGATGAAATAATGGTTCAAATGTTGCAATAGGAAATGCCGGATATCTCCACAAATCCTATTAAGAAACACGAATTCTACACAAAAGCAGACACAGAAAACGGAATATTGTAATGATTAAATGCGTGCTGTATTTGTCAAGAGTGTTGTACGATGACGAAATACAAGTCAATGAAGGAGATCAGAATTCCAGCATCATAAAATACTATAAAACGAACGAAGGAATTTACAATTTCATCTTTAGAAATGATTAATTTAGAAAAACAACTGCTGTTATGTTTACTGGTTGTCGGAATGCAGAGCATCCAGTCAATGGTCATGACCAGAAGTAGCTTATAAATTTATATTCATATGTATTTCAATTACTGTTTGTTACAGCTAATCATATATCATCCTCGGACAACGGAAGTTGCTCCATCGCTATTGAATATTCAAACAACCCGAGAATAGGAGAGCCGTTAAGAATGAAATGCATTGTAAATCAAAATCTCCAAAACGCCGAATACGTCTGGTATAAAAATGGGGAAATAATTCATGATGGCCCATTGTTATCATTGACTAACGCCAATAATAAAGATATCGAGAACTATAAGTGCCGAGTAAAAGGAGTAACAAACGAAGGATTGAGAATGGAACTTGAAGCAACCGCTTATCGTAATAATCCAAGTAGCATGGAACTTTAAAATTAATAACTTTATTTATTTCAATTTAGAAACTGAAAACCGAGAATCTGGAAATTTCAACAGACAATCATTAGAATACTCGGTCAACATCGTATCGTCTCCTGAACAATATGTTATTGGTCAACGATTCACAATGCAATGTCGAGTTAATCCTAAATTCGCAAACACCAGATATTCATGGTATAAGAATGACCAATTAATAAGCAACGATGAAAGCATTACTTTCGATCAATTGAGAAGAGAAGATTTGGGTTCTTACAAATGTATTGTTAAAGGAACTACAGAAACTGGATCAACAATGGAATTAGAAGCTTCAACATTCCAACAAGCCTCAGAAACCCAATACCGTAAATATGGTAAGGAACATGGAACTTTAAAATTAATAACTTTATTTATTTCTTTTTAGAAACTGAAAACCGAGAATCTGGAAATTACAAAAGACAATCAGTAGAATACTCGGTCAACATCGTATCGTCTCCTGAACAATATGTTATTGGTCAACGATTCACAATGCAATGTCGAGTTAATCCTAAATTTGCCAACACCAGATATTCATGGTATAAGAATGACCAATTAATAAGCAACGATGAAAGCATTACTTTCGATCAATTGAGAAGAGAAGATTTGGGTTCTTACAAATGTATTGTTAAAGGAACTACAGAAACTGGATCAACAATGGAATTAGAAGCTTCAACATTCCAACAAGCTTCAGAAACCCAATACCGTAAATATGGTAAGGAATATGGAACTTTAAAATTAATAACTTTATTTATTTCAATTTAGAAACTGAAAACCGAGAATCTGGAAATTACAAAAGACAATCAGTAGAATACTCAGTCAACATCGTATCGTCTCCTGAACAATATGTTATTGGTCAACGATTCACAATGCAATGTCGAGTTAATCCTAAATTTGCCAACACCAGATATTCATGGTATAAGAATGACCAATTAATAAGCAACGATGAAAGCATTACTTTCGATCAATTGAGAAGAGAAGATTTGGGTTCTTACAAATGTATTGTTAAAGGAACTACAGAAACTGGATCAACAATGGAATTAGAAGCTTCAACATTCCAACAAGCTTCAGAAACCCAATACCGTAAATATGGTAAGGAATATGGAACTTTAAAATTAATAACTTTATTTATTTCAATTTAGAAACTGAAAACAGAGAATCTGGAAATTACAAAAGACAATCAGTAGAATACTCAGTCAACATCGTATCGTCTCCTGAACAATATGTTATTGGTCAACGATTCACAATGCAATGTCGAGTTAATCCTAAATTTGCCAACACCAGATATTCATGGTATAAGAATGACCAATTAATAAGCAACGATGAAAGCATTACTTTCGATCAATTGAGAAAAGAAGATTTGGGTTCTTACAAATGTATCGTTAAAGGAACTACAGAAACTGGATCAACAATGGAATTAGAAGCTTCAACATTCCAACAAGCATCAGAAACCCAATACCGTAAATATGGTTAGTAACATGGAACTTTAAAATTAATAACTTTATTTATTTCAATATAGAAACTGAAAACCGAGAATCTGGAAATTTCAACAGACAATCAGTAGAATACTCGGTCAACATCGTATCGTCTCCTGAACAATATGTTATTGGTCAACGATTCACAATGCAATGTCGAGTTAATCCTAAATTCACCAACACCAGATATTCATGGTATAAGAATGACCAATTAATAAGCAACGATGAAAGCATTACTTTCGATCAATTGAGAAGAGAAGATTTGGGTTCTTACAAATGTATCGTTAAAGGAACTACAGAAACTGGATCAACAATGGAATTAGAAGCTTCAACATTCCAACAAGCCTCAGAAACCCAATACCGTAAATATGGTAAGGAACATGGAACTTTAAAATTAATAACTTTATTTATTTCTTTTTAGAAACTGAAAACCGAGAATCTGGAAATTTCAACAGACAATCAGTAGAATACTCCGTCAACATCGTATCGTCTCCTGAACAATATGTTATTGGTCAACGATTCACAATGCAATGTCGAGTTAATCCTAAATTCGCCAACACCAGATATTCATGGTATAAGAATGACCAATTAATAAGCAACGATGAAAGCATTACTTCCGATCAATTGAGAAGAGAAGATTTGGGTTCTTACAAATGTATCGTTAAAGGAACTACAGAAACTGGATCAACAATGGAATTAGAAGCTTCAACATTCCAACAAGCATCAGAAACCCAATACCGTAAATATGGTTAGTAACATGGAACTTTAAAATTAATAACTTTATTTATTTCAATTTAGAAACTGAAAACCGAGAATCTGGAAATTTCAACAGACAATCAGTAGAATACTCCGTCAACATCGTATCGTCTCCTGAACAATATGTTATTGGTCAACGATTCACAATGCAATGTCGAGTTAATCCTAAATTCGCCAACACCAGATATTCATGGTATAAGAATGACCAATTAATAAGCAACGATGAAAGCATTACTTTCGATCAATTGAGAAGAGAAGATTTGGGTTCTTACAAATGTATCGTTAAAGGAACTACAGAAACTGGATCAACAATGGAATTAGAAGCTTCAACATTCCAACAAGCCTCAGAAACCCAATACCGTAAATATGGTAAGGAACATGGAACTTTAAAATTAATAACTTTATTTATTTCTTTTTAGAAACTGAAAACCGAGAATCTGGAAATTTCAACAGACAATCAGTAGAATACTCCGTCAACATCGTATCGTCTCCTGAACAATATGTTATTGGTCAACGATTCACAATGCAATGTCGAGTTAATCCTAAATTCGCCAACACCAGATATTCATGGTATAAGAATGACCAATTAATAAGCAACGATGAAAGCATTACTTCCGATCAATTGAGAAGAGAAGATTTGGGTTCTTACAAATGTATCGTTAAAGGAACTACAGAAACTGGATCAACAATGGAATTAGAAGCTTCAACATTCCAAGAAGCATCAGAAACCCAATACCGTAAATATGGTTAGTAACATGGAACTTTAAAATTAATAACTTTATTTATTTCAATTTAGAAACTGAAAACCGAGAATCTGGAAATTTCAACAGACAATCAGTAGAATACTCCGTCAACATCGTATCGTCTCCTGAACAATATGTTATTGGTCAACGATTCACAATGCAATGTCGAGTTAATCCTAAATTCGCCAACACCAGATATTCATGGTATAAGAATGACCAATTAATAAGCAACGATGAAAGCATTACTTTCGATCAATTGAGAAGAGAAGATTTGGGTTCTTACAAATGTATCGTTAAAGGAACTACAGAAACTGGATCAACAATGGAATTAGAAGCTTCAACATTCCAACAAGCCTCAGAAACCCAATACCGTAAATATGGTAAGGAACATGGAACTTTAAAATTAATAACTTTATTTATTTCTTTTTAGAAACTGAAAACCGAGAATCTGGAAATTTCAACAGAAAATCATTAGAATACTCAGTCAACATCGTATCGTCTCCTGAACAATATGTTATTGGTCAACGATTCACAATGCAATGTCGAGTTAATCCTAAATTCGCCAACACCAGATATTCATGGTATAAGAATGACCAATTAATAAGCAACGATGAAAGCATTACTTTCGATCAATTGAGAAGAGAAGATTTGGGTTCTTACAAATGTATCGTTAAAGGAACTACAGAAACTGGATCAACAATGGAATTAGAAGCTTCAACATTCCAACAAGCCTCAGAAACCCAATACCGTAAATATGGTAAGGAACATGGAACTTTAAAATTAATAACTTTATTTATTTCTTTTTAGAAACTGAAAACCGAGAATCTGGAAATTTCAACAGACAATCAGTAGAATACTCCGTCAACATCGTATCGTCTCCTGAACAATATGTTATTGGTCAACGATTCACAATGCAATGTCGAGTTAATCCTAAATTCGCCAACACCAGATATTCATGGTATAAGAATGACCAATTAATAAGCAACGATGAAAGCATTACTTCCGATCAATTGAGAAGAGAAGATTTGGGTTCTTACAAATGTATCGTTAAAGGAACTACAGAAACTGGATCAACAATGGAATTAGAAGCTTCAACATTCCAACAAGCATCAGAAACCCAATACCGTAAATATGGTTAGTAACATGGAACTTTAAAATTAATAACTTTATTTATTTCAATTTAGAAACTGAAAACCGAGAATCTGGAAATTACAACAGACAATCAGTAGAATACTCCGTCAACATCGTATCGTCTCCTGAACAATATGTTATTGGTCAACGATTCACAATGCAATGTCGAGTTAATCCTAAATTCGCCAACACCAGATATTCATGGTATAAGAATGACCAATTAATAAGCAACGATGAAAGCATTACTTTCGATCAATTGAGAAGAGAAGATTTGGGTTCTTACAAATGTATCGTTAAAGGAACTACAGAAACTGGATCAACAATGGAATTAGAAGCTTCAACATTCCAACAAGCCTCAGAAACCCAATACCGTAAATATGGTAAGGAACATGGAACTTTAAAATTAATAACTTTATTTATTTCTTTTTAGAAACTGAAAACCGAGAATCTGGAAATTTCAACAGAAAATCATTAGAATACTCAGTCAACATCGTATCGTCTCCTGAACAATATGTTATTGGTCAACGATTCACAATGCAATGTCGAGTTAATCCTAAATTCGCCAACACCAGATATTCATGGTATAAGAATGACCAATTAATAAGCAACGATGAAAGCATTACTTTCGATCAATTGAGAAGAGAAGATTTGGGTTCTTACAAATGTATCGTTAAAGGAACTACAGAAACTGGATCAACAATGGAATTAGAAGCTTCAACATTCCAACAAGCCTCAGAAACCCAATACCGTAAATATGGTAAGGAACATGGAACTTTAAAATTAATAACTTTATTTATTTCTTTTTAGAAACTGAAAACCGAGAATCTGGAAATTTCAACAGACAATCAGTAGAATACTCCGTCAACATCGTATCGTCTCCTGAACAATATGTTATTGGTCAACGATTCACAATGCAATGTCGAGTTAATCCTAAATTCGCCAACACCAGATATTCATGGTATAAGAATGACCAATTAATAAGCAACGATGAAAGCATTACTTCCGATCAATTGAGAAGAGAAGATTTGGGTTCTTACAAATGTATTGTTAAAGGAACTACAGAAACTGGATCAACAATGGAATTAGAAGCTTCAACATTCCAACAAGCATCAGAAACCCAATACCGTAAATATGGTTAGTAACATGGAACTTTAAAATTAATAACTTTATTTATTTCAATTTAGAAACTGAAAACCGAGAATCTGGAAATTTCAACAGACAATCAGTAGAATACTCAGTCAACATCGTATCGTCTCCTGAACAATATGTTATTGGTCAACGATTCACAATGCAATGTCGAGTTAATCCTAAATTCCATAACACCAGATATTCATGGTATAAGAATGACCAATTAATAAGCAACGATGAAAGCATTACTTCCGATCAATTGAGAAGAGAAGATTTGGGTTCTTACAAATGTATTGTTAAAGGAACTACAGAAACTGGATCAACAATGGAATTAGAAGCTTCAACATTCCAACAAGCATCAGAAACCCAATACCGTAAATATGGTTAGTAACATGGAACTTTAAAATTAATAACTTTATTTATTTCAATTTAGAAACTGAAAACCGAGAATCTGGAAATTTCAACAGACAATCAGTAGAATACTCAGTCAACATCGTATCGTCTCCTGAACAATATGTTATTGGTCAACGATTCACAATGCAATGTCGAGTTAATCCTAAATTCCATAACACCAGATATTCATGGTATAAGAATGACCAATTAATAAGCAACGATGAAAGCATTACTTTCGATCAATTGAGAAGAGAAGATTTGGGTTCTTACAAATGTATCGTTAAAGGAACTACAGAAACTGGATCAACAATGGAATTAGAAGCTTCAACATTCCAACAAGCCTCAGAAACCCAATACCGTAAATATGGTAAGGAACATGGAACTTTAAAATTAATAACTTTATTTATTTCTTTTTAGAAACTGAAAACCGAGAATCTGGAAATTTCAACAGAAAATCATTAGAATACTCGGTCAACATCGTATCGTCTCCTGAACAATATGTTATTGGTCAACGATTCACAATGCAATGTCGAGTTAATCCTAAATTCGCCAACACCAGATATTCATGGTATAAGAATGACCAATTAATAAGCAACGATGAAAGCATTACTTTCGATCAATTGAGAAGAGAAGATTTCGGTTCTTACAAATGTATTGTTAAAGGAACTACAGAAACTGGATCAACAATGGAATTAGAAGCTTCAACATTCCAACAAGCTTCAGAAACCCAATACCGTAAATATGGTAAGGAATATGGAACTTTAAAATTAATAACTTTATTTATTTCAATTTAGAAACTGAAAACAGAGAATCTGGAAATTACAAAAGACAATCAGTAGAATACTCGGTCAACATCGTATCGTCTCCTGAACAATATGTTATTGGTCAACGATTCACAATGCAGTGCAAAGTTAATCCCTTATTTAAAACTGCTAATTATTCCTGGTACAAAAACGGTGAATATTTCAGTAGTGAGGAAATAGTTTCTTTTAATGTTTTACGAAAGCAAGATCTCGCATCTTATTCTTGTGTTGTCAATGGAACTACTGAGACCGGAGCATCGATGCAACTTGAAGCATCTGTTTTTCAAAATAACTGCAGCTCATGTTCATAAAAATTTGAAAATAAAAATTTTTTATTGATGATTTACAATTATTTTTAATATATTTTGACGTTTCCAGCAATAATTAACAGATTTTTTTAACTTGCTGTAGTTCAAAAATAAAGTTTTGTTCTTGTAATATAATGTTTTAATTCTGCAATGTAATGTGGATTATGTAGTGAATTATGTACTGAAATCCAAGATTCAGAAATTATGAAAAAAATAGGAAACATAATAAAATATGTCATCATAATGAGAAAATTAGAGATTCCCGGAAAATAAGTTATCAATAAAATCAGGAATAAATAGACAATAAATTTCAATCCAAAATTACAATCCAAAATGGTGAATTTAATAAAGCTTAGACAAAAATTATAGTTAATATTTCATATTTTGCGAATAAACATTGCGAAGATTTTATTACACAGTTATTTATTAAATTTATGTTTATATAAATGATTTCGCTTTCGACAACAAAAAGTTATAATTATAGAATTTGCAAATTGTTCTGACCAGATGGATATGCGCTTTCTCATAATACAACTCAAATAGTTCAAAGCCAAACAAAGTCAGTTGATCGTGGAAGACGGTTTTGCCCAGGAGATTGTTTCAAAGACGATCTAAATGGAAATATTTCTGCCAGATTGGGAAAATTGTCAAGCAAACGCATCACCGTCTAATAACCCATCGTGTCAGTTCAAGCGATGCAAACCAGGTAAAATTCAACGAATTCAGAAACAAGCCGACAAGACTGACTAGACAATTAACTACAATTTTTGTCGTGATCATAAGTGGATATAATCGTAGTTTTTTGAAAATGTAATTTTTGTTTTGAAAGAGTTTTTCCATCTATCTGTTGGGTTCGTTAGTGGGTTTAGTGATCAACACAAATCGTAACCGGACTCCAAAAGGTTTTACGTATAAACCAATTAAAATGACTAAGAAGATTATACAAATTATACTAATTATACAAAACATTTATTTTCAAATATAAGTGACCAACCGTCTTTAGAGATTTCTAAGTGGCGAGAGCTCGATTCTATTTGGTTATCTACAGCTTCGCTCTATGGTGAAAGGCAACAGAGGAGAGATTACCGATATTTAAGCAATAGATTGTTACCCAGACCCAGCAACAACTTTTCTAATGTCTACCCTCTCAAATTCTAATGAAATTATAGCAATGCAGTTTCCCTAGATAACTGTTGCAAAATTGATACCACTCAAATTAAGCTTACTGGTAACTGTTACAAACGATTTAATCGAAATTCGTTTCTATTACTTCTTCTCAAAGGCTTTCTTTATACAACTGTCTGATTTATTTTGCTGGTAACTTCTGTCACAAATTTTTATTCTCATTTTGATAAAATTCTATTCAGCTTATATAATGATCAATGATCGCGTAAGTTGAATGGTATTAATCCACTCAGATTAAAATATTTCTACTACACAAAGTTGTAATGATTTTCTACTATACAAAGTTGTAACGATAATTTTTGGTTTTTTGAAAAATTAATAAGTCAATAAAATTATATTTCAAATTAATAAGTTATTTCTTTGTTCAGATTTGCACTGATTTAATTGCAAGTTGCCTTAACCTACACTTTGCCTATCTATAGTATATGAAAGCGACAAATTTGATTTGAAGATTGTATTTTAAAGAAACTAAATTATCATTGAGAAGAAGATAAAAATTGTCAAAGATTAAGTTCAAAAGAAAGTAGATTGTGAACCCTCAAACGATCAAGTGTCGAGTATCTTTTTTATTCATTGTAGTTAATATATTATATTTTGTTAACGAATTGTTGATTTTTTTCTCTTTACTTCTAATACAAAAATCAAACTACAAAAACACAATAAATAAAACACTAAAAATAGAATTTATTGGGGTTAGTGGTTTCTGGTCTTGACCCCTTTACATACAAGGTTTCCTTTCCGCCAATAGTTACCTGTTGCTAGGCAATGTTGGAACAGCAACTTGGTTATGAGACTGCCAAAGATGAGCTCTAACTGTAGAACTGCTAAGGTCCGGCCTCATTATCGGTTCAACGCGCTACCAATAGAAGGCCTACGCGGGATTTGCACTCTTGGTCCTTTCTGTATGAACTTGACATTCATAAAAATTGTGTTTCGATTATTTCTTCATTTCTAACTTATCAATTTTACAAAGTAGGGTTAATAAATTCGCAAGATAAGCAAGATAAGATAATTTTTTTATTCTCGACGGGTTTACTACTTTGAGTTCTGCTGCGAGCGTTGTTTTGCCTGCTCCGCCTTCCCCGTTCGTCGTTGAGGTGCTTTGATGTTGCCAGTTTAGTGGTATGGCTTGCATCTCGGTAGGCTATCTAGGCTGGAGCGAATACCAGCCTGTAGGTCACTGCGTTACCTTCCTGGAAAGCCGACAGTGCTACCACTAGGCTCCTGATTTGGGTCCGTTGGTTCTGAATCAGCTGTTTTTCTTCCGCCCAGCCTTGTTGAGCGGTGGTCATTCTCTGGTAGGTCACTTTGGCTCGAGACGGCACGATCCATGTCACCCTGATTCTTTGTATCTCGCGACTCATCTGGATCAGCTGAGTGTGTAGCTCTGTGTTATCTTTACTGGATTTTACAAATTCTTTACTTAAAATTCTGAGCGAATTCATATCTACAACAAAACCATTTATTAACGAATTTACGTAAAATCAAAATTATTCAATAAAAATAGCGATTTGTATAATTTCATTTCGTCGGCTACATGGAGGCTTACTGGCTCTCAAAAAATCTATCGGGTCTCGATTAAATTAAGGTGTTTTGACTGCTACGACTGGTTTTTAACATGTTAATTATTAGGTGTTGATTATTAGTGCTATATTGCTAAAATTCAAATATTTGACAATTCTAAGGTTTATTAGTTATATACTATGGCTTCCTCAGCGGATTTCACCTTCTTTGTCTGTTGAAACTACGATAATTTGGTGGATTCGTCGATCTATAGTGATAATATGAGTGCTCCTGGTGTTGAGACGATCTCCTGGTACGATCCAGGGTAGTCGATGGAATTAGCCGTTTTTTCTACTATATAGTTTATTAGGTTGACAAATAAATTCCTCTTTGTGACCCAAAAATTCAATGAACAATTTCAATTAGATCAATATAGTATTTGCCTCAGACTTCATCAGGAATATGAGGGGTCATATAATTGGAGTAATTTTTTATTAATGAAGTTCATACTTTATTTATAACACAATGACTAATAAATTTTATTCTCACTACGTCATGCACATATTTCTAAGAACCTTCGAAATTAAATTTCATGATAGAGGGCATTCTAATACTCTCGTATCCCTAGCAAAAGTTGAATTATTTATATTTCATCTTTCACTTTGCGTCGTACGCTCACCTCCTTTATTTGGTCTTAAAGTTAGACATGTTGATATTAAGATTTTATGAGTACACACTGGACTACTCGATGAGTTAATATCAACTTAGGTCGATTTTCCGGGAGATGGATGATGAAGGGACAGCCAAAAGACTGCTATTCTATCTTCCATCTACTCCTATAGGTTGTGAGAATTGACGTTTAGATTCCAGCGTTACGCACGGCAGAATCTTCACGGGCAAGAGATATTGGCGGAAGAACCTGCACTTACACATCTCGAATTGTTATGTGGATTTTACTGTATTTTTAAACATGTATTTTGAATCGTAATCAGTACATAACGTTTCGCTTCCAGCTTTCATTAGCATACGCAACAATTATTTTTCCATACATATGCTCAAGTAGTGGTTACTTAGAAGAATGCTTGAGTTCGTATTATGAAAATATTTAACACTGATAGTTGCTTCTCTAGTTCGACTGAATAGTTCTTGCAAAAAAATTGACTTTGCTCACTAATTGTAAACATTAAAATTCTGTGAAAATGAATTAGTATATATACCTGATTTGTGACTCTAACCTTGCGTGTTCTTTTTGATGCATTTAAACAAAATTTGACCATGATTTTAATTGTAATATCTAATCTTATTTTATCAATTTCTATATTAAATGAACAATTCATTTTATTTACTTTTTTAATAGGATATTTAGTATTGAAAATATTCCATTTAATTCGTTAGTTGCTAATTTTTATGAATTGTTCATTTTTTCGGTCAAATCTTTATGCTATCTTGTTATTTTTATGTTAGTTTCATGCCGATCTTGGTGCATCCATGTTACTATTTTGATTTATTTTTATGTTTTTGATTTTATATTTAATTGCATTTTTCTGATATTTTATGGCTGTTTATTTAATGTTATGAGTCTGATTTTAAGTCTGCATTGCTATATTTGCGTGCTATTTCCAATTCATTTTGTTGGGCCAGCACACAAATAGCCTTGAGAATTGTTTAAATGCATCAGTAATACAGCAAGAAAACCCAGCACCAAGATAACTTAAAATACAATATACAACATCAACTAAACACCTTAAAATCTGAGAGAATATAAATAAATATAAAATCAAAAACATAAAAGTAAAATAAAATAAATACAAAATGCACCAAGAACCGCACGAAATTTACATAAAAAAATAACATAATAACAAGAAAATTCGACCGTAAAATGACCATTTATATAAAATTAAAAAATTAATGAATTAAATGAATAAAAATAAAATATTTTTGGATGAATAAATTTATTTAAAAAATGTTAAAAATAAATTACTAATTTAAATTAAGAAATAAATAAAAATTTAATTTAGATAACATAAATAATTTCAAAGTCGAATTTTGTTTAATCGCAATAAAACTAACACGCAAGGTTAAGGCCAAATTATAGGTATAAATACCGATGTGTTTTCACAAATTTTCAGTCTTATTTTTCGGAGAAAAAATTTCATTACAGAACTGTATAACTGGTTGTATAACTGGTTGAGAGCCGTGCATTCAGGCAATTAACACGGGTAAGTGTTTTGCCTGAACACGATCACTCTCAACTGGTGCAATATTATTAGTTGATTTTTTCGAAGGGAATTGATGGGTAATTTTTCAATTGAATTTATGTATGACTTTTCAGATCGAATTGATGGATGATTTTTGTTTTTCAATTGAATTTATGGATAATTTTGTTTTTCCAATTGAATTTATGGATGATTTTTTTTTAATCAAATTTGTGGGTAATTTTTCAATTGAATTTATGGATGATTTTTCAGATTAAATTTATGGATAATTTTGTTTTTCCAATTGAATTTATAGATGATTTATCGAATTAAATTTATGGGATTTTCGAAGTAAATTTTATGGAATGGATACAATGAATTTCAAATGTATGTAGCCGATGTAATATGCTGAATAAATATTTTATATCTACAGCCTTAGTGCATCGAAACTTTTATTCCAAATGCTATGGTAAAATATTATTTGTTATTTTCCGGCCCACAGCCAACACATAACGCAAGAAAGCAAAATCTACATAGTACAGATGCATGTAAGTGCGTGGAAAATCGCCAATGATATGTACCCGTGAAGGCTCAGCGTGCGGAACGCAGGAGTTGGAACGTCAATATTATCCGTACATAGGGGAAATTGGAGGGTAAATGAGTAGTTTATTGGCTGCTCCTTCACCATCCGTTTTCTGTAAAATTGACATAAATTTTTAACAACAATCGGCTCAAAATCTCTAACACCGAGTAGTCCAGTGGGCACTCATTAACTATGAAATGAACATAAATAGATCTTAAGGACAAAAAGAGGGAATCGGTAGCGGGGAAAATTGCGAAATCGTTGCAACAGTTAAAATGGATAGCCATCGGAAAAAGATTAATCCGAACGACCAAAATCATGAAAAATAATGTTTTAATAAGAATTAAATAAGTTTAATTTGAGTTGAGGCGGAAACTATGGGCGGGACGCTGCTCAAATTTTCCGAACTAATTCAAATACTTAACAAAAATAGTAACACAAAAATGGAATGCGTAAAATAAGGGCGGAACGCTGCTCAAATTTTCCGAGTCAATGAAAATACTTTGTCGAAAACTGTAGAATAGGGATGAACCGTAAAATAAGGGCGGAACACTGCTAAAATTTTCTAATTTACAAAAATACTTTATCGAAAACCGAAAAATATAGATGGACTACGGCTAATGTTGTATATCAATAAACAATTTTTAACGCTGAGGAATAAGGACGGATCCCTACAAAATCTTAATAATAATAACGATAATGATAAGGGTAATGGTAATTATAATAATAATAATAATAATAATAATAATAATAATAATAATAATAATAATAATAATAATAATAATAATAATAATAATAATAATAATAATAATAATAATAATAATAATAATAATAATAATAATAATAATAATAATGGTAATAATAATAATAATCATGATATTTGCAGTAATGATGATAATAATTATGATAATAATAATAGTAGTAATAATCATAGTAGTAACAACAATAAATATAATGGCAGTTATAGTAATAAAAATGATAATATAGGAAATGGTAGCAACAATTAATAAAGGTAATATATATAATAGTAACAATGATAATGCTAGTAATAATAATAGGGAACATTGTAGTTATAATAGGGATAAGGGTGAAAGATATAATGTGGGTGTATTTAACACAACCAAGGGTGTACCGACCAAAGAATAATCTTCGACATGGACAACGAGAAGAAGGACTATGGGAATAGACATAACAATGAATGATATGAGAGTATAGGTGGACATTTGAAAGAGATAGGAGAATAATGGGACCTAAGAATCGAAAGCGAGCACAGGTCTTCTATCGACAGCTCGTGAACCCGAGGGTTGTCCGGGCAATTACAGTACTAGCGATAATACTCAATTTTTGCGGGCAATCCACCACTTGAACACATTACCAACGTTGCCTAGCAACGGGTGCCAAGTGGCAGCTAGAAGCATTTTGTATGGCGTTACTAGGGCAACTATAAGGACAAGCAAGATTCGAAACCCTGTAACCAACAAATTTAAACAAAATCCAGTCCTGGCCCAACACATACAAAAGACGTACAATAACATTCATTATAGCCCAATATTTTGTTGGGCCAGAACACAAACGACCTTGTAAATGTTTTAATGAATCGGTAACACACATGCAAATATAACATGCAGATTTAAATTCAAACCTATTAAAACACCAAATAACCCTATCAAATAGGAGAAAGAAGACAATTACATATAAAATAATAAACATAAAAATAAATTAAAATAATAACAAAAAGCAACAAGATCCACACGATATAAATATAAACATAACACGAAAACCTAACAAATTCGACCGAAATTTGATAATTGAACAAAAATGCGAAATTTCATGAAAATGAAATAAAATTCAAAAAATTTGAATTAGAAATAATTCAATAAAAATTTTAAAAGAAAAATTATCAAATAAAATTACAAAATAATAAAAATTAAGATTAGAATACACTAGAAAATAGCAAGATCGAATTTTGTTTTACTAAATCAAAAAGAACACGCAAGGTTAAGGACAAAAAATAGGTATATATACCGATTCATTTTTACACAATTTTAATCAGTTTTTTAAAACTTGAACTAGTTTCGTTGTTTAAAAATCTATGTAAGTGTGAGTTTTATTTTGAAACTCTCTCTCCACGTCGCATCCTCGCAATCTCGATAGAGCTCTGCTTGGATGTCGGCGTGGGGAGAGTAGTAGTTTTTCGTTTGGATCAAGTAATTGTTATGTTGTTTAATATTAATAAATTATTTATGCTACCTAAAATTGTTTTCTCTATAATTACTTTTATTTAATGTCGAAATTTTTCCGGCCCACAGCCAAGACACATCACAAGTTAGTAAAATCAGACATATTATTCAGATTCGTGTAAGTGCGTGGAATATCGCCGATGATCTGTGCCCGTGAAGGTCCGGCGTGTGGAACGCAGGAGCTGGAACGTCAATATTATCCCGTATAGAAGAAAGGAGAGATAAGAAAGCGGTCCTTTGGATACTTCCTCGTCCCTCAGTTTCTATAAATTCAACCGAAATTATTCTACATACGGCTCAAAATTACCACATCGAGTAGTCCAGTGGGCACTCATTAAATATAATATGAACACAGTGCGCCTAAGGTCAATTAAGGGAAGGTAACGGGGAATTATAAATGAAATCGTTGTTATAACTCTTGAAATCAATTGTAAATTTAAACTATTACTATAAATCCAGATAGTCGCAAATTGTAAATGATAGACAATAATTTGAATAATCATAAATATTGAACGATTACCCTAAACTTTTAACAATTAATAATTCCGAGTTAAGACCACGAATTCAAATAAATTATAGGTCCAAGTAACAGCAATAAAAGGGTCAAAAATGAAATTCCAAAATCATTTTTATTTAATTGTTAAGTTGGGGTAATTACAACATGTTAGTTGCTAACCAATGGGCATAATCTGACCAGATTCAGATAGAGTATAGCTATGGATTTTTAGATCTTATTCCATCCCGACACTTAATGACTAGCTCTATATGAATCCAATATGAGGTAGAGAATTAACGCTTACTTGAAGGAAGATTATAGTTAGGATCCTATTTTGAGAATCAGATATTTTCTAAGGCAAATAACGAGAGTGAGTCTCGGACAACCTGTCCTGAGGCTAATAGCAATTACTATTAAGCTAAAACAAAAAATACCCTTCGCATACAGATTGAAACTAAATAATGGACACATCTTAGTCACCATCACTTCTGAATATGACAATTGCCATAATAAGTTTCCATTACAAGAAAAAATTGAATTAAACCATATTTAACTAATAAAAGTAATGTAGATCAAAATACAAAAGAACAACCCACATAGTTACATAATAAAACACATCATTAAGTAAAACTAAGACCCCATCAAATCCACGGAAATATCAGGACGAATAGCGAGATTTTCTTCGAGTCCCACGGGTTGGATTTAAATTTTTTTTAAAAGGGGTCCAAGAGTCGGAAAATCCCTGAAAATACTAGAAACTCAGAATCAAAACTTAATTCCTAAATCGTACCTATCATCAATAGGATCTACTTGTACACCCCAAACGCCTAGGAAATTTAATTTCCAAATCATAACCACTAGTGAAACAATCGAAATGGGACATCCCTGAAAAACCTGAATAGAGATTTTATAAAGTTGAATGATACTTATCACCTGTACGACCAAGAAATAAAAATGCCCCTTCAGTTTTCATGACCCGGAAATTAACAATTCCAAATAAAACTTCTATTCACCAACTCGAAATTAGACTATAAACGCATCCCAAACGACGATCATGATAAAGAGTTTTCATAATATATATAAATCATTCTCTAAAAAGGGTTAAAAGTCAATGACTTAAAATATATATATTACTGGTTACGAATTAATTGATTGCCCACGAAAACTCATCTAAATTCCTGATTCCAATAGTCGAACCTATAAATGAAAACCAATAAAACAAACGTAATTAAAATACACGAACCTGATTATTAGCCACCCGATCGAATCGCTACCCAAAATCTAACAAAAATAAATAAAATCAATATTAAGTTTCAGCACACCAAGTGGATCTCCAAATAGCCCGCTACAACCCATAATAATTTCATTTTACTGCTAAACAATTCCATGATTAAGTTAGCCAGAGATTAACAAAAATCAATTACTTACACACTACCCTAGCATTGAGATTTCTTCATAGAATCAGCGAATATTGCACACCCCTATCAGGCAAAGTGTGCCAATGATTACACTAGTAGACATGCACGGGACACACCCACCTAGTCGATTTAATAAAATCATGTTAATAACCCCAATCGATCAGAATTTTTGGAATAATATCTTAAATATGAATCCCCAACAAGTCTTGAATGATGAGGAGACCTCGGCTAAGATACCCAACGAAGGGACAGTATTGGATCCCGACTCACGAATTGAGGGTAAGAATTTCACATAATATTTTTGGTTATTAGATTATAAATAGTAATGTCACAATAATTAGATAAATACTTAGAAAGTTTCTTTTAAATAAAATTGAGTTTTATAATTTTTTTTTCTTTCTCAATAATATAAATCAAATCAACATTGCGCGCGATACTGAGTTAAATTTTCCATTAACCGCCGTACGACCCTTAACCGTTTCCACGAAATTTTGACTCTCGACGGTTCTCAAATGATGTTGACATATTTGAAAACTATATTCCAAGAAATCCTATCATACAATTTAGATCGCGGTAAATTTCCGAGTTCGACCCCACCAATATTATTATTATCATATTAGTAACCATGATAGTAAACCAATTTAGTTTGACCCCTTTAGTATTATTATTATCATCTATCATTTCCAACATCATTATTAATTATTGAAATTACCAACCATATTACATTGATACTAATTTTTATTAATCATCATTATTGCTATTAATCCTGATAATTAGCAGATTGGATTTAACCGTTAATATTAAACATAATAATAAATATCACTAAACCACAGTTATAAGGACACGGTAAACCAAGATAAAAAGGTGCAACTTGATTTTTTTAAGGTCCATACGGCTAATGTAGACGAAAAGCTTAAATGTTATTGTTATTACTACGCATAGCATCAAAACCAAGATGACTAACTTTTGACTGAGAACCTCAAATTTTCGTAAACCCATAATTATTAATATTCAACGTGTTGGGATGAAAGTTTCTACAAATTCATTTTCAAGTTTAACTGCGCCCGTATTGTGCTGTTCTCTAAACATATATAAGTTAGATATAATTAATAATAGTAACCTTACCTCATTTAATTTCGGTTTTCATACTAAATAAAGTAAATGTCATTGATTAAATTAAACAATCATTAAATTAGGTAAGCTTACTAAATTTAATAAATTCTGTATAGTACATGCGTGTTAGCAGGTAAAATGTAGAGTGAAAGATGGGGTGGTAGTTACGAACTATAAAGACAGTTATTTTTGAGTTATGAATTAAGTCAATTCAACATCCTTTAAGTGGGTTTTTAATGTAAGGTATCATATTATTCCCATTCATTGAAATTTGTTCCGACTTAGTATAAGGTTACATCCATCAACTGATTGTGATCAAATTTACTTTAATATATCAATTCACATCCCTTAATAGATCTTTGACTTAATTTGAGTCAGTACATTATATTCATTCATTGATTTTGATCGAATTTGCTTCATATCTATTAATTGATTTTAACTAAATTTTGATTTATTACGTGAGATTCGTTAATCAGATTGGATCAAATTTACTTTAATATGTTAATCCCCTAATTACTTTGGTTTAGTTTGACTCAATATGATATACCATGAAGTGAGATGAAGTGAAGTTACTTTAAGGTATTAAATTTCCCCCATCAGTCAACCCGGATTTAGTCAGACTTAACACGCCTATTTATTAATATATAGTATAGTCCCCTTTGTTGTACTTAAGCTAGTGCCCACTAGTTACACTCACCCGCCAGGCAGATTATCAAAAAATCAAAACTCTGCTTACCCGTAAACTGTCCCTAAGAGTGTTTTAACTCATTTATTTACATAGTCAGAAATCTCGTTAAAATGATCAAATTGTAGATACGTCAGGATCTCTCATGTGGGTCCCTACATACATCGCAGACGAATGGAGACAAGCTTGGTGTCAAATAGGACGAGCGAGAGGTTACGAGGGACCCCCACCAAGAGGGCCTAGTCAAACTATTGGTCAAATGCTGGGAATGAACCAGCGATTACCATTGACCAATGGTCGAGAAGGCGAACAACATCCGGCTCGCGAAATTCTGGGACACGCCCGCGAGCTCCTTGCCCGGCTAGAGGCGCATCAAAGACAGGTAGATCTTCACGTGGTCCGGGTCAGGCAATACCTGGCCAACGTAGAAGATGACATCGCTGCTGGGAGAATAATGGAGACCTAGGCCAACAGACAAAGGCCATCTGGTATACATAATGTGAGGAATACCAATTTCAACAAATGGTACCAACCATAAAATAAATGGGAATAATTACTGTCAAAACACGAACACACCAAAAGCGTTTTCTTTTGCGCTTTTTTAATTTTAAATTTCAAAACCACGTAATTCGGGGGTTAGGTGTTTATTCGAATGTTTTTCATGTATATTTTAAAATAATTTTATTAATTACTAAACTAATAAAAAAATTTAATTTAATTGAAATAATTAATTATTGTATGACTAAACCATATTTTTATATGGAAAACTTTTTTCACTAGCTGAATAAATTCAAATGATAATTGTCAAGTTACAGTATTTGTTTTAAAATATAATTATCTTAGTGAACTAATGCAGTGAATTTCAAATATTTGAAATGTCTAATAAATTGGCACCTAATTCTCAGTTGACACTTGATTGGGTTTATGGTTATAGAGGCCATCAATGCCATAATAATCTGTTTTATACAAATTCTGAAAAAATTGTTTATTTTGTAGCTGGTATTGGTATTGTTTATGATATTAAACAACGCAAACAATTTTATTATTTTGAACATAATGATGATATAATCAGGTTTTGGATATATAATTCTTAAAAAATTAATATTATATATTATTTGTTATACTTCAGTCTTGCATTGGCTTCGGATGGTGAGTTAGTTGCAACTGGTCAAGTTGGAAAATCACCATTCATTTGTATTTGGAACTCAAACAGTTTGGAAACTAAATCGATATTGAAAGATCAACATACTCATGGAATATCATCAGTGGCTTTTAGCAAAAATGGAATGGTATATAATATATACTATATATTTTCAATATTAATTTATAAATTAATTAATCGATTAAAGTTATTTCATTTAATAGAAAAAAAATTTCAATTTTTAATTCCTTGATTTCAACCGAAAATATTTTATTTAATGGAAATTAATATTATTCAAAAGTTAAATTTTTTATTGTTTTAAAGTTTTGTACCATACAATATAGTAAAAATAAGAGCGTCAAGGGATTAATTTTATGAAACGGCTGAGCCTCTGTCATTGGTCGAGTCTATTGACAAGCTTTTCAATAAAGTTGAATAGATAATAAAGTATTAGCAAATGGCAAGCATTCATTTGATAACCAACAAATATTGTATTAATCGATAGTACTTATAAATCTATCAGTAATCAGATTGTTACAATCACTGGTGATCTTCATTTGAATATTATTTTTTCATCGTTTACATTGGAATTTTCATTTAATGTTGATAGAAGAATTTCCTTATTATTTTTATTTTTTTGAATTAAATGTCAAATTATAATGAAATCATTAAATAAATCGATGCAAATCAACATGCACATAAATTTCTATTGGAGTTGTATTCGGTTCATGCTCGGTGGAAAGTGATTGGTCAGAAATTTTAGCCATTTGATTCGCTTATTGGCTGAATTAATTATTGGGATATTTCAAGCGCAGTGTTTCCTACACTTTTTTTTGTCCATGGAACCCTAAAATAAAGAAAAAAAAATTGGCAGAATCCTAACAATTAAAAAGTTGGAAAATAAAGATTGGAAATAAATTTATTGTTGAAATTCTAGTTAGAGCAATGACATTGATTTTCATAGACGAGATTTTCTATTCATGGTTCAATTGACTACAAACAAACTCTCATCTCTTGATCTAACATCAATAATCTTTCGCGCTTTTTAGACGAGATTTCAGTCAGTGCTGAAAATCCCAACTCACACAAGTAGGATGTTGCAAATAACAGCAAAATTTTCACAACTTTTAAGCTCAACTCCGCATACTGACTGTGCAGCGAGATCCAAAATGTAGAGACCTGAAATTGTAAGGAACCAGTTTTATGCACCGTGTCCTCCTTCAGATAAATCAGCTGCTCTTCTTCTAGTGTTGATAGTTCCTTGGCCTCGCAATTTCCAAACGGGTTCAAAATCCCGTTATATTGATCAACATTCAGAGATTTAAAATATTTCTTCATCTATTTTTCTAGATTGTTTAACGTTAGTTTGATATTTTCAACAATCATACTTTTGTTGTTGATTTTGATTATCATTGGAAATTATTCAAATCTACTAATCAACAACTTGTTTTTCCACAAACCAAGTTTATTCTCAAAAGAACTCAATTTTCCTTTAGCAGTAACAATATTATCGTTCGGTCCTTAGAGGATTTTATTGAGTGCGTTGAGGTTTTTAAACCAATCAGACAGAAATGCTACTTTGAGCCAACGCAATTCGCTGTGAATATCGAACACCAACCCAAAACCTTCAGTTTCCAAGAATGATATTATTTCGCTTTTAAAATCACACATGTGTTGAAGCACTTTTCCCTTTGAGAGCCAGCTTATATCTGTATGTAATAACAAATTCTGATAATCTGAATCTATTGCCTCACATAATGCAGAAAACAAACATGAGTGAAGTATGCTGGCTTTTATAAAATTTACAATACTGACAACTTGATTCATAACGAGCTGTAGATTTTCCGGTAAAACTTTTGTCATTAGCGCTTCTCTATAGCATGCAGAAGGATTAACTTCAAGAACGAGAGCAGCAAATCCCAGTGGTGTCACCCCTCTAGACTTTCACCATGATCTTCTTCCGAGTGTTCCTGTACCACATATAATCGCATATAGTAATGTTTGTAGAATAAGTCAAAAAGTTAATAAGGACGTAAGAAAGAAAACAAATTGAACAATATAACTTCAATACTTCAGGTAAAACATAAATAAATAACTTCGACAAACTCGGACGAAGTTAAATTTTTGTTATTTAACATTAAAATCTCTGTTATTTAAAAGCTTCCATTCCTGGTCTTCAAAGCTACAAACTTGTCAATCACATCATCAAAATCAATATCCTTCACATATAACTTTCTATTGATAATATAGCCAGATCAGAAAGTCTTGACTGACCCATGGTTGATCGCAAATAGTTCTTTATAAGTTTCAGTTTTGAAAAGCTCCTTTCACATGAAGCCACAGACACACAGATCATAAGAAATATTTGCTCTTTAAAAGAATGCATGCTGTCAGCATGGGTGGAATCCGTATCGATTGTAAATTGAGGAAGGACGTCTTTTAATGAAGCTTGACCATCATTTGGTCTCTTGACATATTAAAGCATGAATCCAGGTAGGAAATTTAGTGATTTACATCTTTCTTCTTTGCTTTTATCTGCTCGCCTCCACTAGGCCTCTTTGATTTGTGCAGTTCATGTGGCATGATGGAATATTCTAAAATAATAAATATATAATAAATTATGGACTTAAAAACATACAACTTAACAAAATGATATTATATAAATCTATAAAATATGTATAAATAATTATAATCCAAACATTTATGATTTATTCATAATTTAATAAATATAGTAATTTACTTTAAAATATGTATATTTTAGTGATATTGATAAACTTATAAAACTTCGAAAAAATAATTATTTACATAAAAAACGCACCTGTAAACAACACGTCTGTAATTTTCTGCAACCACGTGATTCCACATGTCATTAATTGACGCGTTTGCAAATGACCCAGGATTCTACTACGACTCCGAGGCTCCGAGCTCTGAGTCTAATTCATTTACGCACCAGACACTCTGCATGGTAGCACTCTGTGCCTGCTCATGTATTTAACAATGAACGATTATGAAACCAGACTAGACAGAGCTATGTCTGATTTGTCAAATTTGCAGTTTTATTTTATTTTAGTGTCACCTTTGATGGTGTCATCCCTCGACCCCTAGTGACGCCCCTGGCAAAACCTTTGATTTTTCCTAACATATTGGGTGCTCAGTCAGTGCAAATGCTGATACAATTATTCCAATGCAGAATTCTTGAATTGATATTCTTTTCAACTAACTCAAAAGCATCGTGGCCTTTTATTGTTTGTTTTAATTCTGAACAGAATAAGAACTGATTGTTGAATTTTTCGTTTCTTATGTATCTTATGTAGGCAACAAGTTGAGATTTTTACTGATATCTGTTGATTCGTCAATCTGGAGCGCTCATAAGCATAAAAGTGAATCATTGATATCAGCAAACAATTCTTAAATTTGGGCGTCGATATCATTGGACATATCTTGATTACGTCGTGAAATTGTGTTGTTAGACATTGAGATCTTAATTTATGTTTTAAACTCAGCGCCAAGCATGACTTCCACTGCAATAAAAATTGTTGGCAGAATTACTTTTCAGCTTCAATGTGAGGTTTCTTCTTTTTGCATAATTGTTGAAAAATATTAAAGCTAGCAAGAATTAAGTTTTCTGGAACTTTGCTGAAAGTTTTCAGCTTTTTAGGTTGGTCCTTATTTTGATTCCGGATTTGTTCAAAGTAGCTTTTTGGTTTTTCAGCCAAAGCTGGATAATTAGTATTAAGATGTCGTTTGAGCTTACTCGGAGCTATCGATGAATTTTGCAAAGTTTTGTTGCAGATTTAGCAATAATGAAATTCTTGATCTACAGAGCAAACAAATCCAAATTGAATGTAGTTATCGTTGTATTTTCGTTTCTTCTCGGTTGATGTTGAATTTTCTAGATTGCTTTCTGTATTCTTCAAGTTTGTCAGCCATTTTTCCATTATAAATTCAGTTATAAAATCATATAATGATTATATGATTATAACAAAACCATATAAGTTAAATTGTTATTAATTATTGAAGTTAATTTATATCCATGTAAGGGTAATTGAGAGTATTGTTTAATTATACAATGTATAATAAAAATGATAATAATCGCATGGCTTTGTGAATATAAAACATTGAGAAACCTATCAATCCTTCATCTTTCATTCGATTTCTGAGGTAGGGTTTTTCAGTAATTTGAGGAAGCTGAATGATTTTTACTGTTTATTATAAACTCACAATATTTTCTGCTTATGTTAAACTTTGTGAAGATCTATTAAACAAATGAATTTATTATTTATTTTATTAAAACAAACTTTATTTTCGTTCTGATAAAATACCAAAAATTTAAGTCCATGCAGCTATGCCTTTATCAATTGTTATTAAACCTTTAATGTACGCGCTTCTTACTGTCAATTCCGCACTAGCTCGAATGCAATACTGGCGACCATTTTATTTACTTGATAAATTATACATGCTTGCTTATGACACGGAGTAGTTCTAAAAATTTTTTTATCACAAAAATTCAAACATTTTTGACCTTAATCTCAAAAATATGGATGATACAAACATCGCGTGAACCGTTTAATAATGAACCAGCTATTAATAATGATCACATAAAATAAATTTACTTTTTAATAAATACAAAAAAGTATACAAATTTTGAAAATTTGATGTAGTTTCGTTAACGTTTGTAATTTTGCTGTACAATTCTATAAATAATTTGTTGTTTATTCATACACAAACAGTAATGTATTGCATTTAAATAATTTTTATGATAAGTGATATATGAACAGCGTAAACTTTTAAAAGCGTCCCTTTTTCTAGATGTACCCGGTGATCAAGTGCCCCGATTAGAGAGGTTCGACTGTATTATTAATTTTAAATTAATGAACATTTTAATAAATTGCTAATTTTCATTTCCTGACCGCTAATTACAATTTTTCCATAAATTAAATTTTCGCTATTTTAATTGTTTAATAAATTTATTTCAGTATTTGCTCAGTGTTGGCTTGGATCCGAATGCCACTTTAAACGTTTGGGATTGGAAAAAAGGCAAAGTGTTAAGTTCAACAAGAGCTCACTCTGATCGGGTAAATATTGTAATATTAACTTTAAAAATAAATTAAATTAACGGAGTAATTGTAAAACCGCAGTTCGGTCTGCATGCCAGATTCCTTGGAAATTAAATTTAAAATTTATGCCAAAAATTTCCCAGTTCATAGAAGACCTATACCGTTCCATTGGATTACATAAATTAATTGAAAAAAGAAAACAGATAAAAAATTCGAATATAATCCTGAAGAATCCGTTTGGAATTGTCGAGAAAACGAAGAGATAATATCATAAATTGCAAGAATGACTTTCATTTTATACGGCAATGAAATAACAATACATTATAACTATATTAATGAAAAGCAGACCATATATACTGCAAATGTTTTGATGTGTGTTTACATAATAAAATTCCACGACCATCAAGGTTTTGAGTTATTGTTACTATTCGGTAATCTAGAGCTTATGTCCAACTTCTCATCAAAATAAATTGTATTTGTACCACAAATTCAAAATTGTTTCAATTTTCACTAACACAATATAAGCATTCGCTTGATCCTAGGAGAAACCGTTTCATGTTCAACGAATTTGATATAGTTTCTGAAGAACATTTCTCACTGACTACAAATTTTCTAATTTTTTCTTTCGTTTAATCCGTTAGTTGTTTTTTTTCTAGACCGTTATGGTATTTTGCTCCTGTTTTTCGCTTCTTTTATATGGCTCTCTTCTTGTTAATCATTGACAAATTATCTGTCGAAGAGCGACAGGAAAACGTTTAAGACAAATTTATAATTTTACTTTGCAATTTTGTCATTTAATTAAATCGAGTTTCTATATCCATTGATTAATTAGTTTGTATTTATTAAATATCATTGCCTAAAGACGCCTAGTTAATTTAATATTATTATATTCGTATTCATCGCTTATTTGCTACCTTATCATAGATTGCTCCCAGAAAAATTTCAATTTTTAATTTTTTATAATATTTAATCACTTTTCTACACTTTATTATATATTTTTAATTTTGTGCAGTTTACACAGTTCTTTTTGCACACTAAGATTTTTATATTTTTATATTTTGTTTGAAATTTGATAAAATTGAGCGGGAATTATTTGTTATTTTTTTATTCTAATTTCTAATTGAGGTATTCGATGCCCGGTTCATGGTGTCTGATGGGCCCATTAAGTTTGTTACTTGTGGCATCAAGCATATCAAATTCTGGTCACTCTGCGGCAATACCCTCTCATCAAAGAAAGGAATTTATGGAAAGAAGGGAGAAATACAGACAATTCTAACCGTATGCATGTCAATATCCGACAATGCCGTTTGTTACTCGGGAACACTGAATGGGGATGTCTATATTTGGAGAGAAAATAATTTGGAAAGAGTCATAGCAACTGTCCACAGTGTACCTTTGAAATATAATATTTTGATATAACTTTATTATGCTTATTCTAGGGAGCGTTGTATTCGATTGAAAGTTGTGCTTCGGGCTATGTTACGGGTGGCAAGGACAGCTGTGTAGTGTTGCATGATCCGGAATTCCAGCCTATGACCAGAATAGATCTCAAATTGACAAATATTGGTTATCCCAGTAAGACCTTTACTAGCAATTTCATTATTACCTGATCTTCAAGGGGCTATTCATAATATTATATAAAAATGAATTAAAAAATTTACTAGCAAACTTCACTACAAGAGCAAAGAATCGAGATTTTATTTTATCTTTCATCCTCTTTTGTTTAATATCGTTATAAGAGAAAAATTAAAATCAGTTATGTTTTACAGACTACTTAAACTAAGATGAAGGATTTATGAAATACATGACACGTTTTTACTGAGTTAATGTAAGCTAGATCTTTCTCTATCATTATTGTTCTTCATGCGAAAGTAAATTTATTGTCAAGCTCTTTTGTGTGTGATTTTTTCCCCGTTTGTCCATTTCAGTTTGCCGCATAAATTATTCTTATTCTTCTTCTTCTTCTTCTTCTTCTTCTTCTTCTTCTTATTATTATTATTATTATTATTATTATTATTATTATTATTATTATTATTATTATTATTATTATTATTATTATTATTATTATTATTATTATTATTATTATTATTATAATTATTATAATTGTTATAATAATAATTATTATTATTATTATTATTATTATTATTATTATTAATATCATTATTATTATTACTATTATTATTATTTATTATTATTATTATTATTATTATTATTATTATTATTAATATTATTAATATTATTATTATTATTATTATTATTAATATTATTATTAATATTATTATTGTTATTATTATTATTATTATTATTATTAATATTATTATTATTATTATTATAATTATTATTATTAATATTATTATTATTATTATTATAATTATTATTATAATTATTATTATTATTATTATTATTATTATTATTATTAATATTATTATTATTATTATTATTATTATTATTATTATTATTATTATTATTATTATTATTATTATTATTATTATTATTATTATTATTATTATTATTATTATTATTATTATTATTATTATTATTATTATTATTATTATAATTATAATTATTATTATTATTATTATTGTTATTAATTATTTGATTAGATTTAATTGTGAGGAGTGTACATTGGCTCTCCAACAATGTACTCGTTGGTACACAAGGCAGTGACATTATTGAGATTCCAGTCTCAACACCAAATAAGCCGAAAAGTTTAATGATGGGCCATGCCGCGGGAGAACTGTGGGCTTTGGGCGTTCATCCTAAAAAGTCGATTTTCGCTACCGGTAGTGATGATTGCAGTTTACGGTGAGTTAAAATTAATTGTTGAAATTATTTATAATTATCAAAATTTTTGTATAAAAATAATACTTTGACCAAATCAGTAAAATTACATTATACATATAAATAACCGAGTTTTACAATGTTTTGAATAAGTAGCATAAGTTTACGATTTCCTCACTTATTACAAATTAAAATCGGTAATAGCACGAATAACCCGAGATTAAATTTTTTAGGCCTGTAAAAACAGTCTTAATTAATTAATTAATTAATTAAATGAATATATTTATTATTTATTTAACTGAGATCACCCGCAGACGCTTTTGGAGCTGGAATTACCGCGGCTGTTGGCACCAGATTTGTCCTCCAATTGATACTTGAAAAATTATTTAAAATGATCTAATTTTGAGTTTATTGCGCAATAGGTGAAAAGGGTAAGGAAAAAGTCCGAATTATATGGAAGCATAACAAAAGTTAAAACTCTAAGCAAGAAAGGAAAAACAAATTTTTTTATTATTAAATTTACATAAATACATTTCCACCATTTCTGCTATAAGCAGAATAATAGCATGGCGCTACCTTATACAACCCCTGTAGTATGAAGTCTTTTTTCAACATAAAAAATTTAACAATCAGTCATTTTATATCAATGAACTTTTAGTTATTACATTTCAGCAGTTGGTTTCGTTAAAAAATGGTAACTTAATCTGCTTTACACTTAACCCTTGATTACTCGTCTTAAATCTTTGAGGAATTCTGAAAAACAATCTCGTGTCTTAAATTATCGACAGGAACACTATTCAAGACGTACCAAGAGCATCTCATTGATACTTCTTTTATTTTCTTTAAAATTTCAATTTGGAATTCAGTTAGGATCTCTCAATATGCAGCTAGGCTGGGATAATGGCTGATAAGCCAGTCACTCATCCGAATGGATTGATGGTCCAGGTAAAACTGTAGTATTGGGTGATTTTCTGGTTTGCCGTTCCAAGGCTCCATAAATATATTAACTCCAACATTTCGGACCATATGAGAATTCAGTGTCTTGGTATGTAAAAAATTGTAGTGATTAAGAAAGAAAACATAAATTTTAATAATTTTAAATTTTAAATTTTAAAAATTTTAAATTTTAAAAATTTTAAATTTTAAAAATTGAAATTCTCAAAATAAATTTTTTAAATAAAAATACATGTTATTAAAAGTAAAATTTATAAACTTATTTTCAATTATTAATTATGTCCTTCGCTATTGAATATTTTAATCATAAAAGAAACAGTGAATGTGCCAGTCACCTCAATCAATCTTCATGTGCAGCAGCTGTCAGTCAAATGTTGAGAAGAAATGATTGAAAAAAGAAACTCACAAATAAAGTCAATATACCAAAGCGCGTTAAATTGGAGCTAAATAGACAGCATAATGCATTTTATATATTCAATCAAAAATCTAACCAATAATAAATGTGTGTGTGTCATAGCTAAAATAGAATGTTGGTAAGAGCTGCGTCATTAGGTAAGAGCTTATATTATAGGAGGGCAGAGAAATTTCATGAGAAGAAAAAAAATATCTGCATACAATCTTGGTTCTGAAAATCTCTATAATAAAAATAATAATAAATGATTCAATAAATAGAAGCTGGGACATTAAATTGGCGCTATTTTTATACTTTATTTTAAAAATAACGATTTTTTCGAATATATTTTCAATGCTTCAACTGCATCAACAATTGCGTACAATCAACAGAACCAAAATATGTTCATTATATCCATATTTTTTATATATTTTTTATTTTTATAAAATTTATTACATAATATCTGCTGATACTTCCACGATATTAACTATCTAGCACATAGAAATTCATCGAAATAAGTAAGTTTATATTTAAAATTTAATTAAATTATAAAAAATCATAAACAGAATATCAAATAACAATAAAAAAAATTATATAAGTTATGAAAGATGGATTGATTTTTTTGAATAAAATCCAAATTATTACGTTTGCATTAAGAGATTTTTCCCCAAAATGTCTAATGAACGAAGAGTTTCTGGGTTATCTGAAAATTTTCGGTATATGAATTAATAAATAAATGACTTACCTTTTTTGAATAATTCCAAAATTCATATAAAAAATCACAAAATTCATGTATAAATTGTGATTAAATTAAAAGTTAAACATTTAAAAAATCCAGGGTTGTACCAAAAGGTCATATTTAATGACTCTTGATGTACCAAATCGCACTTTTTTTGCAATACCAAAAAAATATTTTCTCTCCCGCGTGACCTTTTAGTGGTCAGTTTAACAAGACCATCATATTTTCGCAGTTACAACATTGAGGTAAAAATTTATGATCTATCAGGAATTGTGTCGCTCCTTCATTACTATGAATGATTTTAAAATAAAATTCACAGAATTTCATTTTAAAAGGAGTCGAAATCTGAAAATTTCTAAATCAGTTTGTCTTGAATAATAAACATAAATTATAACACACATTTATTAAGTTAAAAACTTTTGTAAAACATTGCATTATCAATTTCTGCTGCTTTTTGTTATCTATCAATTACTTCTTCGGTATCATTAGCCTGACTTCTAAAATACTCACCTAAGATAAATCGAATACCTTGACACTGACTAATAAACCATGACATTCAGAACTGGAATGATGTTGAAGCAGTAAACGTTGTAGACTATTGTTAAATACTGCATCAATGTTTTCTGTTTCATCATCGGAAAGCTGTTTATCGTTTTCCTCCGATAAACATATCTAATCTTTTGTAAAATAAAGTTAATCCCATTTATAAATATTCACATTAAAACAAATATTCATCATCAAAATAATTTTCAAAAAAACTATAACACTCAAAACCAGGATTTTGGTGCAGAAATTTAAAATCCCGGAATCCCGGAGCTGGCACTAGAACTGAGAGAAGTTTATAAGTTAATACAGAAAATTAAAAAAAAAACCAAATTTACACACATTTTTTTTTATTCTATCAATTAAATTCAGTTGAAGTTTTCTTCTCATAACAGTTTACCAGCGGTGACCCTTGACCATACCTACAGCTTACAATTATTCAATGCTTGATTGCACGAGATGCGTTCATGTACTTGTTTATTTGTTTTCATGGATCCGGGGATTTCGGACTATTCATCCAGAGGACGATTCAAACTGGAAAACTCATCCTAGGACATTTCATCCAAATAAATAAAAATTTACAATAAGAAGTAAAACAACAAAAAAACGTATAATTTAATGAAAAATAATCTAGTATAAATTTTATTATTTTAATAAGTGAGATGAATTGTCCGGTGTAATGGCAAAGCTTGTGAATGTTCTTGAACTAACCTCTGATATTGTCTTTAGAAGGGGAACTCAAACACTATAATTTAATTGTGAAGCACACTCATATAATACTGTCAAAAATGAGTTTTTTAATTTATTTATTTGGATGAATCGTCCGCATACCGATCCGGGGACCGGGTATTGGATCCTTTGTAACAAAACTTATAAAACCTTTTTCCGGCCAGAATTGACAACTACTGGTTTATGAGAAATAATTTAGGATATGGCAAATGAATGAAAGAGAACCACTGACAACCTTGCGAATCGACAAGAAGATCCGATCCTGTGGATTCAACCACGATGGATCTTTAATCGCAATTGGAATAATGGATGGCAGTTTCTCAGTTATCAGAACTCGGTATTTTCCTCGTTATTTCCAATAAATTTCCAAGTTAATCCCAATTCATACATGATAGTGACATGATAGAAGTCCACAATGCTCAAGATAGGAAGGAAGTATTGCACGAATTGAAGTTTTCTCCCGACGGTCATTGGTTAGCTGTTGGTTCCAATGATAATTTCGTCGATATATACGATGCCACAGCTTCCTTCAAACGCGTATACCACAATAAACTTAGAATTATGAATTTTTTCAACATTGTTTAGACCGGCGTCTGCAAAGGGAACTCGAGTTTCATAACTCATCTTGATTGGTCTTTAGACAGTACGTACATTCGAACCAATAGCGGAGCAGCCGAACTTTTGATTTTTAAAGCACCTGGTGAATTTATCAGTTTTGTTGATAGCTGTCCCTTAACTATTTAGGTGGCGAGCATATCACACAGACTCAATTGTTGACCAGTATCAAATGGGCCATGTTTACTGGAGTACTAGGAACTGATATTCAAGGGATCTGGGCTAAGTATACCGATACAAACGATATCAATGCGGCTGATGTCAATCTGAATGCCAATCTGATTGCTACTGGTGATGATTTTGGATTAGTGAAGCTATTTAATTATCCATCACCAACGAAAGGTAAGTTCGAGATCGTTGATATGATCGACTGGGTAAACCTTAACTGTAGGAGCTCATTTTCGAAAGTACACCGGTCATTCTGCTCACGTAACCAACGTCAGGTGGTCATTTGATAAGAAATTTCTCATTTCAATTGGAGGGGGTGATCAGTCTATTTTTCAGTGGCGTTTGACCGATGCGATATCGGGTAGTGGGGACATCAGTTAGTTTTGGTTTCTTAACTATAAGGTTTGGAATTGAATTTAGATCACCAAGTTGATTCATTTACTGACGGAAGTGATTCGGGACTATCGGATATTGGAGCTTGTAATTCTGAACTGGAAAAAGAGGCTCAGACAAACTATACAAGATTGGTCAGCAAAGATGAAGTCAATCAGTTACAGAAAGTTACAAAGAGTGATATTGAGGATGGGAAAAAGCGAAAAAAAGCTCCAAGCCAAGGATTGCAATTAGAATGGGTTCATGGGTAAGTACACTCTTTCAAAGATTCTATAATGATAATTGTCTATCTGTAGGTATCGAGGATATGACTGTCGGAATAATATATTCTATCTACAAAGTGGAGAGATTGTATTTCATGTTGCTGCAGTTGGAATCGTAATGAATATTGCAAGTAAAACTCAAAGGTTTTATGCCTCCCATAATGATGATATTCTATGTCTTGGTCTTCATCCTTTGAAAGATTTAATAGCGACTGGAGAGGTAAGTTATTAATAAAGTGGGTTACAGCTATATTCGCAGTGCCATCAAATAAGTACGATAAACTAAGTGCAAAAATTATTTATAACAATCTTTTATCTTCTCTAAACTCTTTTTAATCACTTCCCAGGCAAAATCTTTTCGCAAAAGCCGGTAAAAAAACTATTTTTTATGTTAATAATTTGTGCTATATAATCAAATAATAACAGAATTTTTTATGTAAATGAAACGCTAGTATTATTTTATATATGTGAACTCCGGAAAAGTTGTTAATTTCTAACTTTTTAAAAATTCTTTACGTTACATTCAATTTTCTTTTACACTTTCTGTCTTTTATTTACGTTGATTACTTTTATTTTCTTCTTTCATTTTTTTAAAATTTTTTACTTTCTTTTTCTTTATCTTTTTCCTTTTAAGTATTCTTTCAGCATTGTCTACTTCGTTTTTCTGTATTCTTTTCTCTTCGATTTTATTCCATTATATTCGATCTTAAACTGCTTTATATTTTTCTTATTTTTTTATATCTGTTATGTTCGTTCATACCCTTTATCCACTGCATTCTATCTACTTTTATCTTTTCTTTTTTTATCTTCTATCGTTATCTATTGTTACTTATCTTCTTAAATATTCTTGTGAGCTTATCAGTGGAACAGTAAAAACGGATCCAGTAATTCAATGAGAAGGTTTCCCAATCAAGTTAATGGTGAATAAAATGATTATTAAACAATTTATGATAAATCTCACTGTAAAAGAATTTATAAAGATACTTAAAGTTATTCCTGGTCTAGAGTAGTGAGCCTCCTTGGCACTGATTTTAGAACTTGTCCACCTTATTATGGGAAAGGAAAAATTAACCATGAATAATTTTAGAATTTATATATATGAAATTTCATTTCCAGGTGGGCCGAGAACCAACTATTCATGTTTGGGACACGCAGACAATGAAATCGGTTTCAATACTTAAAGGCGAACATGAGCGTGGGGTTTGTGCTGTGGACTTTTCAAGTATGGTTTATTTATATTTAACACTAGATTTATCAGCATATTTGATATACCCAGTTCTACCATATAAAAAACCGTCATTTTGACGGGCTCGGTAGTTCTAGTGTTAATAATTATGAGATTTAATAATTAATTAATAATTATTTAATAATTATCTGTAACCTGGGAACTGGTCCACACACATGTCTCCTAGCTAAAAAGAAAATAAATTCTTGGTTACTCATTGTGCGAAGAAACAAAACTTTCTCTCTCCTGCTAACCACATGGTCAGTCAAACTGGTTCTAATTTTTTTCGGACAATCCCCTATTTGCCCATGGTTGCTAACTTCACTTCACATGCTATTTAGCACTTCCGAGTGTTACTGTATGTAGAGCTTAGATATCTATTCGAAGCAGAAAATAGGATCCGTATTTCCGTTTACATGATTTTGTATTTATTTGATTGCCCCTGTCATTTATATTCTCTATACAATTCAAAAAATACGGGAAACAGTCAAAACTTTTCGTCGTTTTAATTATATTTTGCAAGATATAATGTTTAAATTATCAATAAGTTTAGTTTTTTTAAAAAAAGTACCCCTCCACAATTTTTTCACCTAGTACCCACCTGGTTTGAAAGTCACTAGCCGGTTTCTCTGGAGGACACTACAAAGTCATTTCTAAATTTAATCTGTAAAAAAAACAGATATATGTTCAAAAATTAGAAAAATATTTTACCTTTGCCACCTTCGATCTATTTTTTCAGACTATAAATCAATATTTATATGTCCCGAATGTGAAATGTTGGTGTTTTTTAATCTGCTCCTGAGTTGTGTTGAAAGGGCTAAGCTTCCTTCTTTTGCAAATAATCGTTCTTAATTATTTATCGTTAATAATATCTAAATACTCAATCTGATTAATTCGTGAAAAAATTGTAAAAATGAATTAAAAACTCTTTAATAAATTTCATTTTAATTTCTGAAGTTTAAGATCTTTTATCGTTTTCACTATTGACCTTTCTTTCTATTTTCTCTTTCGTCGTTTCTTAATAAATTATAAAACAAAATATTGATCTATAGTCTATAAAAAATGAAAAGGAAAAAATATAATACTGTGCTCAATTATATGTGTAGCTCAATTATAAAAATTTCATTTAAAAAATTTTTTAAATTTATGTTTTTAAACCAGGTCTTAATATTTTTTAAATTGTTGAATTGTTTTTCAACTATTAAATTTCATCAATTATGTAAATCTTGTGTTTTTTCAATTTCTTTGTTCACCATTATTTTTTGTGTTTTTGTTTTCTTTTAATATTTCATTTATTTTCATTATGACTTTAGATCAATTTATTTTCCCTTGTGCTGAAAATGTGTGTTGAATATGAAAATAAATATTTTGCAATTTTTTGTCAAATTTTCCAAATTTTGAATATCTATTGAATAATTTTTTTTGTTCGTTGATAAAGGTGACGGAAAAAAGCTAGCTAGTGTTGGGTTGGATGACAATCATTTACTGGTGGTTTGGGATTGGAGGAAAGGTGAAAAATTGGCATCCACAAGGTTTGGTGATTTCTGGCAATATATCGACATCAATAGCATTTCTTAGGGCACACAAAGATAAAATATTTATGATAAAATGGGATCCTCATAACAACAACCAACTTGTAGCTGTAGGAATGAAGTTTATCCGATTCTGGACCCAAGTTGGTGGAGGATTCACTACTAAAAGAGGCACCTTTGGAAATGTAGCAAAGTTAGACACACAGTTGTGCGCAGCATATAACCCCAATAAACCTGGTGTTTGTTATACTGGAAGTCCAAGTGGTCTAGTATATATCTGGAAAGATAATATTTTACAATCTGCTGTTATGATGCACGAAGGAGGTTGTTATGCAATAGACGCTCTTGACAAAGTTATTTGTTCTTAAGGTGTTAAGTATTTAAGCTACTTATTTTTTAGGGGTTCGTTACTGGGGGAAAGGATGGTACAATTAAATTGTGTGATGAAACATTTACAAAGGTTCACAAGTCATATAAACTAAGTCCTGAAAATCTTCAACCTCAGCAAATGCTATCAAGTGCTTGTCCTACCATTAGATCCGTAGTATTGGGTAAAGGGAAAATTTTAGCGTCAACTAGTTCCGGTGAAATCATGGAACTCAGCACCGATGGTACAATAAATATTCTCGTTCAGGTAAATATATTAATATGTGTTAAAATTTTTATAACTTTTTAAAGGGTCATGGCGAAGGTGAACTATGGGGTTTGGCAGTTCATCCTTCAAAGAATATATGTGCAACCGTTTCTGATGATTGTTACCTGATGATATGGGAAGTAGAACCGAGCAACCACAAATTAATTAAATTGAAAAAGTTGAAAGGTCCTGCCAGGTGTTGCGATATTAGCTGTGATGGGTCCGCTGTTGCAGTTGGATTTAAAGACGGTAAGAAATTTTAAAAAGGTTAAGAAATTCAATTAATTTTTTCTTTATGGAAAAGTACGGCTTATCCTATCAATGTGCAGTGCTAATAAAAATATTAGATTCTAAGAAATCGGTCAGTTCAGTTATATACTTATATTCATACTTTCAGGATGACAGTAAAAAATAAATAATATATTTAATAATATATTTAAATAATATACAGTGGGACCTTGAGATACGAATTTAATTTGTTCCGCGATCATCGTCGTATGTCAAAAAAATCGTATCTCAAAGCAATTTAATGTCGTCGCGACATTAATAACACAGTTAACCTTGAAAAATTTATTGGCCGAATAAACAAGGAAACAGTGCAATTTACAACACCATACCTGTGGTAGACTGTTTGTAGTGCCGCGTCCGACTGCAAGAGTCGACGCTGGCCGTGAAGGAGGTTGAACAGAGAGATGCCGAGTCCGGCCGCGAGAGCCGACCCAGACTGATTTATACGTGATTAATTGCTTACTCTCGTGAAATTAATTTTTCTGGGGGGTCTGTATCTTCTGAGATCGGACAATATGGGCTTTCAGCTTCGTTAGGGTGCGGATCTTTGAACCTTGGCAGCGATGTCTGGACCGATACAATAAGGGTTTTGATTCTTGACGTGGGTCAATAAACTTCTCCATATCCCAGTACCTGTGGAACCTTCGGAGACGGGAGCGGGGGTGGAGACGTAAACAGCTGGCTGAGTCCGAGCTAAGGAACGAGACGTTCAAGAGGGTCTTTCCGGGTTGGTTAGGGTGCAGGTCATCGAACCTCACCACAAAGTAGTAGTAAACCTTTATTAGTTGTCATGGCGGCCATACAGAGGACTCTGGTGTCAACAACCAAACAGAGCGAGATAGCGGGTAGAAGCAGCAGGAGGAAAGCTGAGAGAACGCTCTGCTATCAGGGAATCATCTATGCGATTATCGCACATCGCAAATTCATATCTCAAATTTTTCGTTGTATGTCGACGTATAAATTTTAGAATATTTCATGTTCTATCTCAAAACATTCGTATCTCAAGGTACCACTGTATATAAAAAATCAATAATCTAATACAATAGATGTTTCAAATGACTTGTCGATAACGTAATCATTTTAAAAAATATAATTTAAATTTTCAACTTGAAATATTTCGACCTATTATATTAATTTTTTTAAGATAAATTATTAAAAGTTTTTTAATTTAATTTTAATTGTTATAATTTTATTGTTATAATTTGAGTGAAAAACCAGAAACCCGAAAGAAATATATCAGTTAGAGAGTATAAGTACATATTTAAAAAATTAAACTTTTAAAATTAATTATTTAAAATAATTTTAAAATAGCATTTTCAAATTAACACATGAAATGTATAATGTTAAATGTTTTATAAATTTAAAATAATAAATTTAGTTTGTTAATGTGAATGTAATGCATGAGGCATGAAATCTTTCCTTCTGAATATATTAATATGCAACATTTAATAAAACTCTTCAAAAATATTGTGTTTAAATAATATTGTGAAGAGACAGTTTTTTAATGTTACAATAAATTATTTTGAAAAACTTTTGATTTATGGACGTTATGAACACCAAAGCTGCAGTAGCTAATAAAGAGGATGATAGGGTAAAAGAGATTTATTAAATTTTGTATTGGAGTGAACAGAAATAATTCGGTCAATAAACTCTGAAGAAATAACTTACCGAGTTATTTAATGATTTAAGGTGTTATTTAATGTCATTAGGCCCCTTTAAATGGGGCTTTAGAGTTGACGGGTAGATTGTAAAAAATAAAATATATCAACTCGAATCATTTATGAAAAAAGCAAAATAATTGCTATGGAAATTTAGCGTTTCAAATATTTATTTATTTGAAATATTGAAAAAGAAACTGGTAAAATAGATAACACGAAATTAGTAATTATTAACAAACCCTTAATCGGGAGGGGGCGGGACAAAATTGGTCAAAAATTACATTTTTCCCAAATGCAGCAAAAACGGAAGTACTAATAGACTAGACGGACTTGATGATAAATAAAATAAATGTAAAATTACTCATAAAATGTACTAAAAATTTAATAATTTCAATTAATGAAGTACGCCTTACAAAAATATGGGGATACAAAATACTTAATCAAAAATCTTAAAATCTTGTTGAGCTAAAATCTGAAGAAAAATCGTACAAAAAAGATATAGTTTACAAAAGTCCCATTCACGAAATATAGGAGACCACCAATAAGGAAGGGGTCGATCTGGTTGTTGATGGCTAATTTTATCTTTTCCATTTGAATGATGACGCTGGACGTTAAAGGGTTATTAATAGAACTCTGTGGAAAGAATGGCAACTAAATACTTTCATAATATGAGATCATATCAATAATTGTGTATTATATTTAGGAAGTTTCTTGGTGTTGAGCTTGACGAGCCTTGGTGAAATAGCTTCCAGCCACCATAGGAAAGAGGAAATATCAGATATTAAATTTTCACCCGGTAATTTTTTATAGTTGTTTTTCTTTTCTTGTAGTTTTTCTATTCATAAATTTATTGAAACAGCCAAAATACTTTAATATTTATAAAAATAAATGCAATTAACCTATTATATTTAGAGAAACTATCCTAAGAAGAAATTACAGCATCTTTCGTTATACAAAGATGCTCCCTTGAGGCCCGATATTATTCTAAAAATAAGCAGAGGGGGGGGGCTTCCCAGTTAAATAGGCTTGATTTTAAAATGCATTAACCCGAAAGGCTCATAGATGTTCCCTAATATTACATCACTAAATTTTCTTTTATTAAAACAAAATAAGTATCATTACAACTTTGAAAGAACGCATATTTTTTATAAATGTTCTTAGAATTTTTGCCGACTGACGTGCAAATTCCAATTCCTTTCACCTTCTTAAAGAAGAGCTTGGATTTACTTCCAGTGACCAGCATTTTGAAGAAGAGGTTTTGCTAATTTCTCTGAAGCAAATTGGTGAAAATTCAGACTCAATTTATTTATGCCGCAAAGCTCAAGTGAGAACTTTCAGGTCAATTTTCACATCTTTCCGAGTTTTAGAGAACACAAGCTATGCTACATTAGTTAAACTTTTGTCCTCTTCATCAGTAACCAGTAGATCATATTATTAAAAAAAAATTAGGGCCCCCACTGTACACTATTGTTAGGCTCTTCGCTCGCTAGGAAAATAAACAGTGTAGGGAAATTTCATAGATTTTTTAGGTTTACTTATCCTTATAGTAATACAAAATTCTTATACTAAAACTTTAACCTCTTAAGCGGTTTGATGCATTGTACGAAGTGGCTCCGCTAGTCACCATGTATTTTTGTCACTAGTTTATAAACTCGTAATAATCATTAAATTATTTTGTTGTGTGTCATGTCTATTTCTTATAAATATGTTTTACATTCTGCACAACATTTGTTGACATTTATTGGAAAAAATGAAACCAAATCTCTATTATTTTAGTTTATTTTTATAACAGCTTTTAAAAAACTGAAATAAAAGTTACAAAGAAGAAAGAAAAGTTAAAGGATTGTGATTATATTTATATTTTGTGAGAAATATTATATTTCTTTATAATAAAACAAATTAGATAGTATATAATATGGAAACATGGAGCTGGGAATATATTCGTTTTATACTCCTCGAACCAATACATGAATTCCTTCCAAATTTTCACATCGTAAATAGCAGGATACCTTAGAAAGTTGATTGCAATGTGCACATCATTTTTCTATTTATGGAACTACTACGCATATATATTGGAAATAATCATTTAGAACAGGGCGTCTTAAACCATGGGTGGCGACCCCATTTGGGGTCGCGTAGCAAAATTCTGGGGTCGCGAGAGATAAAAATACAATTTAACAGAAAATTTTTTTTAACTTGTAAAATTATTGTTATAAAGATAAAATAACAATTATCGTAGATAAATATATCATAAAATCTTCTAGTTCGGAAAGATTGTTTGTACCTGCATTTCTATTAAGAGTATTGTAATAACTTGAATAACATTTACTATGAATTAGAATTAGAAGATGTTATAGGAATTTAAAAAAAATATAAATTTATTTTTCTTTTATATTTGTATGGGGTCGTCAAGAAACTCGCAATCATAAATGGGGTCGTGAATTACAAAAGTTTAAGAAGCTCTGATTTAGAATACCAAGAAAATTTATAATGTGATTATATTCATCATAAGCGCTATGCAATACAATAGACCAGTGGTCTTCAAACTTTATATGCTTGCGGAATCCTTTTAAAAAAAAAATTTTTGCGGAACCATAATTAACTTTTTAAAATATAAGTTTAATTCTTTAATACAATGTTTAACAAACATAAAACCTTAAATAAATATTTTAATTTTAAAGCTAAAATTTTACGCTTTAAAAAATATTTTGTTTAATATTTATTTTTAAGCCTTAAAAAATACGCATAAAAATATTTTTTTTGCGGAACCTGCTTTGAAGACCACTGCATAGACCATGAGAAATAAATACGACATAACCGCTTAATGGGTTAATAGTGATCACAGAGTTTAAAACTAATGATTCATGAGAAATAAGGCACTTTCGTCAAACTTTCCGCATCACTTGCGTATTGTACCGAGGCTGTATGAGCCTAGTAATTATAAAGAATGATTATGGTTTGCGTATATAATTGAGATTTGTGTCCCATGGTCTCCAAAGGGTTTATTTCTAAATATACATAATTTAATTAAGCATTCACTTTATTATTCAATAAATGAAGAGTATTTGTCATTAGGAAACATTGATGTAAAACTTCATCAAATTAGCTTCAGTCCTATAGCCTAGTTGTTGAGCGTTTTCCTTTTATTAATCTAAATATTACTTTTTTTAAATTTTTAACTGTACTCGTCTCTTTTTATCCTTAGGCGTCGAGCTTCATCATTTTTTATTAGGGGATACAAAAGTTAAAATATATGATACCCACTGATTTAATATATAGCCTTCCTCTAACCCTGACATGACCAACCTCAGGGTACACACGAAGGTTCTTTTGCCAAAAACCAAGTGTAAAAAGAGATTTTTGGATTTGTTGCATCGATATATTTTTATTTATTGTTTGTTTTCATCTGTGAAATTTGTGAATCATAGCTAAATGGGGAATATTAAACACCTATCTTGGAAAATGTATTTTCTGCTTTTATTTTGTTCTTTACTTTTGTTCTCTACCCATTTATAGAAGAGTATTTCATCTTCATATAAAAGCTTAATTTCTGTTCCGATAGGTTAGCAAAATCAATTTCAGTTTTTGAGGTTTCAAGGAAAGAAGATGCCAAGTCAAAGACTTTATTTTCTTCGGTATGAGGGATAGATCCTTAAAAAGAAGAATCTAGCACCAGAAATATCAGTGTTCTTAACTTTGGCATTGTAAGAAAGCAATTTAATTAATTAATTAAGTTAATTAATATTACTAACAATCTAATAAATAACTAATTGCTTTAAGATTGTGTAAGTGTACGCTGTTGTTTAATGTGGTTTGTTTAATTACTTATTGATTTATTACTACATTGAAATATTTTTCCCGAATGCTTTATTTTGTAATTATATTCTCCAATATTATTATTTTTGAATTAATAACATTGAATAGTTATTTTGTATTTCTCTATGGATATAATCAATACCGAAAGCAATGTAGTTAATAGTTGTTCTGTATTTAAAATGACAATGGACATGTGTATATAATTTCTGGTAGAATATTTACAAGATGGCGGAGAAATTGTCAAGGATTTGTTGGTCTTTAGGTAACATGGCCATGTTACTGGGTGAGTAAGTCTCTGACTTCCATATTAGTTTGTGTCTTTGCAAAAATGTGCAGTTCCTTATTAAATGTGTTTTTGGCGGAAACAGGTAAAATAATTAGTCCAAGGGTGGAAGTTTTATTTTTGGATTTTTTTTATGTTTAAGGGAAGATGTTTTTAAAGCGTTTTTATTTTTTTATGTGCAATTTTTTACTATATAGCATTTAAACGTCATATTTTAACTGATAATCTACTAATTAACACATTCAGCTCCAGGAAAATATTTGGCTGTTGGATCTCACGATAATTTTGTCGACATATATAGTGCAATATCTCATCAGAGATTAAGTGTTTGTAAGGGTTGCTCTAGCTATATTACTCATCTCGATTGGAGTACAGACGGTTTGGATTTGGTGATTTGATTCTTGTTAATGAAGTCTATTTGTCAGGAAAATTATTAATGGTAAACAGCGGAGCAAAGGAACAGTTATTTTTTGAAGCACCTAGAGGAACTCGTCAGATTATCGCCAAGACAGAAATTGAGAAAATTATTTGGGCCTCTTGGAGTTGCGTTTTGGGGGATTCGTGTATTGGTATCTGGCCACCGAAATGCGATATTACCGATATCAATTCTGTCTCCTTAACAAGTGATGGTAAAGTCTTAGCGACCGGAGATGATTTCGGCCGTGTCAAGTTGTTTGAATATCCTTCAAAAGTGAATTTAATTATATCATTTTTTAGTGTCATTTTAACTTTAAAGCCCTTTTCTATCCTTTGAATTAAAAAAAATTAAAAATTAAAAAAAAATTTAAAATCCGTGGTGCTCATGTTATTTACTATCGACTAAAATTACCTTTAATTTTCAGTCATTGATGTTAGCATTATTATTTTTATCACTATTTCTAGTGTTAATTACGTCCATTTGTAATAATACTTTCATTATGTTGAAATAAATACATTTGCCATAACTTTTCTTTGCTATTATTTTTGATAGTTTTTACTACAGAATTCAATTTATCTTCATTTTAACTATATATCAATATTTATTTTTTCCCCAATTTAACATTGGTTTAGTAGAAAGGAAAATAATAAAAGTTATTTGAGTCATTTTAGGCTAATTTAATTTATAATTTTACTCGCATTCATGTCAAACAAAATTTTTATTTTTTTTTTATTTAAAAAAATTATTAAAAAATATCTTATTTTGATTATGCAATGATAACAAATTCGATTCAAAATGTTTATTTATTAATTTAAAATGAGTTAAATTGATTTGATGTTTCTTGAATGTTGTTGGACTTGTTTAGAAATTTCTTCTGCTGATTGCACTTCTACGATAATTCAAATGACTTCGTTAGACATATTATATTTTGATTTTTGGAGAAAAAGCGATAATTTTGTTCCACTTGTGTGTATTTTTTATTATATTGTTGTTATTTGCAGTGTACACTTGTTGCAGTTCATTAAAAACTTCTACAATAGAATGTTAATGAACATCCAACTACAATTATGATTAAGTTTGTGTCTGACAAGTAAATTTTTTAATAAATTATATTTTAAGGCTTGAATTGTGATCTCGTAAAGCTATGAGATCATAATTCAAGCTGTTAAATTATACTTTTCATCAACATGCATTTTAAATTTACTTTAATTAATTTTCTTTGGGTTTTTTTTAGGAATTTATACCAAGTTATGTAAATTAATGGAATTATTTTCGAATAAATTTAAGTCCGATTTATTCAAAACTAAAATTTATCATTAAAAAGTTTCTATATTCCAATAAATTATTTCTCTGTTCTTTGGAAATTCGTTTTGGCTGCCATCTTTTTTGCCTTTTGACCGAAATCCAAATTTTTGATATTTATTGACTTTTATAATTATTGATTTTATTGAGGCTTTGGAAATTTCCATTAATTTCCCAAATTTATAAAAATCTTCCCCATTTTCAATGGTATTAATGATTCGGATATTTTATACTTCTATAAAAATATTATTTTTTAAGTTATCGGACAACGTAAGTTTTCCGATAATTTAAAACCCTCATTTGAAGGTTCTGGTTCCACTGCTCCTGGTAAATCGTAAATGAAATAAAAAATGAATTTATTTTAACTATAAGTAAATCTTACATTGTTATTTCTTCATCTCTGCAAAAATCTAGAGTTTCGATGGATATTTCTGAAATATCTGAAATGTTGTAAAAATATTAAATTGATTTAATTTCATGAAAAATCTTACGAAATTATTTCATAATTTTCTCTACAGCTCAAAGTAGAGTTATTAGATATTTTTTCAAAAATTTTCGACTCTAATTTTTAAAAATAATTGTCTAAAAATGTTAAAAATTGTAATATATAGAGTTTTTATTCATCTGAACATTTCTGAATTTTGAAAGTTTGCATGTATTATGTTTGTATGTTAAAAAAAATTTCTTCTAATTCCTTCTATCTTATAATAAGTTTTTATTCAGTTGGACAAATTTCATGCAGACACGGGTAAGTATGAATGTCCCTATATTAATAACATTATTGATTTTTTTATTTTAGTATAGAAGTTTTTAATGAACTGCAACAGATGTATGCAGATTTCAAACTTATTTTTGACACCAAAAATATTTTTCTGCTTTTACACTTGTTTCAACTGAATAGCAAATCCTATAATAAAATGAAAAATCAATAAACGTATATTATATGACATATACTTGTCTGTGTTGATGTAGTTTGTTAGAATGAATAACAACTGATGATAATGTATGAAAGGTGGTGCATCTATTAATAGTAAGAATTTTTAATTCTCACTGTCAAATACTTATCCCAATGTCTTTAATTTTGTGTAGGATTTGAAATTGAACTTAAAGCTTATGGAAATTTTAAAAATAATAAAAATTACCATCCTAAGATCCTAAAAACTTAAAGTAAAGAAAACATACATTTAAGGTTAAAAAAAATTATTAAAAAATGTACTCACAAAGTGTTGTTGATCTAAATTGAAAATTGTAAATAAAAACAAACAAAAATTACTTCTTTGAGGGATCCGCATTCATTTAAAATGCAGTGGATAAATATAAAAGAAAAACAAGTATAAAATAGATTGCAACACAAATCAGTAGCCAGAAAATATTTTTAGAATCTTAAAGCAATCACGAAAAGATTGAAAATAAAATAAAAGAAAAATTATTTCATTGGCCGAACCATTCCAGTGGCATTATCAGCATAGTGATATAATTAATTTCAATGTATTTATGATTTTTGGAGCTCGTGCAATATTTTGTGTTGTAAATTTTAGTATCAATACATCTATATTTTGTTTGGAGTTCTTTGATTTGTAGTCTTAAAAATGAGTGGGGTCGAAAAAAAATTCAATAATGACTTAAAGTTTTAATTAAAATAAAATTCCAAAGATTTTCCATACTAATAAATAATTTCATGACATTTTCAGACAAAATTTGCCAAATTCAAGCAATATCTTGGGCACTCAGCTCATGTGACAAATGTCCGATGGTTACACAATGATGAGTACTTGTTAAGTGTTGGAGGGGCCGATACTGCTCTCATGGTCTGGAAGCATCGTAGAGATCCAGTTCCGTTGGAGGATTCCATAAATAATAAGTTAATAAAGCGAAAGATTATTAATTTATAATTAAATAAAAATGCCAGAAAAATCAACATGCCGCAAAGTGATCTAAGTGATACTGATAGCGAAGAAGAGAATGGCTTCGACAGCGATGTGGAAAGAGAAAAGTCAATGGATTATATAGCTAAAACGTATTCTGAACGCCTTAATCAACAGCAAACTGAATCTTTGAAACCTGATTTAGTTTCTCAAACCACTAGCAATAATAATTTAAAGTCGGTTCAACTTCTACAATATTTCACATGATTTTCTTTATAGGGCGAGTGTGAGTCGAGAAACAAACACTTTTGTGAAAGTCCAGTCAGCAGCTTTATTATTGAAAGACTCAGCAGAGATTGGCAGGAGATCTCGATCAAATGGTAAAACTACCCCGAGACGTTTGATCTCAGATCCACCTAATCCAGTTATTGAAAAAGTCACTCAGTTAGAATTAAAACATGTTCATGGCTATCGCGGATTCGATTGCCGCAACAATCTTCATTACCTGGATGCAGAAGGATCATCTATTGTCTATCATGCTGCGGCGGTTGGGATCGTACATAATTTGCAATCCGGGCAACAATCATTTTTTCTCGAACACAACGATGACATCCTATGCCTAACCGTTAATAGACACCCCAAGTACAGGAATGTTGTTGCTACTGGTCAAATCGGTGCCATACCCTCCATTCATGTCTGGAATTCGTTAGATTGCACCAAATTGAGCACCCTAAAGGTAATTTATGATATTTTCTTCTAATTTAGTAAGATTTTATTTACACTTAAAAATAGAATATTTTCTAAAATATCTATTCATTTTAACAATTCTCTCTTTTGCACTCTGCGCGGAAGTCCTTAACCTTTTCGGTGGGAGCAACGCAATGCAGAAACGCTATATATTATCAATGCAAAAGTAAAACTAAAGGGTTCTTATAAGGGTACAAAATCACATTATTTGCATTGATATCTGGTGTAAAGGTCGCGTATTTTATAGTATTGCAAAGTCGTCGTACTGCAAGATTTGATGGTGCATTAGGAATTTTGTGATGGAAATGATTATCAGATTGACATGAATGATAGATGTTGTGTAGAAAAATAAGTTTTATTACCCTAAAATCTCGTAGGTAATAAAATAGTAGAGTGAGCCTTATATGCGAGATTTTAGAGTATTTTAAAATCTATAATCTGGTATATAAGCAGCACCACACGGATTTTATGTGTACATAAGTTGCATTTTGTATTCGAGGTTTTAGAACACCTTAAGTCACTATATATTTTTAACAAATCGTATTGCTGCATGAAAGTACTAAACTATATCAGAGGTCCATGTTGACACTTAATATAAGCTATGTAATGTTGGAGTTTGTTCTGTTTCTTTTTATAATCTAGGAAGCCGCTTGAATATTGACAGCCAAAATACAGTTTGTATTCAAGGGCGGAGCAAATCCGTAAACATATTAAGCATTGGATGGGGGCACATACTAGGATATGGGCGCCAACGTTGAGATGAATTTTAAAAATTATTATGAATAAAAAACATGAACATGAAAAACAAAAACATAAAAGGAATATCAACAAAAACTCAGAAATATCACATTTTTATTATCTGCTTTTATCGGGTAGCGCAATTGTCCTTGAATGGTACCTTGAATGTGAAGAAATGAAAGACATAGTTTTTGCAGAATTATTTAATGAATTAATTTCTTTTAAGGACGTATTTTTTTCAGAATTAATTTTAACCAGAGCACCTTTCAGTACATTAAATTATATTTACAAAAATAATTTGGAAACGTTGTTCCTTAATTTAAGTATTGCCTTGCGAATTTTATTAACCAAACCGGTAACAGTTGCAAGTGGTGAACGATCTTTTTCACGGTTAAAATTAATAAAAACGTATCTTAGATCAACTTTATCACTTGCCTTAATTTCAATTGAGAATGACGTTTGTGACGACATTGATAACAACAAAAAAATTAACGATTTTGGGGCAGCAAAAGTATACTTTACATATACTGAGTTTTATTACCTTTATTTTCACTTAGGATGAAATTATATTACGATTAATGTTATAAATATAATTGTTATTAATAATTACTTGATTTAAAATTATATAAAACATGTATTGTTAGTTGTTACGAAAGGTATACCTTATTTTGAAGGGGCGCATATTTTAGGTTTGCATAGGGGTGCCAAAGCAGATTGCTTCGCCCTTTTTTGTATTTTATAAGTTCCGGTCACGATGTGTTTCTATTAGAATTCAAATCAAATACTTATATTATTTTAACAAAAATTCATCATAATTTATTCATTCATCACACATTACAATCAATAATTGATTGTAATTATAAATAAACAAAAAATATATAATTAATTAAATAAATATAAATATTTCCCTTGCAATACCAAACTATATTTATATTGATTTAATTAAATATATATTTTTTGTATATTTATAATTACAATCTAAATTTTAGATGAATTGCAATACAAAATGACTACAATAAAAGTATAAATGGTGAAACTATGGAGAATAAAAAATCATTGATTGTGCTATATTATTTATTTATGCCAAGTTAAAAATAGGTCATAACTTCCAAAATGTTTATTATTAATATACTGAATTTGGAATATCTGTTAATATTTCAACAAATAATGAAATAATTTCATTCAACGTAGTATTTATATACACACACACACACACACACACATATATATATATATATATATATATATATATATATATATATATATATATATATATATATATTATTAACTTTGCAGAAATAAATAAATGTTTATTTATTATTCTCTCACATGTTTGATCATTTAAACTTTCACTGCAGTCATTTTGCTTTGTAATTCATCTAAAATTTTGGTTCTAAACTATAATTATAAATAAATTATATTTATGAAATTTAAAAAAAAATACTAATCGATAAATTAATATTATAAAATGAAATATTTACTCTAAATGCAAAGATCATCCTAATAGATGAGAGCCCCTATATCAGGGGTTCTTAACCTTTTTTACTTCATACCTCACCTAATATTTAATTTTATGTTCTCACCTCCAGCATAATTAATTTATTTTAAGAAAAGATAAGAAACATAATTAGTGGTATACCAACATTACATATATTATTTTATTTTTACCATTTTAATATATATTTATAAAAAAAATTATATTTAATTCATACTGATATAAAAAATTATATTTTATATTAAATTTCATGTTGACAAAATTTATTTATGTGAAAAATTTAAAGAATAATTTCCAAATCTAAAGAATAAAGTTTAAATTTTGAAGATTTTTTTTTAAATAGATTTTTTTTTGTAAATAATTTTAATTTTTAATTTAAAAAAAAACATAACAAAAATAAACAAAATCTCATACCTCCCCCAACACATTAGTATACCTCCCCAAGGGAGGTATACCTCACCGGTTAAGAAACCCTGCCCTATATTATATATCGTTCCAAGGTAAAAGTGTCGATTAAAATTAGAAATTATTAGGCGAATATCGGTAAGTTAAATACAATTGAATAACATAAATTATTAGTGAAAATTGGACAAATTATGCATCATTTGATAAAGATAAATATTTTAAATGTTTTTCATAATAAACATGAAGCAATGCAGTTTTACAGAAAATTATATATATATATATATATATATATATATATATATATATATATATATATATATATATTCATCATTTAGGGGGTTCATATAAATGGAATATGTTCTCTGGATTTCAGCAGCACCGGTACACTTCTTCTTTCGGTTGGCATTGATAATGATCACACAATTGCAGTCTGGAAATGGGAAACCGGTATTATAATTTCATATTTCTTTTTTAATTTCACCCTTTTCAAATTCAGGAACTTTGTTAGCAAAGGCAAACGGCCATACTCAAAGAATATTTTTAGCGGAATTTCGACCGGATTCAGACTCGATCTTTGTTAACGTTGGAGTTAAACATGTCAAATTTTGGACACTAGCAGGGTCCGAATTGATTGCCAAACGGGGAAGGATTCCATCGGACTTTGTAAACCAACCGAGAATGACCACAATGCTCAGTGTTGCTTTTTGCACAGTGAGGGATTATTTTTATTTATTTTTCAGTTATGGCGAGGGATCCTTTCCTACTGGTTCGCCAGTGCCATATTTCCCAATCGACTAACAAAGTACCGTTATAGGAGCGGTAAAGGAAGGAATAAAAATGTCAATAGTAAATGATATGCCAAGCCATGAGTGAGCTAGTGCACTGTGCCTGTACAGAGCAAAATCAGTGCTCAGTAGGCAGTAGACTTTGGATTACAGCATTAATATTAACATTATCAATCATAATAATAGTAGCATTACTGGCATCTGTTGAATGTATATGGTGAAAGATAGTAGAAGCACAGCAATCTAATAATTATTGTGGATATCAATGTGCAGTTATAAATTTGGAGACAGCGGCATAGAAATCTTGGCCTAGGGGTTGCAAAGCGTTAAATCCGTCAATTATGGTTTGCGCGGCCCGTTTGGTGTCACTTGTATGGCTTGTGCGACCAAGCTATTATTAATGAGCATACATTATTATTATTATTATTATTATTATTATTATTATTATTATTATTATTATTATTATTATTATTATTATTATTATTATTATTATTATTATTATTATTATTATTATTGATCTTTTTCTTTAATAATAATAAACATAGAATGACACGACTTACACTGGAGCTATGAATGGTTCTGTATGGGTCTGGAAATCAGGCGTTTTGACTCGCATTGTGGAGAAAGCTCATTCTGGACCGGTTTTTGTCTTGTTCACGACATTGGTTGACGGGTTAATTGTAAGTGGTGGCAAAGAAAAAGGGTATAGCTTTACTATACAAAGGTATTGTAGTATTATTTGAATTAAGCAAAGACACTGGTAGTATCAAATTGTGGGATCAAGAAATGATTAGAAATAAACCCTTTTATTTGGCCGAAGATATTAATGTCCGTGGATCTTCAGAAACGGCGAAACCTTTGGAAGATAAATCTATGGAAGTTATACGATCTATTTCTCGGGTTAAAGTGAGTCTGGATCTACAGAATTTTTAAATTAATATTAATTTGAAAAGGGGAAAATTCTTTTAGGCACACAGGATAATGATATATTAGAAATATTAGAAAAACAAGGAACAGTAAAATATCTGATGCAGGCGCATGGTGAAGGCGTTCTCTGTGGTCTGGCGGTACATCCATTTCTCCCACAATATTCATCAGCTAGTGAAGATGGAACGGTTCGGATTTGGGATCTGGAAACCAAAGTAGGATTTATTTGGGGTTTTTGGTTTTAAAAATTCTATATTCAATTAGTGATTTTGTACAAGCATTCTACAACATTTAAAGATAATATATTCTATTTTTTATATGAAAATTATGGATAATCATGGGACAAAATCACAATAAAATGCGCTGGATTAATAATCTAAATATTATCATTATCGATTGCTATTAACGACTTTTTCAATTACTACAAATCATTTTCCGCTTTTTTTATATAATTTTATTTATTAATTACGGTGTTTTGTAAGTGTAGAGCAGGGGTGGGCAACCTTTTTTGGGCAGGGGGCCGTATGAAAATTAAAATAGTTTGAAGGGCCGCATGCTATTTTGTTTCAATAATCAAGAATTCTAAGCCGGATCAGACAATAAAATCAACACATTTTGAGCAAAAAATGTCAACAAAAAAATACTTAGATGTCCAGTCTTTGTTGAATGTCCTACACTCGTCTTCAATTTTTCTCTTCTTCGATGTTGGCCCACTCATTTCTCATTTCAAAATAGATTTTTAAAAATTTTTAAATTATTTTCTAAATATTAATTAATTAAGTTTGAAATTTTAAACAACAAACCATCCAAACTGTAAAGTTTTAGCAGACACGTTACATTTGCCAACAACGAAAACAGTAAAAGATACTAGTGTTAATTTAACATTATTTTAAAAACCGTTATAACGATTGCGGCGATAATAATAATAATAATATAATAATACAAAGATTTGTAACGATATCGAAAATAAACCTTTGCCCTGGGGATCACAACTAGTACAAGAAAACATCCAACAAGAACAAAAACAGAGGAAAGGTTATTTCTGAATGAAATGTAGGAAAATAATATTTCTTTGCATTTTTTTTTATTTGTTTACGCAGTTTTTAAAAAATATGTGAAAAGTCTAAAGGGCCGCATAAAACGTCTCCGCGGGCCGTAGGTTGCCCACCCCTGGTGTAGAGGTTGCGCAAAATATTTGGTTAAATAAAACAATGCAAATTGAACAGAAACAAAAACGGTACATAAGATGTGTCAGGAATTAAACAAAAATTTATTAAAACGTTATTATTGGAATTGCAGGCTAAAAAATTAAGCCGAATATTGGAAACAAATTGCAATTACAATTATAAAGGAATATAAAATATTATCAATTTGAAATTTGTGTTTATGTAAAATATAAATAAGTATGAAAATACAAACTAATTAATTAATTAATTAAAATTTTGACAATCATATCAAAATTTGGTACGTGAGGCTTTTGAGTAGATTATGACTAGAAATGGTTTTCTTTCAGGTAGCCCGGAAAAAAAGAAAATACCCTACAATTATTGATCGAAACAGTTATAAATAAGCTGATTAATTCAGAATGAAAGTTAGGGAAATCACTTATTCTGTTTACTTAATAAAGGAGACTAGGAGTCAATTAATATCGTTATCCTACGGAAATCTTAGGAAACGCAAAATAAGTAAAATATTAAGCTAAATTAATTTTTTTGCTGCATCACTAGGAATTTTGTATATCATTGGACAAAACCAAATTCACCGGTATGTATGGAATAATAACGTCTATAAATTAGGTTGGTGTGCAAATCATAATTTGTTAGCAATAAATATATTTCAAATCATGAATTTAGTTTTTTAGAATTTTTTTCAATTCAAAGTTTTAATAATTTTTAGCTTAAATTTATTGTTTTTATATTAGTCACTAAGTATTTTCACTTTTTTTACACTCTTTGGCAGAATTGGCCAATATTCACAAAATTCTGTTTTATATTTTCAAATTGATTTTTTTAAGTTCGTCTTTCTAAATTTGTAAATTAAAGTGAAACTTATTGGTATTCATAATGTCTTTATCATTTCCTAATTTCCTTCGATTTTTTCTCGGCAACTCTTTCAATAGGAACATTAAATTCATCAGAGTTTTTGACATTAATTTCTAAATTGTTTTCATTGTTTCTTTAAAATATAAAAATTTAAAATGCAGCATTGTTACACTAAGTGACGATAGTACATAGGTAAGTTTGTGTATTTCTATAATATAAATTTATTGATTTTTTAATATTATAGATGTTGTAATAAAAAAGTCATACTAATTATTTAAATATTTTCATATTGTTATTAATGAAATCATTTTTTCGAGTTGTACTTTAAACATTTATAGGATCAATTTGGATTTTAAATTCCTTTTTCAGATTTAAATTGGTCAGTTTTGAGGTCCATTACGTGTTCCTGGTTGCTTAAAATTTTTAAGTGATAAATCTCCACCTTTAATTCTTGCAGAGCCATAATTTAATTCTTTAAAATCTAACTAACATTTGGATGGTTTCACCCACTTATCTTATTATAATAATTATTGCATTTAATTCTTACAGGAAATTTATTAGTTTTTATTCAAATCAAATGATATTTTTTCTTATTTTATTTTAGTTTTTTATTATTTATTTTCTTTTGATTTCAGGCTCAGGTAAAATATATATAATTTTATGTCGTCATTTTGATGGTGGATTACTAATTTATCGCTATCTATAAATTGTATTTTTAAAACTTATTATTTATGCCATGATATTGCGCTCCATTGTTTGATTGGCACTGCAGATTCACAGATATTCTCCATTAGCTGACTTTTGATTGGACGGAAATCCGCTTTGATTGATTATCTGCCATCAATTGGCACATCCGTTTCATGCTGCCAACATCGCTTTCATTATCAGATATTTCTACATTGTTATTTATTTAATAATTACAGGACTTTTTAAATATTTTTCATCGTGTTCTCGGTACAGTAATAATAATAATAATAATAATAATAATAATAATAATAATAATAATAATAATAATAATAATAATAATAATAATAATAATAATAATAATAATAATAATAATAATAATAATAATAATAATAATAATAATAATAATAATAATAATAATAATAATAATAATAATAACAATAATAATAATAATAATATTAATATTAATAATAATTATAATTATAATAATAATAATTAATATTTATTAATGAACTTTTAAGAAGTTACGTACGATCTTTTAAAAGCCACTGAAAATATTCAAAAAAACAAGGGCTTAAAAGAGCCAATAGGAGATCAAATGAAACTTTTAAGAGGTCTAATATTATTTGAAATAGAACTCAATAATTCAAGAGTGGGGCTCATTAAAAATTTTTCAAAGAGACTTTTTGAGTCCATGTACAATTTTTTCTCGTCTACTAGATTTTACCTTCGTTACCACCAAAGTCTTAATGTTCTTGGAAAGATATAACCTCCTGTATGCATATACCACATAAATGAGCGGGTTATAATATAGGGCTCTACTATAGATTATTTACATGTTCTAGTATATATATATATATGCATGTTAGAATTTGTTTTACGATATTAATATGTATCAATATTAAGATGCTTATTCAAAGTTTGACCACGGGACCTGCAACATGTGTTGATTATTCCCCCAATGGAAATTACTTAGTTATCGGACTTAAGTCCGGAGCTTTCGTTGTTCTCTCTGCCCAATCATACCGATTATTAATACGTAAAAAAGACCGAGGAAAACAAATTACCGACATAAAATTTAGCCCTAACAGTTCACTAATAGCCGTGGGATCCAATGATAATGTGGTGGACATTTATAAATTGGATTCAACCGGAGGCATCACATCTCCATCTCCCTGTCAATCACCGAATAGCGTAGTAACTTTATCTCGCCCTACTTATTGCAAGGATCTTGGCAGTCCGGCAGTCCAAATTGACTTTTCGACTGATGGAAACTTCATTCGATGTGGTTTGGAAGATTATAAAGTGAAAATTTATTCTACATCAACCGGACAGATTGTTAATGAACCGGAAAAAATCGAGAAAATAATCTGGATCAGTTGGTCGAGTGTAGTTGGGGAGGAAGTGGCTGGAATCTGGCCGGACAAATCCGATAAGGCTGATGTGAATACAGCAGTGGTGAGCCACCAGAGCAATGCATTCGTTACGGGAGATGATTACGGTCTTGTGAAGCTTTATTCTTCTTTTCCTGTTCCACGAATCAACAACTCTGCCATGCTACCCAATGGAGTTTTCCGAGGTCACTCATCCAATGTTACCAATGTACGATTTGTTAATGATGATAGCCATTTAGTGAGTACAGGAGGCGAAGATTGCTGGTAAGAGTTATTTTTCTTTGGTAAAATGCATATTCAAAACATATTAATCAAAATTCATCCTAAAGTAACACAACAAGCTAAATATGTCGATCGGATTCCTCTGTGTTTTTGTTATAAATCTTCCAAGGATCGAAAGTATTTATAGTTTCAATTTTGGGTCCTTAATTCATAACAATAGTCAAATTAAATTTTATGGGATGAATTTTTTATTAAAGAATGTTTCATTGATATTCACAAATTTTCGTCATAGCCTTTTTCAAGTGATTTAGTCCATCATTTATTTATTGAGATGACTAGTCACAAAAATATTATTATTTTATATTTTATAATAATCTTATAAAATATATAATATAAAAAAAATAATATTTTTACTACTATTCATCTTAATAAATAAATAATGATCTAAATCACTTGAAAAATGCTGTGACGAAAATTTGTGAATATCACTAAAATCATCTGATTTATAGTCAATCAATAAAAATATTCTTTATGTCATTACAAAATGAAAAGCAATCAGAGGTAAAAACTAGAAAAAATTCTTTCAATAAATCTTATGAATCGGAATATATTTTTTAAAGCGAGGTTGCTAATAACAATATCTAAAATAATACTTTGTCGTAGATTTTCAATTTATTTGCTTCAATTCTGATTCTCGTGGCGAAATCACATTTTTCTCTGAATTTTCTTGAACTATAATTTCAGATTTTCTTAATATTGCTAGGTTTTCCTGAGCATTTTTCCGAGGTCTATTTAAATAAAATTCTAAATTTTATTTTCTTCTATGCATTCAATTTCATCAAGCATTTTTTTATGGAAAGTACTTTAGAAAAAATCAATTTTCAAATCTTTTTTTCCCTATATTGATTTGAGATTGAAGATTTTTTTAATATTCTTTAAATGATCTTCAATTTCCACCGATCCATTCTTCTCAAACTTCGTGAAGATTGCAGTTTCTTTCTAAAATCGTGTTGAATTTAGCGGGCCTCAAAATTATACACCTTGAACCACATACGCTGCGGATGTCGCAGGTTGGTCACCCTTAATGGAGATAAAGCTTAGGTTAATTTAAATTCTTCGGCAGTTCTAATTGCGTCGGCATTTTACTTTTTTTATTGACCTTTATGTACATAACTTGTACTTGTCGATGAATAACATTTTCCTTGTCCAAACCTGTAGTTATTATGCCAGGAACAGATTTTTCTTTAAATTTATTCAAGAAATTTTATATTTCCAGTAGTTCTTTTCATGGTATCTTTAAGCTGTGGGGAAGAATTCGGTAATTTGATTGTAAAACAAATGCACTTTTTTAAATCCTTTTAGATTTTTATTTCACTCCGCTAATGAAGGTGTAATTATTATAAGCTTAATATCGGGAGATTGAAAAAATTCGTGCCCGATTTTCATAGATAGCAGAAGCACACTTTTTTTTGACTATGCTGATGTTTCCTTAATATTGAAAATGGAAACTGAAAAGTTACATTTCCAGATGTATCTTCTTTTACTTCTTCAACAGAATTATCATTTGTTTCTTCATTTTCAAAACTTTTATTTTCATATTTTTCTACTAGACATACAAGAGATGTTCGTCAAATTTTGGATTAATTTCAAAACATGGAAAATCATCGCATTTAGCATTCACTTCTTTAACACTATTCCATGCTTTCGAAATCCAAGATACTGCTTGATATAAATCAATCTTTTTGCATCATATCTCTTGTGTAACGTTATTATCTAAATTAAAATTTATTGTAAGGCTCAAAAATTTCTTATAATAGTCTTTAAAACTTTTTATAATACCTTGGTGGCAGAATAAGAAATGAGGTATTTGGTGGGAAAAAGAATAATAAAATTAAGAACATACCTTTCACCTACGATTTTAGATTCTACAATTATTTTTTCCGATGCTATCAAATTCCCGGAAATAAAAGAATTATTTCAACCATTTTATGCTTTAAAATCATTATTTCCTAAGTGATTTACTAATTCTAATGGTTTTTGCTGTAATGTATCACCACTGACACTGATATTCCTTGTTCTCTGGATCTGGAACCATTCATACAAGATGGCATCAATTTGAAATCCACTACTTAAATGTATTTTTCGTTTTTGTTTGGTGTTAAAGTTTGAATTCTAAATGGAGTCTCTGGATTTCATAAGATTATTTATACAACCTAATGAAAGATTGTATTTTGATGAAAGAAAGCGTTGAGAACAACCTTTATCTTCATCGAATAATTTTAACAAAATCTGTTTCTCTTCAATACTTAGATCCTTTTACTTTCGTTTTGAATTTGTGTTTTTCATGTTCATAAAAGACAGTTAAAATTGAAATATTTAAACAACAAATTGTATAAATTATTGATTTATTTTACACTATTTTTTGTTCATTGCTCAAAATAAACAGTGTTAATATTATAAAACATAATTTACCATTCAAAATATGTTATTTCTAATAATTTTTACTTAAATGTTCATATTAAACTCTGTTCCTATTAAACAGGATTGACTGTATTTTGTTTTTGATGATTTTAAGTTATTTTATACCTTTACTGAAGCGATAAAATTATTTTAATTATTATAATTCAACAATTTATAAATAACATTTGTTTAAATACACCATTTTTAAAATAAATTTTCTACATGTAGATAAATATGCACACTGCCCACTACACGCACACATACTCATTAGTGGCATACAGACAGATGTAAAAATATCCGGTTTTATCTACATCCATCAAAATGATTAATGAGCACATAATTTTGAGTTAATTTCACATTGGTCTATTATCTATGCAGCTGCAAAAATGTCAATTGAATCTGACACACAAATTGTCTGTTTATAGCAGATTCAATTTGCAAATGATCTATTTTTTTATTAAATTTTTAAATTTGCAAATCAATTTAAATATTTGCTATTGTTTTTTTAAGATTAAGTGAAAATTTCGTTTCTATTTCAGTACTATTATTGATATGTAGAGTTACATGAATTTTTATAAAGAATCTAGAGAACTCGAAGTAGATGTTTGATGAAAGTTAGAAATGTTTTGATTCTCCATTTTTACGACAGAAAATGATGCTCATATGCTGAAATTATTTTCACTGTTAATCTTAGTCTCATTAAAAAGAAATTATCCAGTTATTTCTCCTAGTGATAAGCCACAATACATAATGTTGCACGCCATAACAAGTGTGCGAATTATTTAAACCTTTTAATATAGCTTCATTACTCTACACAATCCTTGTTGGAAAATGTGCATTTTTTACACATCTTGCCAAATACCATTCTCAACACTCCATTTTTCGATTTGGAACTTGGTCACTGATCTTGAAATACGGCTCTTTTGAAATTGTTGCGTTACGGCTCGTTTGAGCAAATTTTCTAGGACCTTTATAAGTCAGTGCTTATAGGAGGATTCCTTTGACATCGTTTTCAAACTTATATCGGATTTGAATGATGGTAAGTTTTATAGGGGGATCTGTATGAAATGCTCTCCAAAACTGTTTTGATACTTCAATTGCGTACATTTTTGGGGACCGGCTTTATGTTTCTATATATATTTTCATGCATATTTACAACTGTATATTTTCAGCGTGTTCGTGTGGAAATGCAGTTGATACCTGCCATACTGTCAAAATGCTTGCTTAATTATATTTAGTTCTAATATATTCTTTATTACATATCTTTTATCTATGATTTGCTTTTTATTTGATGTCTAATTTTGATATGATGCAAATATATTTTTATATTATGAGACTAAGAGGTTTTTAACTTAATAATTAAATTGTTCTTGGATCAAATATTTCTACAAATTAATTCAGGCGTCCGTGGGGCACCATACAAGAAAGACATTTGGAAAACTTATAATATTTACAGGACACAACAGGAAACAAACATAGACTTGTTGGGGTTAACAAAATTCACAAAAGTAAAATGGAAAATCAATAAATACATTGATATTCGAAATAATAATTAAAAAGGCAAAATCAATTAAAAATTATAAAATAAATATTTATCGGGGGAAACGGGTATGGGCGGATGCTAAGTGACGAGACGAATCAAAATATAATAAAATTAACTCGATTGGGGTCCCCAGAAGGAAATATTTAATAAAAATAGAAATAAATTAAAAATTAATTGGCTAATGGGAAGTGCAAGCCAACAGAAAACCCAAACAGTATGAGAAACCCGGAACGTCAAAAAACTTTATAATTACGGAAAACGAAATCGGTTGACGAAGGAAACCCGGGATAAAAGGGGAACTCACCACCAATATAATTATTATAAATAAACGGAAACCCCGGGAACCCTGAAGTATCTAATTTAGTTTTAGAAAGAGACATGTCGAAAATGCCAAAACCAATTTGGTTTGCGGGTGACCTGATTTGCGAGATGGGTATTAAAAGGAAAGGCAAATGAACAAAATTTCCAGTTGGTCGAAGAGAATATTTCCGAGAGTTCAGCAAAGAAGGTAATAATCTTAGAAGGGATATCAATCAGATATCAACAAATTAAAGGATTGTGCAACAGACAGGGACATCTCCCTTTGGAAGACGTTTCCCTACGCATTGATTGCGAATTTGTGCAGAGTAATTGTGCAAAGGATTGTAAATTGAATCGATTTTTGTGAAGGTTGTGAATAAAGTTGTGATATATAGATTGAAAATCAATCATATTGTGTTGGGTTAATGGAATTGTCTATAAATTATATCGTCTATAAATTATATATCATTATCACTTCTACGTAGCACTTCTTCACATTTTGGAATTTTCATTTCGTCGATTTTGAAACATTCAACGCACATTATTTATTTCTTCAGTTAGTGCTTATTGAAATATTTAAAGAAAACAGATTAAAGGTGAACAGAAAATTAAAGACTTTTACTCATTCAAAAAATAAATGATTTTGTGAAATATAGCTTTATTTTAGCTTCAAAGATCAAAACGTTTCCTATGAATTGAAAGCTGTCTATAAATGGTTTTTCAATGAAATAATTTAATACTGAATTTTATCTGGTAAAATTTTACAGCTAGAATAAATAGACCAGTATTATGTGGGACTGTTCCGGATTTGAGTTGTTTGTCCCTCACTGAAAACTGCGCCGGAAAGTCGCAAATAAATGTTTTAACATTTTACAAATGCTCTGTTTCTTCTACTTTATTTTAGATAGTGTTTTTCTATCAAGCAGCAACAAATCCTGTATCAAATTATTTGTAGTACAAAAAATATTTTGCTTAATTAATTTACTAGGAATAAATTTTATTTTCAATTTCTGAAGTAAATAATGCATTATATTAAAGCGCGAATTAATAATCTATGAAAACTCTGTCCAATAATGTGTTAAGTGATTTTTTAAAATTTTGATTTGGATATGTCCCATAGTCCAATAAAAATATCTGATCACATTAAGCTCAAGTCAATTTACTTCTACAAGGACTTTCTATAATCATCTTATGAAGCTCTTTTCATTTGGAATATTAACCATTCTGTGAGAAGGTAAAATTTTAATGGTACGTGTACACTTATCCAGGCGTCTATTAATCTTGAGGACACTATCCTGTAGACAGTTAATACCGATACATATAATAGTTGCGCAAGTTCATGTGACCTGAAATATTGCTTCGTTGTTTGAAGAAATCAGTAAAGGAAAAGAGAACATTGCTTTAGTAATATTTTGAATTTTGAAAACATCGTGAAAATGCAAATGGAATGATTATATAAAAAAGTCACTCAAAACGTGAAATTTCATTGCAGAGAGAAACTGACAACGGAAGGAAATGCAATTGTAACAGTGCGAATCTGGTTGCAAACACATGGAAGTAAGAAAGCAACATTGCAAATTGAGTCACAGTATGAAGGATGAAGAAAAAGTTGTTAAAAATTGGTGCTTTACCAGGTTCAGTTCAAAGAACTTTGAATTGAATGTTTACCCGATAATCATCATTACACATTTTTCTACTAAAAAGTATCACAATCTACTAAGTTCTGCATCGACATATTAACAAATTGATGAAAGTTAGACATGGAAAAAACATTCCATTATTCCCAGTATATTTTTAGACTGCATGACTCAGGTTTAGGGGTTCAACTTATCGATCTTGACGGAGACGTGTTGAGGGAGAAATTAGCTAGAATTCAAACTTTGATTGAAGATTGAATCTTTGCACCTGTATCCAGGTGTTCTTCAAACTTCATTCCTTCCATTTTATATTTGGGAATAGAATAAATCCTGTCGGAGTGTATTGCGTAATGCAAAACCAAACGTCAGATTCATGCCACCAAAAGAATACAATTTTAAAAACTCTTATTATTGCTCTAACGCCAACGAAAACTTTGATTTTGAGAGCAGCAATGACGTTATCCATTGCTGAATTTCTTACAGCAACAGTAACAGGTGGTTATTTTCACCTTTGACTGAGCAAAGTCTGTGATATTGGCATGAAGATGAATTACTAAAATGATTATTCCGTCAGTGACTTTTTACATCATTAATGTTTGTTCCAATACATAACGTAATGGCATTATTTGATCCTCTTTCCTACAACATTCAGGGTCTCGATCACATGAATGAATTACTGGGTTTCTTTGAACACATGTCCAAACACTCTTTCTAGTTGAAGTATGGAATCAGAACGAGGCGGTGAATTGCCGGAATTGAGCGAACAAACTCAGTTGAAGGGCGGCATCATGGTTTATAGTCACTCTTTCGATGCTATCACCCAATAAGCTGAAAGTTTTTAAACTACATCAGAAAGGACATCAATATACAAGTAACGCCGCTGTTGGGCCAGAACACAGACGGCCTTGTAAATGTTTAAATGAATCGGTAACACACATGCAAATATAACATGCAGATTTAAAATCAAACCTATTAAAACATCAATTAACCCTACCAAAATGTGAGAAAGAGAACAATTAAATATAAAATTATAAACACAAAAATAAATTAAAATAATAACAAAGTGCAACAAGATCCGCACGAAATAAACATAAACATAACACGAAAACCCAACAATTTGACCGAAATTTGACAATTTAACAAAAATGCGAAATTTCATGAAAATGAATTAAAAATCAAATAATTTGAATTAAAAATAATTCAATTAAAAATTTAAAAGAAAAATTGTCAAATAAAATTTAAAAATAATAAAATTAAAGATTAGAATATACCAGAAAATCCCAAGGTCAAATTTTGTTTTACTAAATCAAAATGAACACGCAAGGTTAGGGTCGTACAATAGGTATATATACCGATTCATTTTTACTCAATTTTAATCAGTTTTTCATAAGCTTGAAAACAGTTTAGAATCGTTCTTTAAATCGTTTTTACAAAACTTGAAGCCAGTACAGAATTACGATGTAAGTGGGAGTATTGTTCGGAACTCTCTCCACGTCGCATCCTCGCAACCTCGATTGAGCTCTGCTTGGGTGTCGACGTGGGGAGAGCGGTGTGTTATTTATTTTATGATGAATGTATCGGGTAACTTATATTTTAATAAATTATTTAAATAGAATCAAAACTTCGTTTTATATTGTCGAAATTTTTCCGGCCCACAGCCGAAACATACTACAAGATAATAAAATCAAACACACAATTAGTAATCGTGTAAGTGCGTGTATTATCGCCAATGATTCGTGCCCGTGAAGGTTCCAGCGTGAGAACGCAGGAACTGGAACGTCAATATCATTCCGTATAGGGGAAAAAGGGAAATATTCTTTTGGCTGTTTCCTCGTCTCCCAATTCCCATAAACTCGACCTAAATTATATTCACATACGGCTCAAAATCATCACACGAGTAGTCCAGTGGGCACTCATTAACTATAATATGAACATAATGCGCCTAAGGTCAACCAAAGGAAAGGTAACGGGGAAATAGAAAAATGAAATCGTTGTTATGAACTTAATATGTACGTTTTAGCTAAAATTAAACGAAATATAGTTATAAGTTTTAAGCTGTTGTTTTGTACTAAAACTAATAAAGTAGTCGTTATAAACTTTCGTTGTTATAGACTTCTAATATCGTATGGATAGTCAAAATTATTTGAGTAAACGTAAATTACTGTAGTAGTCATAAACTTCTAATATCACGTTGAGAGTCCACCGAAATTTCTCGAGTAAAAATAACGTGTTGCAGTTATTATAACTCTCTAGTATAAAGTCCAAGATCAAGATAATCATTTAAAGTAAAGAATAGAATAATGTAGTTATGTAAATTTCGAATAAAAGATGTTAACGATAATAGAACTTCTTAAATGGGATATGGTAATTGTTGTGACTTATAATATGACATTTGAAGTTTAGTAAAATTGCAACGAGATAGATGAAAGAAATTAATAACTAGGGACTCTCGGGATAACGTTTAAAAACCCACGAAAATTTAAATAGCTTGAAGCTAAATAAATCACTAATAAAACTTTTCTAGTTGATCCCCATAATATATATACGCCAAATCGAGGACCAAAAGAAAATCCATAAGATTTCTAAATGTAACGACTAGATAAAGTGGACGATAGAGTTTTTCGATGCAACCTCCAACCCTAATAAAACTTACCAGATATCTAACATTAAGTTTTTCGTTTACCAAGCTACTCCAAATCAATGTTAACATTCTCGATAAAAAACCGGAAAAGTAATGAGGGATAAGTATTTCAAACCATAGGAATTTCCAATCAGACTCTGAACGCTAAGATTCTTTGAAAAAACCCAGAACCACGTTAGCATGGATCGTAGTAAAAAATCCTCTCCAACAAATTAAATTCAGATAATTGAGAAGCAATCTTTTGTTGACATCGGCAATAAAAATGATCGTTTAATATATAGAGACTCATATCTTCATGACGCAACCAAAATTTTAGGGCAGAATCAATGTTCAAATAAAAGATAAGCCAGACACACAACTGAAAATCCTATTAAAGGAGATCACTGAAACGAATCTGCATCGAACTATTCACTAATAATTACCACCAAACATTCCCTTGCATAGAATAAAAAAAATAAAAATAAATACCCCGCCTATCACAGTTCCGCAACCTCTTCATCTATTAAATCAACTACAAATACCAACTCGAAAACATTTATTTAATCAAATAATTCCACCCAAAATTCGGAAAGTGGCAAGAAGAAATTTTCTTTAGCCGACGGTCGTTCACTAGAAATCGAAGCCCTAAAATAATAGAAAGTTAAAATTGTAGAATCTAGCCCTCGAATAACACTTACGATTATAATAAGTTCACTAAACAGTTCGCCGCCAAAAACGCGTTATCATTCACCCGATTGGCTACAGGCAGATTGGTTAGATTCTAGGAACCTCAACAATAGTCAAGGGGTATTTTTGATTGGTAGAGGACCTTTTTCCAAAATACCATTTTTTCAAAAAGCAATTAATTTTTTCATAAAATTTTAACTGTTAAAAATTTTTATTAAAAGCAATGACTAGATTTACACTAATACAGCTAAAAATAAACAAAATTAATTGAATATTTATTCAAATTAAGGAGGCGATAAAGGTTAGGTAACTATTAATATCATAAGGCTTACCATTCTTATTCTTTATTATTTTTTGTAGGAATTTAAGCATTTAATTAACATTTAATTAATTAAAATCAATTTGCTAATTAAAATAAAGACTTTATCAATTCATGGATTGTAATAATAAATTCTACTGACTACAAATCTTTCATATTCCTGTATTTTTAATTTTAAAATTTGAATTAATTTCTTAAAAAATTTTAAAAGATTTTTACAGTAATAATATTAATTTATTTTCGGAAAAATGGTATTTCAAAAGAACCGTTATTAATTTTTAATTCTATAAATTTTTTAAAAATTTTGAAAATTTTTATAACAGTCGATTTATTTTTGTTAAAATGAAATTTATTCGTTCTTTATTTAGTTTTTTAATTTTAAAAAATTAAAAATATCATAGATTAAAAAACTTTATAAATAAAATTACATTAAAAAGTATTATAATGAAAATATAAAAATGAAGCAGTAGGAATAATAAAAATGATAATTAAATAAATATTTACATATTAACACCTAAAAAAATCCGAAATGTTTATTGGCAATATAGGAATACAAAGAAAATGAGTAATTACTGCTTACAAATTTTTATTTTTTTTGAGCTTTTACCTCATTTGCAATTTACCAGGAGCAGTGGAGCCAGAACCTTCAAATGAGGAGTTTAAAAAATACGGAAAACATAACTTAAGTTAAAAGAAAATTTTTCATAAAGTATAAAAAATCCAAATCATTAATACCATTGAAAATGAGGAAGATTTTTATAAATTTGGGAAGTTAACGGAAATTTCCAAAGCTTCATAAATCAAAAATTATCAAAAATTTGGATTTGTCAAAAGGTAAAAAAGATGGCAGCCAAAACAAATTTCTAAGGAACAGAGGAATAGTTTATTCAAATATGGAAACTTTTTAAAAACAAATTTTAGTTTTCAATTAATCGGACTTACATTTATTCGAAAATAATTCCATTAATTTACATAAATTGGCATAAATTCCTAAAAAAACCTAAAAAAACTAATTAAAACTAAATTTATAATAAATGATGATTAAAAGTATTATTTAAGAGCTTGAATAATGATATCGTAAATATACGAGATCACAATCCAAGCCCTAAAATTTACTTTATTAAAAAATTTAACTGTCAGCCATTTCAAAAATGGGTAATTCATAAACTTAACCATAATTGTAATTTGTTGTTCATTAAAACTTCTATTATAGAACTTTTTAATGAATTGAATCAGGTGTATAATCAACTCCTATAACTTGCAAGGTGGTGTATAAGAATTGTGTGTTGTGTTAATTTGTTTTTCTAAACCATTTGGAAACCTTCACCTGGTTTCATGGAAATCCTTTATCTATAATAAAAAAGTCAATGAACTTACATTATAGACACATACAGTTACATGTCTTGATTTTTGATATTGTATGGAATAGCATCATTTTACATATAGATTAGGAAAGTGGCAGAAAAAATAACTTTAAGTACAACATAATAAAAATGTATACAAACTTTCAATACATGGCAATGTTGCATTTAAAAGTTTTTTTTTTAAAGATACAATTACAGATAAAAAATTAGAATTTAATGTTATTATTCAATGCGTTGTCGAGAAAATAAATAGATAAAATAATAAATAATAAAGCCGCATTTCATTTTAAACTTTTATTGTGAATGCAAAAAGTTTATTTTACTCTATAATTTGCAAATTTGAAGTGATAAATTTTGTAAAAATATATGAAAATAGGAACTTTAAGTTAAAAAATTAATACATTTTACTTTTAAATGAAATAAATCCCAAACTTTGTAAATTCAAAATTTTCAAAAAGAATTGTTGACAAATTATGAGTCATCTGTTGATTTACACACCAACCTGTATTATAAATGACACTATTCCATAAACCCAGGTGCACAATTAAAACTTTATTGACTGTAACAAAACTTTAAACAAATGGCTAAATTGACACAAGCTTTCATAAATTATTAATGTTAATGACAAATAATAAAGGAAAATGGTAAGTAAAAAATTATATTTTTTGTTATATTACATTTATTTTAAATTTATTTAAAATATTTATAGATTTTAAAATATATTTTTGAATATCTGTTACAACCATAAACGACTTAACGGTTATTGAAATATGTATCACTTAAAATATCGCAACGTAATATTTGAGGTACAATCACTACAACTCCTGTGTATGATGTAAAAAAGCATATATATATATTCACTTCAATTTTGATTTAATTAATCGCGTCTTATTATGAATTTTAGGTTAATTTATGCTATCTTTTTAATAAAAGTAAGATTTATTAATTTTTTATTTAACTAAAATTTTAAGATTTCTTTAATCGTTTTCGTTCACATATAATTTCGGGAAATTTTGTTTTATCTGATTGTAATCACTAAAAATATTAACTTCTAAATTATTATTTCCCTTAAAAATGACGTTTTTCAAAAATGTGCTTCTATATTTTTTATTATTTCCGGTAATCTATCATTATCTCTCGAATTTCTTAAAAAGCTTTAAACTGGAACGTTATTAAATAAATTATATTTTATGTTACTTCTTTCTTACTGGTGAAAAGGTTGACCGTGAAAAAGTGCTTAAAGTATCCTCAAATTGGATATATTTATAATTTAAAATGCCTATAATAAATGATTGTGTCCATAATTTTTATCCATGTTCTGTTTTGAGGATCCATCTAAACAAGTTATTGATAAGGATTCCAGAATATTTTAATTAATAATATGGAATAAAAATATGAAAAATAATAAAATTTGTTTAAAATTTTAAAAACTTTCTTTTACGTTGATTTAAATAAAAATATAATTTAAAATTAAAAAATCAAAAAATCAAAAGTTTTATGGCCCCCGTAAATAAATAAAAATTTCAAGATTCTTTTTATTTGATTTGATAAAATTAAATTTTAAAAATTTGTGATAATATAAAATATGTTTATAAAAAATTGCGACATAAATGTAAACGTTACAAAAATATTTTAAATTCCACATTTTATATATTTTTAAATTTAGTATAGGTAAATAATGAATCTACCTGTAAAAAAATTGAACTTATTTTTTAAAAAGTTTTTCGAATATATTTTAAAAACTAAAAATCAATATTAATTGAGTAAATATTCATGTAAAATATTAAAAAAATTTAAATAATATTTATTTAATAATTTTATCCAATAAGATCGTTTTAAATATTAAATATTTATTTTTTTTAAATGATTTATTAGAATTCATTTTGATAACATATCAGAATTAATTTATAAATGGATTCAAACAATTCAATAGAAAAGAACGAGGATATTGTCATAATTCACGAAGTGATCCAAAAACTTTTTAAGCTGGCTCTTCATGCAAATCCTATCATAAAATTAAAAGCTTACCGTGATTTAAGAAAGATAACAGATTTATCCAACATAAACATAAACTTATTTCTAATAGATATGGGAATATTTGGAATAATCAGGATGGGAATAAAAGAGGGTCCTTATTTCATGATCCAATATGAAGCTCTCGTAATCATCAAAAATCTTTTCAATTGTTCATCAACTTTTTCAAACTTAGTATTGAAATCGGGCGTCCTAGAACTAATAAAACCGTTTTTGGGAAGCCCCATTAAAGAAATTGCGTTGACAGTTCTCGATATTGCCAAAGCCATTCATGCTATCGCAACTGGTAGCCAGTAATTTGTTTTTCAATAAATTTTTAGATTCCTATTCTAACGAAGTTGTTTGTGTTTATTAATCTAAATTATTGTTATTTCTTTAGTCAGTGAAAATATTGGTAGCTGTGATGTTGGTATCGTCATTATTGGTATCATCATTATTGGTATCATCATTATTGGTATCATCATTATTGGTATCATCATTATTGGTATCATCATTATTGGTATCATCATTATTGGTATCATCATTATTGGTATCATCATTATTGGTATCATCATTATTGGTATCATCATTATTGGTATCATCATTATTGGTATCATCATTATTGGTATCATCATTATTGGTATCATCATTATTGGTATCATCATTATTGGTATCATCATTATTGGTATCATCATTATTGGTATCATCATTATTGGTATCATCATTATTGGTATCATCATTATTGTATCATCATTATTGGTATCATCATTATTGGTATCATCATTATTGGTATCATCATTATTGGTATCATCATTATTGGTATCATCATTATTGGTATCATCATTATTGGTATCATCATTATTGGTATCATCATTATTGGTATCATCATTATTGGTATCATCATTATTGGTATCATCATTATTGGTATCATCATTATTGGTATCATCATTATTGGTATCATCATTATTGGTATCATCATTATTGGTATCATCATTATTGGTATCATCATTATTGGTATCATCATTATTGGTATCATCATTATTGGTATCATCATTATTGGTATCATCATTATTGGTATCATCATTATTGGTATCATCATTATTGGTATCATCATTATTGGTATCATCATTATTGGTATCATCATTATTGGTATCATCATTATTGGTATCATCATTATTGGTATCATCATTATTGGTATCATCATTATTGGTATCATCATTATTGGTATCATCATTATTGGTATCATCATTATTGGTATCATCATTATTGGTATCATCATTATTGGTATCATCATTATTGGTATCATCATTATTGGTATCATCATTATTGGTATCATCATTATTGGTATCATTATTATTGGTATCATCATTATTGGTATCATCATTATTGGTATCATCATTATTTTATTTTTTTTAATTTTTTTTATTATTTTGTTTATTGTTTTATTATTTTATTATTTTATTTATTTTGTTTAATTTTTTGTTTATTTTTTATTATTTTGTTTATTTTTATTATTATTATTGTTATTATTATTATTGTTATTATTATTATTGTTATTATTATTATTATTAATATTGTTTATTATTATTATTATTATTTATTTCATCATGCAACCATATTTCTAAAATCTATTAATATAAAGATTTATCGTTTTTAATGTACTAATTACTCATATTTTTGTTAACTATGCATTTGTATTGCAATGTCTTTGTTAATCGTCTACTTGTTTTGAAACATAATTTTATCCGTTCATTTCAGAAATTTGCTATAAAGAGTCTAAAAATATGTTGAAATTAAAAATGTGAAAACTGAAGATACTCAGAAAGCAGAAAAATTATAATTGATATTAGTAATTCTGTGTTTATCAAATCTATTTGTAATAAGATATATTTTATAAGTAATACAACAACTGTAAAATAAAAATCTGTAATATTAAACAGATTTCTATTAATATTATTAATTAATACTATTAATTAATACTATTATTATTATTATTATTATTATTTTTATAATAATTTAACTTTTTATTATTATTACCATTTCATTAACAATATTTTCGTCTATTATAATTTTATTATCAACCATTTTTTCATCATGTGTATCATCAACATTTATAAACTAAAAGCTTTCGGAATCTTTTGACTAGAGGAATCATTTTAGTAGGTAGATTAGAGATTTCTATCACGCTTTGAGTTATCACGTATGAAACCTTTCTTCCGTTATCCTAGAAATTTTTTCTGAAATTTTAAATCTATAAAATCTTAATTATTAAATTTTCGATTTTCGAAATTTTACCTTGCCAGGGGTTAGTTTTTTTAAAGTTTTTATATATTTATTAACATTTTTTCTAAAATGCGAATTAGACTTGAAAACATTTGTTAGAATTGAATGAATAACTTTTATTTTATAAAAAATTTTTAATGTTTTTATTTTAATTTATTAAATTTCTAATATTTGTAAATTGGTTTAGATATATATATTTGTTGAATACATTTGAGTGAAAGAAAATATCAATCAGAGAAGAAGAGGAGAAATCAAAAGTTTAGTTAAATTTAGGTTATGAGTATTCAGGGCCGCTTATCGGTCGAAATATTTCATATTTTATGAATAAACATTGCGGAAATTGACTAACATTGTTATTTATTTAAATTTTGTTTAATAATAATAATAATAATAATCCTCTTCAAGAAACTGAGGATCGAAACTTTTTTCAGCAACATATTATTACTTTGCAGCAAGGACTTATTTTATTATTCACTTATCCGATATCTTAATTCATGATGCTACTAAGTAATCAGCGTTTAATAATAATAACATTAATAATAAAAAACGTGAATAACCTTTCCAAATTTAAAGATAATAGCGACTATAAAACTTGTATATGTGATAATTAAAAAAATTTAATTAATAATTTTATTTTTTCATAAAACAACAAATTTTTTGAAACGTCTATAGCTTTTTATGTTTGAATCAATTTCTTTTACTTTTATATTGAGTTCCTTTGGTGCAATTTTTGGTTCAATTATATAATAATTAGTCTGAGACAGATTTCTTAAATACGTTTCATGTACACGAAACCCATAACAATTCGTGGCTATTTTGACCCTTTTTTGTTATGTAATTAATAATCACTAAATATAATCACTGATTATATTTACATCCTATGACAATTTAAATATATCAAATGGTTATGCCAATGTATGCAGTATTTGTGGTAATTAATTAAAAATTAATATTGATCAGGGAAACAGGTATGGTTGAACCCCAAATCTAGAGATGAACTGAAATAATAAAAATTTATGAAGGGTTTTGGTGGCCATGTAAAATCCATATAATTTCCAAATAATTAATAACACAATAAAATCCCTTGGTTATTGAATGTTTTACTTTTGGAATTATTAGAGACTATAGAGAATCTAAATTGGATGTTTGAGAAATAATTACCATGGGTTTCAAAAACAATTTGACCCGAAATTGCAAGACTAATTGTTGAGCATGCCAAGATTATTATTTACCAGCGATTAAATTGTTGTCAGAAAAAGTGGTATAAAAAGAAGCATTGAAATGAGATAATTCTGCCAGTTGGTCGAAGAAAAATACATCGAAGGAATCATATATAGAAAAGCAACCAGAGGTTAGTGAAACCAAATAAATAAACTTTCAATATAAATCTAAATCAACCTATCCCTCAAGCCAAAGTAATTTTCCATTGGGTTAGACGTTAGCAAATTAACTTTACCTTAGTTTAATTTACTTTAGACATTTTAATTTACTTTAAGCTCTTTAATTTACTTTAATTTAATAATTATAAATTATTTATATCAAGACTATTAAATCATATTTGACAGAAAATATCCAGACCATATTTGTCGCTAAAAAACATTTACATCGAGAATTTATTTGTAGGCTTTTTAACGGTAGGCGAATCAATGAATTTTTATCTAGAGGCCATGTTTGCCTACGAAAATTCTTGTAGCTCACGGGAACACGTGGGGTTTTTTTATCGAGAGACTATAATTTTTATTATTTGTATTATCAATAGTATTTTTGTGCTAATCCATTGTGGCACTATCTTACAACGAGACCCCAGACTATAATCAAAAAAATTATGATATAAAAAATTTATTTTTAAAAAATTTACGTTGTACAAATTTGAATAAAAAATTTAATTACAATTTTGTATTGAAAAATGCATTGTGAAATCCCGACTACAGTTAGAAAAATTTGAGTTAACATTTTCATTGGAAAATATTTATTTATAAATTTTCAAAAATTGCACTAAAAAATTATTTAAAAATACTCCTTGACTTTAGTCATAAAAATTTTTAATTAAAAATTATGTGATTACATAATTGAGATTAAATTACGTCATTATATCACTACGGCTATGTACCTACCAATAACCCAAAATCCATAATAAATAAATAGCTTTAATTTATAAAAATATATTATTAAAATTAAAAAATTAAAATAATAAAAAACCAAAATTAATTGAAAAATATAACTTTGAAATTATTATTTTGCTTATTTAATAATCGAAACTTTTTTCAACAATGTAATTATTACTTCGCAGCATGGGCTGATTTTGTTACTCACTTATCTGATATATTAATTTATACTGCTACCAAGAAATCACCGTTTTATACTTATATTTGCTTATAATATTTGTCATTTCTGTAGATAATTTATAAAAGCTGCTGTATAAGGAATCAAGGACAGTTACACAACGAACATAAATCACATGCAAATTTTAACCATAATTCAATCAAACTGTAAATTTCTAAATTTTCACCGAATAAAACAATTTTTTTATTTATAAAAAAATCCAAAATAAAATTTTCATAAATTTTTCGCATCTGAAAAATCATGACGAACTGAAATTCTTATACAAATCAAGAATTCGTATTGAACCGATTGTTTTATTAGGTTGTTCTAATGTATTCAATGTTCTAACCATACCAATATCCTTACTAACAAATTAATTAAAAAAAGACATGCACTAAAGACAGAAATTTAATACTTACAAATTATTAACCATACACTTTATATAGATTTTATCATTTTTTATCAAATTCGTATTATGGACAAATGTTTCGAATTTTATCAGTTTGTCCCCGAGTCCCGTGTTCTTCTCACTTTTCGGTTTCTTCCAGGCTTCGTTAGTCCGATAACAACTGAACTTCAAGGAACAGGATGCAAATTCTGTTGCATTTGTTTGATCTATTAGAGAAATAAAAACTTCCATTTGATACGGCCATTCAATAACATTGTCATATGGGCCTGGGATCAAACAAAATCCCGCGCATAAATATTCTTCTGCCTTCCACAAACGCAAACACATTTTGCACCCTTTTGATTGGGAAAAAAATGAATCACTATTTACTTTTCCATTGTTCGACTTTATCGCCTCATTCCATACTTTAGAAAAGTTATCAATTCTCCAATAAAAATAACCGCTCTTTTCGCTTTTTACCGATTCGAATTCAATTTCCATTATTTTAATTTGGAATTCTTTCTTCGTGCTATCCACATTTTCTCTCATTTCATGAAGATCCTGAGATAATTTATCTATCTTCTCTTGAAGCTTCTCAACTATGCCTGATAGCTTTTGCTGAATTCTTAAATCAAGTTATTCTTCTCGGAAATATTTTACTTGTTCATCATAGGTCTGCTCTGAAACCGTTCTGAGATTCATTACGTTCTGGGACTCTGATCCTGATTTCATTTGGATATCCAGGATTGATTCCTTGATTTCAAACATAATCATTAACAAACAATCTTTGATATATACAAAAGAGAAATTTTCATTAAAAGTCAAAAACATATGTAAACAAATGTAAAGGTTTTTTATCATTGAAAAGCACAATTCCGACAGTCTAAAGCAATGGTTCTCAACCGGTGGTTCATCGCTATGCTTAAATGGCTTGGTGGTTATATTGCTGTTCCTTTAAGTAAACATGTGGCTAGTGAAGTTACAAATGCTCTTTTCAAGTTCAAGATTATGAAAATGAAATTCGTATCGAAAATCTCCTAACTATAGACAAACGAGAAATCTTCGTAACCAAGGTAAAAAAACAGTTAATAGAAAGTTCTTCCAGCAGAATTTTGGATTCATAAGACGAACAATTTTAAAAAAATTATAGAAAAAGCTAAAATAAAAATTTATGTCATTTTGCAGTATACATTATTGTGAAAAGACATTTTCAACAATTCATTTATTTTCATTACGACTAGTACTAATGTAGCCGGCTTGGTTGAGTCGACTAGTGAATATCAGATTTTTTTAACTTTGTTGGCAAGACTACTAATTCTGTGTGTATTTTATTTAAAATTAAATGAATGTTTGACAAAATAAATACACCTATCCCCCGATTTACATGGTAGATTGGTTCCTGAGAATTCCATGTAAATCGAAACAGTGTAAATAAGGACAAAGACATATAGTATATTTGTAAACTCACAATAATATTACATTACACAAATCTACTGTTGTTTCAATCAAACTGGATAAATCAACGTAATATGCAGAAATTGAAAAAAATAATTTCAATAATAACTTGTTAAAACACGAATACTTAAATGGGGGAATTCCATGTTTATGCTTATATTTTGATATTTAAATAAATATGTATATAAATATGCATATTATTATAAATATGTATTGATAAGAGTGAAATAAAAAGAAATTATAATTTTTGAAACCGTGTAAAAGCGAAAACGTGCAAAAAAAGTACTATGTAAATCGGGGGAAAGGTGTATTTTTCTACCGACATCTTTAATTATATGCGGAAATCTTTAACAAAGACTGAGGTGAGACGAAATCAAAAAGATTGAATGCCGCTTTCTTAAAACAAATTCTTAAGTGGTTAGACTCAAAATTATGAAATGAGCGTTGTAACATGTGTTGTACATAATATGTACTTGACATAACCCAAGGGGGGCTGGTGGGGGACTCAAAATCTAGTGACTACCGAAGAGGGTAGACAATCAATATTAACAGAATTGAGTCTCATGTATCATATTGAAAAAGAGTATATATTTTTCATCGTTTAACAAGTTAGTTCATTTTATTTTTATTTAACTAAAATCTTAAATTAATTGACTAAATCAGTAATTAAAAACTGTGTCAGTGTCGCATTCAAAAATTCTTCCATAGGGTCCCAAGAGACCCCTAACTAGCTATGTATGTGTGATTACCCTAATGTTGGTTTTGTATATTATTAAAAACTTGTTAAATCGAAAAGATAAATTGAAGTATGAATTTATCATGAAAACTAGTAAGACATAAGTTTTTGTTTCCCAGTTAAATGTTATTTACCAACTAAGCGCTGTACTTACTGTGACTATTCGATCACTAAAACCTGCCAATATTGAAACTTGATTTACAATGCAATGATCATTTCAATTGCACAAAACTTATGATTATTAATTGCAATTAATATTTCAATCAACAAAATATTGTTGGGTTTATTGGAATTTGGGTAAGAAAAAATATTAACATAAATATTAAAATGATAATTTTTTATGGTAAAAATTTTTTTATTTTCTTTTCTTTTCCTAACGCAAGTTTCTCAGGATGACTGATTTAAGAGAACATGAATAAATTTAGCAATCCTTTTATATTTTAAATTTCCATTAATTTAATTCTGTGCTATCAGTTTTACTAGTTTTCTGGAATAAAAACTAAAGTTAACAAAATAATCTTCATTGATTTTTATCAGATAAAACGGTGAATTTTGTTTATCAAATTTTTATGATTAATGACGTAAACAATTTTTTAATTTAATTTTTTGCTTTTAGTTTTTATTTGTAACTAATTAACAATTTGCAACTTTCGGTAAACATATTGACGCACAATCATTCTGGTATGGTATATTATTATTCCCTGTTGTCCAGACAAATAAATCGAGGACTCTCTGAAATTTAAATCTTGATCGAACCAATTCCCGGATGTCAAAATCCAGACAGGTCCAAATCTGAGCATTCAAAATCCCAAAACTACTTAAATCCGAATTTGTTCGATACCCCCTCATAGATAAATTACAAAAGGGTTTACTTTTATAATTACTCCAAGTGCTTTAAGATCTTGAAATTCGTTTTTCAGTATTTCATTCTCATCCGTTACCGATTTTAAACGTTGTCTGATGTCATTTATTGCCGGAGATTTCGAGGGACCGAAAGTCTAATTTATTGATAACAATATGACACTTTTTGTAATCAAATTTTTACTTCATTCAATTTTTTATATTCATTTAAAGCTGACATATCTTTCATTATAGAATGGCTCTCCACTTTTAAAGAATTGAGTTCTCTTTGTATTTCTTGAATGACGGAAGATTTATCATTCTTTTCTTGGAACTCATGCAACATCTTGTTAGAAAAGAAACATAAAATTGAATAATAAAATTACAAATATTCAAACCTCCCTCAAATTTGAAAAGATTTTCTTTTCTGATTGGGCAGCATTTTCTGATTGGGCAGCATTTTCTGATTGGGCAGTATTCTTTGATTGGGCAGTATTATCTGATTGGTCAGCATTCTTTGATTGGGCAGTATTTTTTAATGTCGCGGGAAGATCATCGATGATTTTTACTATAAGTTTAATGTGAAAATCTATGTCTTTTATAAGGTGCTGGTTCATTTCGTCTTGCAATAAATCATTCCTATCACATCCCTTAGAGAAAAGTGGGCAACTGTTTTTTGATTTATTACAGATGCTTATGTGGTCTTCGATAGCGCTTAATTCATCATCAAATTCACAGTTATCGTGAATACATTTCACTTTGACTTGTGACAATCGGACGGCCATAGGGTGATCGGATACGACATCCCGGTCCAGATCTATCGGTTTGAGTTGACAATACTTTGATTTATTTGGACAGTAAGTATTGGATTCATTTAAGTACTTAGTTAAACAGGAATGGCAGAACCTGCAACCGCACCGAATGCTGCAAGGAACCACTAACATATATTTGCATAAACCACATTTCATTTCGTCGGAAATATTGTCTATCAAATGATATTTGTACTTTTGTATTACGCGCCAAAGATCCATGAATATATCCTCGGGCATTCACAGAGTATTAATATACCTAAATTATGCAAAATATTTATTAAAGGAATACAATTCAATTATAAATAAATAATCTTGAAATAATGCAAAGTCTAACTTCATTACAATTATATATTTAATGTATTTAAACAATTTTAATAATAATAATAATAATAATAATAATAATAATAATTATTATTATTATTATTATTATTATTATTATTATTATTATTATTATTATTATTATTATTTTTATTATTAAAGTTGTTGTAGTAGTAGTAGCGACATATGTCTTATCTAGCAATCTTTTTGGTATCCCTCGCTTTTCATATTTCATAAGACAAAATAAAGCGTGATTTTACATTATTAATCACTATTATGTATTTAAATTCATTGTATTAATTATTTTAATTTAAATATTTTATTAAATTTATTAATTTTATTTTTATCATGATTTCCACCATCGGTGAGGTTAAGGGACTATTTTAATTTAATATTTGCATATGCTTCTTGATTTTTGAATCATCTAAAGCATCCTAATTATATTTTTTATTTTTTTGTTTAAATTAATATATTTTTATTAAATTTATTATTATTATTATTATTATTATTATTATTATTATTATTTTTATTATTATTATTGTTATTATTATTATTATTATTATTATTATTATTATTATTATTATTAATACTGTTAAGTCAAAACTGAAAGCTTGAAAACTTAAAAGGCTGAAAGAATTATTTTTGACGCTTTTGCGTCAGTATCAACAAAAATTATTAAATTAATTAATAAGCTTTGATAAGCTGTGAGAGATTTCTCCTGATCAACGATGATCACTTGTTTGTTTGAAAAATAAAATAAAACAGTTTGCAAGAATGTGTGCTGGTTTTGTAAGTGAATGCTAATAAGACGACTTTTTAAGTAAAGTGTACGATAAATGTCTTTTTCAATACGAAAATTCGATTTGGTGGGGGATACTTTTTACAGTAAAACGCTTAAAATAAGCACTTTCGTAAATAATAGGCTAAAGTTCATCCTTTGGCAATATGCCAAACAATAGTTGTGAAATAGTCGTCACTTTATTCTCATACGCCATGTTTACATGATATCAAATGTAATAAGATGATATTTTATGTGACTTATTATTAAACACTGCCATGTTTTCGGAACTAATTTCAAATGGAATCGAGTTTCTTTGCAAGGCACTTGTTAACTAGAACAATATCGCATTTATTTTCATCGTTTATCATCATTAAAGGAATTTAAATTTTATACAAAAATTTATTCGACAAAAATTGACCTTCAAACTGGCTCAATATTAAAACAAACTTTATATTATTCAAACAATTCCGTGGGAGGCGATTTTTATTTAATTCTGGCCTTGATCTAAATTCTGATTAAATTTAAAAAGATAAATTAAAAGTTGATATAAAATATTTAATTATTTAATGTTTAAAAATTTAATAAGAATATTTATAGAAAAGTTTTATATCTTTTGGAATTATATTTTTAATGTTAATAAAGTGCTGGTTAGAGCCAAAAAGTCTAGAAATTTGAACAAAATTGAATTTTAAAAAATGAAAAGCAGAAAAGCTAAATGGAAGAACGTCATGCAATGTATTCACAATAACACGCTTCATCTTCTCTTTTAGGTATTATTCTCGGAAACATAAAATATTTTTACAATAATAAGATTTCAGGATTTAAGTATGAAACCACAGCAAAAAAAAATACATTTAAACAAAAAGATTGTTGTGATAGAATCACATGTTTTTCCCGATTTTACTCCTTGAGATTGTCCTATAATCCTAAATGGAATCAAATGATAAACCAGGAAATTATTTATTTTAACAGGATGTCAACTTGGTTTTTTACTTTCTTTTAAGACTAATGTGGTACCCTATCTAACCCGAAACATAGTAACGAAAATAATATCATTTCTTTAATTCAAGAAGTAAAATATCTCAACAAAATAATCACACTATCGAATCAACACCAATCCAAAATATTTAAGTCTTAGTAAGTCTCATAGATATATATCATTTGTACTCTTCGACGATTTTATCGCCGATACTTTCAGTAAAACAGAATTGAGAATCTTTTTTTATTTGCTCTGCTTCTTCAACTGTATTTGGTAAGCTTGTTTTGTTTATGGAAGGGATAATCAAACCAAAAAGAATCATTGATATGATTAAAAGAATGCCATAGATGAAGTTAGCAAACGAAAACCCACCATTGTCATTAGAGTAGTAGTAACCGGCAAAACCTCCAATAGCGGCGCCAATGAAACCGGTAGCCTCGCCAAAGTTTGCCACGAAATTTCTCTTGTTTGTTGGAAACAAAGCAACGTAGAAAACTGATAAAATATTCCACGCAACTACTAACGAAAACTTTGATAAACATGCAAGAATTGAGTGACTAATTTTACCGGTTTGAGTTAAATTTAACATCGGATCCCAATTACCTGGGATTATGGAATATGAGATCAAACCAATAGTGGTCCAGATGACCACTGAGGTGACACTACCTATAGCTATACTTGACAAATATCCTAATGGGCCGGCAGGAATTTCAATTAAACCCATGATCATTGCGTTGATATAAATGTCAGAGATAGCAAACTCTAAATTTGTGGCCGTGCCTTGGTACACGAAGTAGAATGACAGTGACGTTATCAAAAGTATGCCTAATCGAATTAACAATGACTTGGAATGACAAAACCTTTTATTTTCATGGACAGTTTCAGTGTCATCGATGGATTTATTATTAAAGTCTTCATCTTCGGAGTTCTGGTTTAATATCTGAAGAACCTCAAAAGCTTCATCCTTACGGCTATTTGATATCAGCCATTTTGGGGATTCTAGCAAAATTAAAGGTGCTAAACCATATAGAAACATCGGGAACGCCGCTATAAGCCATGATTGTTTCCAATAAGCAAATCTCTTTATATACCAAGGTGTCATGGCCATTCCAATACTGAAAACGGACCAGTAGTTAATAATGATAAAATTCCGATACTTTTTCGGCGTTAACTCCGTCACCAAAACCAACCCAATTATCGAACTTCCTATTCCAAACAATTTAATGAACCTCAGAAAGATGTGCAGAGAATAATGAGATGGTAAAATACCAAGAAGGATCCATATAATCGTATCCGAACCGCTACATATTAAGAACATTGGTTTTCGACCTTTCATGTCACTTAATATTCCAAGAAAAATTGCAAACACTCCCGAAATGTTTCTCAGAGGAATCAGGATCCATTGAAGAAATCTTTGATTACAAACTAGTTTCAATTCGGTAACGAAAGTGGATTTGATTTTAGATTTGTCAAATTTCCATTTGGTGCATGGGAATTTGGCCAGAGAGGAGTTGACGGGCACATAGAAGCAATTGTCTGGAGTTATGGAATCCGTCGTCTGATTAGGTGACAAGCATTGGTACTTTGGGGTGTAGTAAAGAAACATACTCATTTGGAAATCCACTCCAGATTGGAACACCGACACGGAAATTATAAAATATATGAGGAACAATCTCAAGTTAATTATTTCTTCCATGGCCATTCTAAAATTAGTTAAATGTTTGTATCGAATAAAGAAAATTTCAGAAAATGTAAACATTTACAGTGACCTCGCCAAACTTTTTCGATTTGGGGTGCGTAATAATAGAAAATAAAAAAATTTAAGTACGAATTACCTTTTTTAATAAGGGCTTTATTTAGGGCTTTGGGGTCCTAAACTAAAACTCTTTAACGGTCCCATTTAATTAATACACGTCTTTTAGTGTATTTTAAATACTTTCTTTGGTTTAAATCAAAATCCTGTAAAATTCTTTTTTGAGAAATTTTCTAATTTTCTACACTTTTTTTTTTAATTCTTAAGAACGTCTTCGAGTCGATGCGGTTGGATTGTCCACAATACTGAGCCACACATTTTCTGCATTTTTAGGCGCACGTACTGAGAGATCTCATCTAGGTCGAATCCTAAGCTAAAATGAAGAAATGATTTTTGTCATCAGTCTGCCTTCTTAATCAGTGTCAAATATTATATAAAAAATAATATTTCACAATGTTTTCGTTATTAATTTAATTAATAGGAAAGTTTGAGTTTTTATTTATTTTCTTGAAATAAGATTTAAAAAATTTAATTAAAACCGATGACAATGATTATTAAATTGATAAATTATTATTATATCAGATAAGTGAATAATAAAATAAGCCCTTGTTGCAAAGTAAATATTTTTATTGTAGCAAGGGCTTAGTATATTAATCACTTATATGATATTTTAATCTATGTTACTATTAAGAAATCACGGTTTTATATTATTATTAAAACAATGAAAATCAAACAAACTTGTTACATGAGCTAAAAGTATTTCCAGAGTAAATATAAATGTCTAAAATAAATATTGATTGATCTATTGCAAAAATTGATAAACCAATCAGAGTCCGCAAATCTGGTGCTTGAATCCAATCTAGCGTAGTGATTGGTTGTCATGTCTGTTGGGATTTGAATGAGATATATTAATCTAAGACATTTAATTGAAATCTGATTTACACATATTATTGAATATGAGAAAATTATTTCTTGTAATTTTGAATTTTACGTGAGATTTTCTGCAAAAAATTTAACTAACATTTCTAATATAATGTGACACTTCATTAATTTCCTCGCTAAATAATGTCAGGCCTTGCACGACTGGAGCGTGTCGTTGAGCGTTTTATGGGTTTCCTTGCTAATAAAATTGCTTTAACAGTAATAAAAATTAGTTTTGTGCTTGAGTTTTATGAGTTTCTTGGGGATTTTATATCAGAAATGGGAAATTTGGTGAGGAATAATATTAAAAATATATTCAGAATTCTATGGTAATTATAAAAACTAAACTATATTTCCCTGCCATGAATTACTGTCAATAGTGTACCAGAGTTATTAGGAGTCGGTTAGAGGGGGTCGGGTTTACTGATGTGATATCAAAAATATTATAATTTTTTTATATAAATTTTTGAATGTTGTTTTAATTGTCCAAAATAATGCTTTCCTTTAATGATTTTGTCTTGCTTCACTGTCCAGTTCTACTAGGTCCTTCATATCAGATTTAATTTTTAAATGGAAAATATTATCTATTTCGCTGGATTAAATTCTCTAGCTTTCTTTCTTTTACTTTTGCTACTTTTCTGTTCTATCGCATTAAATTTAGTATTCTTTAAATACTTTCTTTGGTTTAAATCAAAATCCTGTGAAATTCTTTTTTGAGAAATTTTCTAATTTTATACACTTTTTTTTTAATTCTTGAGAACGTCTTCGAGTCGATGCGGTTGAATTGTCCACAATACTGAGCCACACATTTTCTGCATTTTTAGGCGCACGTACTGAGAGATCTTATCTAGGTCGAATCCTATCAGCAACAGAATCCAGTTCTCGAAAACGCTTCCCCAAGTTAATTATTGTAGACTTAGTAGGAGAATGCCTAACATTTAAATGGCGCATAAAGGAAATCTGTGTGTAAAATAATTAAGTGTTTATTTTCAAAATAAAATTCAATTATCTTCACTCGTTCTTTGGTTGTAAATTTATTCATGGCTAAATTTCCAAATTTGTAATCCAGAAAAGAAATAAAATTAATAACAATAAAAATATTTTTTATTTTAAATTGCGAAATCAAAATAAAATTGTAATTTTTAAGTTTTGTTAACAAAAAAAAATAATAAAGTACATTTATTTACAAAAAAGATATTTGATTTTAAAATAGTAGGGATATAATTATTTTCTTTTTTTTCTCCTTCTTCAAATGGCATAGCCGCAATTGATGAACTTTTAGGTAAAAATCACTTCTGTACTAGAAAGTCCTCCAACGCTTGCAATAAAAATAATCGACTACAAGTAAATCAACTTGGCAGAATTTATTTTGTGAATGATTTCAGCCATTTTTTAAATGGCTGCTAAGTAAGTTATTTTTTATATAGTTATATAACTTAAAGTTAAATTTTAAGAGTTGAATTATGATTTCATAAGTAAATATGATCATAATTCAAGCTCTTAAATATAACTTTGATCAACTATTTCATATATATTATTATAAATACTATTTAGGAAAATTAGTAACTATAACTAATCTCCAAAAATATGTATTTTTTTCGGATATTATTCAAAAAATGTGAGTTAAATATTTTTGAAGTTATAAAAATTATTATTTGCATTAAATAATTATATTTTTATACATATTTTGAAAAAAATAATCGATTATGTACACAAATAAATTGATTTATGATTATTTTTTAAAATTTATTAATATAATTTAAAAATTTATGCTTTTTTCGGATTTCTGGTTTTGCTTTTATTCGACAGAAATATCTGAAATACTAAATCAATTTTAGTTTTATTGGTAAATCTTATGAAGATACATCCTCATTTACTCGAAATTTCCTAGCAAAAACCTCAAAATTTAAATTAAAAATTTTTTCCGTCATTTTTCTTTCTAAAATTATCTCAAAAATGTCTATAAAATTATTTATTATAGGGGTTTTATCAACTTCGGATGGCTACATGTTAAAAGTTTGCATGCATGTTTTATTATGGGTGGTAGAGCATCTATCTTACTAAACTGAACTTTGGAGTGTCAAATGGAAAGCTTTTTTAGTTTGACGTGTATGCAGTATTGACACGTCTTTGTCATTTATGGGTGTAAATTCTTGTACGTGTGCGTGTGAGTATATTTACGCTATGTAGTGGAAGGTGTACATCATAGTCTTCATACGTCACGCATTCTGAGTTTTTCGAGGTTTCTATGTGGTCACAAAATGTGGTGCCATTTCCAAAGGCAATAAACATAAGGCGAAAAATTCAGTTAATTGAAAAAAAAACGGTAAGCGAGAGAAATAAAATGACCAATGAATGCCATATTATAGAAAGATATTTATTACTCGCCATTGAATTGAAATCACGTGCAGGCAGATTCAACGCAATTGCTGCTGATCTTGAACATTTATGGGAAAAAATGAATTTTCCTATACAAAGTAAGAGAACTGTCTTGAGAAAAGTGGAAAATGTGATAATAAAATATGACACTTACCTCAAAGACCCACTGAAGATTCATTTGCAAGCATAATTGATATTACGAACATGCAAGGAAACAGGCTCTCTAGTGAAGATAAACAGTTTTATCAGCTACAATTATCTTCAAATGGTAGCACTGGTTATGTGACGGCAAAAGAGGATTCAATACACCCCTCTAACAGAGAAAGGTGTTTTCAGGAAGCAACAACGTCATTCGCAGACATGATCAGTACGAATGAATCTTCTGAAATCATCCGAAAAAATAAATTAAATTATTTAATATTCAAATAACTCGTACTAAAAATAAAAATGTGTGTGTGTGTTTTTTTATAAATATAATATTTAGCAAACATGACCTGCATCAGTTTGTCATGCTGATCACCGAACCGTTACGTAATTTTTGTAATCAAAATAATGTTTATAAATTAAATTTAAATATTTTTTAATTGAAAATATAGATTTAAAAAACTTTTTTGGAAAATATTTTTAATAAAATTTTGCGAAATTATTAAATAATTATTAACTAATTTATTAACCAATGTTTAAGTTTTATATTAAAAAACTTTAAACCCCGATTTTATTACGTCATTTTTATTTTTATTATTCTTAATATTTTATGAAAATTAAAATGATGAATTTAATATTTTCACAATGAATATTTTGAGAGCGACTTGAGAACATAATAAAATTGGGATAAAGTATATAGACAATTTTGATTGGTAGATAAATATTAAATTTAATTTACCCTTTTTATTTTGTCAAAGCTTTCTGTGATTTTTCCGACTTCAGCCCCAAGAAAGATAACTAATATAATTATGGATATTTTTATACTAATTTGACATTCCTTTCCAAATTAATACTTTCCTTTACGGGATGATGAAACGGATGCTTTTAATATTTCATCAACAATAATGTGGGGCCTTTAAAGAGAAGCATATACTACTCATTTATGGTGAACCTTAATGTGCATTAAATGGTTGTGTAAGTCATATTTGTATAAATATGATACAAAGAATGACTGTAATAACTAAAATTGAGCTTTATAATGGCCTGAGTGGAATGTTATTGAAAAAAGCTATTCATAAGAAAGGAACAAAAACGAGTGATACCCTTAATACAACCATTCTGTGTTTTAATTTTTTTACGAAAAATCTCATCATATTTAAAGAATTAAAAAAATCATTGTAAATATTTTTGAAATATTTAAAATAAATAAATTTCATTTTGAATTTTATTTTAACTAGGTAAATTTTATTTTCAAAAATTTTGCCATGACTTTTGATCTGTTTTGAACTATAAATATATGAACCATTTATATTTCGTAATATGGTTCACTTTTATCACAGCATGTTTTCATTAATATTTACTAATTATATATTTAATTATTATAAACAGAAAAAAATTGAGTAAAAATTATTTTTGAGTTATAATTTTTTCCATCAATAGAGTAGCCTTGGGAAACACAAAACCGTTGTGGGGGGATGTCAATGTCAAAAACTTTAAAATAGAGTGAGCTGCAAACATTATTTGTTTTTCTTAAATATACAAGTTTAAAAACCAATACTAAAAAAATATTGAATTTTATCAAATATATTTCACAAATTAAAATATTAATATAATTTGAATTTGAATAATTCTGTTGAGTTATTTTTTACCTGGGCGCTGCTGACCAGTTCTGTTAAAGGGAATATAAAGCTGTTTTATCTTGAGATCAAATTTACTAGAATTTAACAATTTTCAAAAACATTTATATTTATGACAGAATATTTTCTTTGATGATCATTCGATCATAAGAATAAAGTTCGAAATGCAACCTGGATTAGGAGAAGGTCGCACAACTTCAGACACTTCTAAAAAGTCTATATTAAGCCAAAGGAATTGATTAGTATTAGTGAATACAATATTGTGTTTGTATTTATATTATCGTCTTTGAAGGGAAATTTTGAAATCTTTTGTGTAAAATGATGCTATTAAATATGAAAAATATTAAGTAAAAAACATTTTATTTATATATATATATATATATATCAAAAATTAATTTTGGTGTTTTAAAAATGAAATTTATTTAAAATAACCTGAAATATTTTGATAATTTGTTCTAATAAATAATTTAAAGACGAAATAATTTTTGTTTGTATCTTATGATGAGAGTAAATCTGTCGAAATATATAGTAAAAGTTTTTGCCCAATTGGTGTTTCCAAATATTAACCCTTTGTCTGTCCGCATACAAATTTTTTTCTTAATCGCATGTCAGCGGTAATAATTTTGTTCAAATTACTAGAACCACATGTGATGCGCAGAGCAATATTTAAACTATTTACTATTCAGACAATCTGTGCATCACATATGGTTCACATAGTTTTATCAATCATCATCTAATTAAAATAGTTTAAATGTGTATAATAAGACTAAATACAAAATATACCAATGCACGTGCTGTTATAATTTCTACACAAAATATCTAACTGCTTTTACAGTTAGTAAATATAGGTACATAAATTATTGAGTTGAGTAATGTACATTAAATAATTGAAATATTATTTTACTTTTAGAAGTTTCAAATTGTGCACCACATACGATCCGCATGTTATCAATTTAAACGTCTGTGCATCGCACGTAGTAAACCGGACATATGTTTGAACCACTAGGTTTTTTATTGAAATTGAATAGGCATATAATAGACGGCTGGAAATTTGCAAAATGGAGTATTTTCGGACCCCATGCGATAAAATTCATTTGGCAAATAAATCAGTTCATGAACATGTAAATATTTAAATAATTATAACTAATAAGTAAAATATTAATTAAAATTATTATTATTCACTACTTTTTTCTGCTTCAAGTATTTTATACAAATGAAATTATTAAATCGTAGATACTAACTTTCACTCACATTTGAAATTTTTAAGAAGTTCCAAACATATATTTTAAAATTATTAACATTGTTTCGAATTGCTAAAATATTTACAAATCGAATTAGTCAATTATAGTTTATAATTAATTTAATGTTTAAACGAACTAATGATGACAATTGAATAATTTAAATTTTAAAGTTAAGATATTATTGATAACTATATCGTGCTTTCAAGTGGATCTTAATTACAAATTAATCTATTAATTGATGTAAATATTTATCGAAATCAAACCGTGTTAATGTGATTTTTCGATCATGATATAATAAATATAAAAAATAATTTTATAAATAAATAACTTGTACTAAATTGAGAACAGTGCAAATTATAAAACAATGTTAATACAATCAACTAGAGAAAATTTCTTTTCCAATATAAAAGTTAATATATGCAAATGTAAAATTAACATTTAACAATTTAAACTTAAAATAATTTATAAATTGAAATTTCTAAAGTTACATAATAAAATAAACAATGACGAAATGGTAAATAAAGGATAAGTTTCAATAAACAAAATACACTCGAATGTTTTGTCAAAAATCCTAGCCATCAAACATAGATAAATTGTTCCGACTAAAGTTAAAGGATAAATTAAAACGAATGCTGATATTTATTTAGCATTGATTATTTCAATGAATTCAGGTTTCAAAGAAGCACCGCCGACTAAAAATCCATCAACATCCGGTTGGGATGCCAATTCCTTGCAATTACCAGATGTAACACTTCCTCCATAAAGAATTCTTGTAGTTTTAGCAACTTGTTCAGAAACATTGGTTTTCAACCAATCTCTAATTGCTTTATGAACTTCCTGTGCTTGATCAGGTGTGGCGGTTCTACCGGTACCAATAGCCCACACTGGTTCGTAGGCAATAACAACATGAGACCATTCTTTAATATTAGCTGCAATTTCTTTTAGTTGTCTGAAGCAGACCTCATTAGTTTTATTGTTTTCTCGTTCTTCTAATTTTTCACCAATACATGGAATGACAGACAATCCAGATTCCAAGGCATGTTTTACTTTTTCACCCACTAATTTATCAGATTCGCCGAAAATATGACGGCGTTCTGAGTGACCAAGAATAACCCAATCACACATGGTGTCTTTAATCATAGCAGGACTAATTTCTCCGGTAAATGCTCCCTTAGCTGTTTTGTAACAATTCTGAGCAGCAACTCCAATTTTAGCTGGAAGTTTGGAACGGACAAAATCCAAATATAATGTTGGAGGAGAAACAACAACCTCTGAAATAAAATTTTAAATACGAAATTCATTAACATTAATGACTTACCAGTTGTTTCGTGTAATTTAGCATTCATTAGAGAAGTGCAAATTTTTGTTATTTCACTTTTATCTCCATTCATTTTCCAGTTGCCCCCAACGAAAAATTTTCTTGATTCAGACATTTTTATCAAATTATTGGAGTCACGTAAAATTTAAGACTTAAATTATATAATGTAAATTGATAAAACTAAAGCATATAAACAAACTTTTAAAGTTAAGAAAATATTTATATATTATTAATAATATGTAGTGAGTATTCATAAGTTATTATTAAATATTATTAAATTTATAACTTTAGTGATGAGAAAACTTACTTTTAGAAATATTTCATATTACTTTTAAATGTTTATTAAATATTTTTGTATGAAATATATAATTAATTTAATTTTAAAATTAATTCAGATAAGTTTATCACTTATTTCTCTAATCATATTAAATTGTAACTTTCACTTCGTTGCTTAACTTTATCTTCACTTAAACTTTAAAAGTCCTTCTTTTCTTCGTTTAAACCAATAAAAGTAATTGGTTAATTAATTTTATTTAATTATAAAGTTTTTCTATAAATTTCTTTGGAGCTCTCTTCTATTTAACAACTAATGTCATACCAGTATTGAAGAGTTACCAATACATAACGTAGAAAAAATGTTTTTTAACAATCAAAATTGTAATAGGTTTTGGTAATTTTGGGGTAATATGAAGGTGCAGCGTATAACATGCTTGATCCACTTTATTATGCAGCAAACAAAATAGAAATAATTATACTTCCGACATGACGAAAGTAAAGCTATACATAAAACAGGGCTTTGCAAAAGCATACTAGTGCTCATAGCAAAAGAAGTCATGAACAACACACTCACCAGAAAGGCACTTCATGCTATTTTGAGGAAACTAATTCAAATGTTTCACAAAATTTTAGAAAATTCTTTTTATAGATATTAAACTCTACTAAAAAAAAGAAATAAAATTAAAAAAGATAATGTGTGACGTCAAACATTGCCTTAAACCTCCTGTCATAAACTGTCTAATTTTCTTACACTACATTCCTCCCACTAAAGCGTGACGTACTTTATGGACAGCGCCTAATACCTGGTACACTTCTGAGTTCAAGCGGAAGGCAAACATTTAGTAATATAGCAAAAGTATCAGTTATGATACGAAAAACACTATCATGGATTGAAAATCCATGACTGGAGATTTAAATGAACTAGGTGCCATTTTAAGGATGCGGGTACATCATCCTGACTTTCTTCTTCATCGGAATTGACCTCTATGGCTCTTGTATGTTTTACGTGAGTTTTTTATAAGTTTTTGGATTATTGTTTCCTTGGTTTTTTGGTATTCTGGAAATTTGAAACCTAGCCTTCTAAGGATATCATTATTCCTTTTGTACCATTTCCCGAGGGAACACACTAGGAAAGTTTCAACCGCTGTGCGTATTCACGTTTTGTCCTTAATTTGCTTGGCAAGATCGCTGTATTTTTTAGTGGTTCTTGTAGTTAGTGGCTTTCTTTTGATATTAACACCAGGTCTATTTCTTGGATGATGGCATCCTTGATTCCTCTCCGGATTTCTTGAGAATTTGGGTTAAGCAACTTTACATTCAGAGGGTCTTTTAGGAAGTCCATCATGTATTGCAGAACAAATACTCTTCCTTGACATACTCATCTTTAATACAAATCTTATTCTGCAGTGTAATTACCATTGGGTCTTTGAGATATTGACATAAACAAAATGTTGACTTGTAGAAGATATGTATTTTTGGTTCATATTTCTGGGGTGCTTGGATGCTGTTCCAGTCAGGATATCTTCTCTTAATTGAAAGATGGGAGTATTTTCTACCACAAAAAATAATATGAGTGAAACGTACAAATTGTTTGCTTATAAAATGTAATAAATGACAATCAGGCATCTAAACAAAATCAAATAAAAGTTAAATCACTAACATGCGTAGACCGAAAAAACACCTGTTATATTTATTAAGCGTTATAATGTTTCCCATTTTATAGTCTCCTTGTTTCGAATACAGTTATAGTTTATAACTGTATTTTAATGGAAAAAATGTTTTTCGAAATTCATTAAATTGATATAAAAGTTGTAACTTATTTGCACACTAGAGAAGTTTCTAATACAAAAAATAATATGAATGAAATGTACAAATTGTTTGTTTATAAAATGTTACAAATGACAATCTGACATTGAAAATACAGATACATAATTTACTTGTGAAGAAAAATAAAAAATAAATACACTAAACAAAATCAAATAAAATTTTTTTCAAAAATAATTAATATATTATAACAAATACTATTCAAGGGGCAGCTGGCACATTTCACAATCTTTTGCCGTTTTGACATTAACAAAAGTGCAAATCTTGCAAGCTTTCCCAGTTTCTGTCATTGACATTTTCTCTATCATTCCAATATAAATCATTTCTGTCCATTCTTTCCATCGGTTCATCAATTCTTTCTCATTTGATTCCAAACTGATTTGGTTTTCATCTTTCAAGGATTTTTTATTTGTTATTCTTTGAAATATTTTATAAACTCTTATTATAAGTTGTAAGGCTCGGGCTCAGTGGGTTTCGGCTTTACTATCTAGAAACAGATAATCTGGTTTACATATTTTCACGAAAAACCATGATTCGGTGGAAAGCTGTCAAATTAAAGAATTTTCGCGCCAAATATTTTAAACTTTATTTTCAATGAATTATTTTTTATAACTTAAGTAACATTTTTGTCATAGGTCATTAGAAAGTGAGTCAAGTGATTTGGCACCATTCGGGAAAACGAGACAAATGTAAAATGAAATCAGTTTTATCCAGGGATGAAAATTGGTTTCCAAAACCGGTTAACCGTTACTTTTCTAAATATTTAACTTTAATTTTATATTTTCATAAATCAACAACAACATCCGATGTAGCATTGTACTTTGAACTTAATTTTAGTTACCAGCTGTAATATAAAAAAATTAATGTTTTATTTAAATCTTCATCGTATTACTCATCATATAATTGAAATCACTAACATGCGTAGACCGAAAAAACACCTGTTATATTTATTAAGCGTTATAATGTCTCCCATTTTATAGTCTCTCTGGTTCGAAGTAGTGGGAGTTGACAGCGCCTACTTCTATGTCTATATATATTTTTTTGTTATAGTTTAAAACTGTATTTTAATGGAAAAAACGTTTTTCGAAATTAAATAAATTGACATAAAAGTTGTAACTTATTTGCACGCTAGAGTATTTTCTAATACAAAATATCATATGAATGAAACGTACAAATTGTTTGCTTATAAAATGTTACAAATGATAATCAGGAATCGAAAATAATCCTAATGCAGATATATAATTTACTTGTGAAGAAAAATAAAAAATAAATACACTAAACAAAATCATATAAATACACTAAACAAGATCAAATAAAAGCTCTTTCGAAAATAATTAATATATTATAACAAATACTATTCAAGGGGCAGCTGGCACATTTCACAATCTTTTGCTGTTTTGACATTAACAAAAGTGCAAATCTTGCAAGCTTTCCCAGTTTCTGTCATTGACATTTTTTCTAGCATTCCAATATAAATCATTTCTGTCCATTCTTTCCATCGGTTCATCAATTCTTTCTCATTTGATTCCAAACTGATTTGGTTTTCATCTTTCAAGGATTTTTTATTAATCAGTTTGCACAATTCCACTATTCTGTTTTTCTGTTGAAAATGAGAGGATTGATTTAGAAAGAGCAAAAGATGTAAATTCGACAGTGCGTTGACAAGTTGATCTGCTCTGAAGCCTTTTAAATACTCAGCAGCACGTTCGATTGATTGGATCTCATTGATCCTTTCTCTATTTTCGATCGGAAATCGTGTTGGATTGATCGAGCGGTAACTGAATGTAAATTTCTCTTCAACAGAGAATCCTGCACTCATGTCAACCATGAGAAACTCAACTGGAAGTGGTCGACCAATTTTAGTGACCGTGTTTCGATATTTATCGCTTTCTTTGTAAAATATATCTGGAATGAACTGCTCATTTGAAGATTCTCGAATAGATGCCAATTCCGGTGAATTGAGTGTCGGTAGAAGGATATTGTCCTTGACCAGTCCCATGCACTGGTTTGTTACTTGGAATCCTTGGAGAGTGATATTATTTTCTTTATCTCCGCTTACAAGAAGAGTCACAAATTTCGACCCGAATTCGCCGTCCTCGCTCAATTTGCACGGACTGGGAAACATATTTTGAAGATGAGCTGCAGTAATGCATTCTTCGGCCGACAAGAAATATGTCTCACTCGTTCCTCGATAATGTTTCACTGATCCTTTCTCAGCATCTTCCACTTTCAAATCTGTAAATACCCATCCAACTGGTCTTAATCCTAAATTGACAAACATTTCTAATTCTCTATCACATATCAGTTTGTTGCTATCATCAAACATCAGATTGACATTTGAAGGACCGCTTATCTGTTTTGGTTCGTAAATGGCAGAAACAACAGCTTTGATTCCTAACGGAGATTGATCAAATGGTGCATAATGACCAATAAGGATTCCTATTCTTTGACAACCTGTACGCCTCCAATAATCAAGGAAATCATTCATTATTCCCGAGTTCTCAAACATTATGTTATCAACGTGTCGATATTTCTGCATATCTAGCGTCAATGCCGGTGGTTGGCATTTGGTACAAATTCCCTGTGGCCATGGCAAATGATTTACACAGCCGTCCTTGATTCGACAACTGATATTCTTTAATTGCAAATATTTCCCATTGCTTTGTCGTTGTAGCTTCCTTAAATGCGCGTTGAAAGACATGAATTTGATTGGTGGATCGCAATGTTCAAGATATTCTTCATCATAAGCTTCCAATGGAAGGCAATTGATGCATTTGCCATTTGATCCGTGTCTACAATTTTCGACGAGTTTCCGATAGATTTTCCCGTCCATTGCAGAGATGATTTTATCAATTTCGTCTTCTATGATTTCCGGTTTTCTCATTTCAACTCGTTTCTCGGCATACTCGGTTGGTTCGGTTTGCGCAAATTTATTCTCAATTAAGAAAATCATTTCTCCGTGATTAATATTTTCACTCTCAATAAATTCTCCCGAATTTTTCAATGTAATTTCTCCTTTTCTGTCTTTTGATAACAGAAAATTTTCGACTTTTAGTTTTTCACTAACTAATTGATATAAATGAGAAAGACTTTCGCTCTTTTCAACTTCGATTCTTTGAGTGCCTTTTGGTGAATTGATTCTGATAGTAATCATTGTTTGGATGATTTGTTTTAGATTCCTTCTCATCATTCATAGGAAATAAATATTTTAATTTCTTTTCGAATGAATTTATTGGTGAAAATTTATGTTAAAATAAATTTTATTTAAATTTAAAATAATTAAATAATAAAAATTATATATATATTTTTCTTATATATATTTTTCTTATATATATTTTTCTTATATATATTTTTCTTATAAATATTATTCTTACAATTTTTATTTATATATTTTTATTTAAATAATTATAAAAATTAAATCTAAATTTTGAAATGTTTTATTTTTGAATTTTTAATATTCTCATAAATTAATAAATAAAGCTTGAAAGTATTATTTAAAATATCATCAAATCTGTTTATAATAAAAATGATGAGAATAATATAACGAAAATAAATCGAAATAAAAATTACTTTATTAATTAAAATTTCTATTTTAAAAATTGATTTTTATTTTAATTATTTTTAATAATCTTGATTTTAGTTATTAAATAAATCATAATATTACATAAACATTAATTATTTTAAATTTTAAAATTAAATTTAAATTTTATTTTAAACAAATAAAGTTATTTATTATAACTAAATCCAACTTTAAAATATGTTATTAATTTTTACGTAAATATTATTAATTTATATATTATATTTTTTTCTTTTAGAATAAAAGTTTAAAATTTTGGATATTATATATATTTAAATAACTGAAAAAACATTAAATTTTTTTCTAATTTTTTTTCTTAAATTTACACTGAATGTTTAATCATACCGAGTCACTTGGAAGTTTTTCAAACATTCCATGAAGTTTTATTTAACATGATATTCGAAATTTCGAAAAAGATTTCCTCGACTTTGTGAGATAATGTTATGAAAATCTTTTTTAGAATAAAATTAGTCTTTTTATAGAACTTTGAAAGCACTGACTGAAAAATAATATTTAATTTTCTAAAATTATCTGCGTTTAAATTATTTTAAATTCAGTAAAATATTTCTATCAAACTAATATTTTAAATATTTTATAATTAATTATTTTTTAAATTTTATTTATATTAATTTCGATTTTTGATTATTGATTTTTCTTATTTAACATTGACTGACAGTAAAAATAAATATAAATGAATTTTATATATTTTTACGTAAATAATTGTAAAAATTAAGTCTAAATTTTGAAATGTTTTATTTTTGAATTTTTAATATTCTCATAAATTAATAAATGAAGCTTGATAATATTATTTAAAATATCATCAAAATCTGTTTATATTAAAATGATGAGAATAATATAATGAAAATAAATCGTAATAAAAATTACTTTATTAATTAAAATTTCATATTTTAAAAATTGATTTTTATTTTAATTATTTTTAATAATTTTTATTTTAGTTATTAAATAAATCAAAATATTACATGAATATTAATTATTTAAAATTTTATAATTAAATTTAAATTTTATTTTGAACAAAAAGTGTTAAAAAGGTAAATGTTTAGGTTATCAATTTATACATTATAGTTTTTTCATTTATAATAATTTTTTTAAAATTTTAGATTCAGGTATTTAATTAATAAAAAATTCATATTTTATCTATTTATTTTTATTTTATTTCTTTTTAGTTTAGTTATCACATTTAAAATGTTAGATTCTATATATATTGTGCTGATTTATTCGGTTCACTGGAAAAGATTTTTTAAAAGAAAAAAAATAACTAAATTTTATAAAATTGGCAAAATATCAATTCACTGTGCATTGAAAATCTGGTCACGCTGGATAACATTTTTAATTTTTTTCTGACTACAAGAGTCTTATAATAAAAAAATGCTACTAAACCTCTGATAAAATTAGTTTTTCCTTTTGATAACGCGTTTCTAAATATTTTTTTGCCAAGTATATAGAAAAAATAATAATTAAATTTTTTGAAAAAATGAAGTACAATTAAATATTAATATTAAATTACATGTATGTTAATTAGAGCTTTTCATAACTAATTAACAGTTACAGTAAACATCTGATTTTATTTTAACTGTTTTATTGTTTTTAAAATGGTTTTGGTATTGATGTCGACGAGCCTACTCAAGCGTCAACCTCTAAAGAGAAGCTAGAAAACGAAAAGAAAGCAAAGACAATAAATCATTTTCTCAGCAGAAAAGTCTTCAAGAAATAGTTGTAAATCTCGCTAGATAGGGTATAGCAATTAGAGTAATCACTAGAAACAGTTATATAAGACAATTAATTTCTCGTGACGGATAAAAACTTCCTGCTACAGAACGTGGTGTAATGAAATTAGTATAGGATTATTACGATGAAAAATTGATTGCAAACATCAAAGTGAAACTGGAAAACAAAACAAAATTCCGTATGTGTGTTAATGAGTCACTACTACAAGAGGTAGACGATTTTTCGGTGTGTATCTTCATAGTTTTGATGATAAAGCTGCAATAAAAAAACGGCTTGTCCGTATTCATGGTTCAACCTTCGAAATGGTTAAAGCAATGGAAGTTCATTTAGCTGATTTTGGTATAACTGTGGCCAAAAATATTGTTATTATATTAAAACAATGTTCGAACCTTTAGTTAAGATAGAAAATGCAATTTGTGAAACATTTCTTATCTTTAATGTGTTGAATATCATAGAGAAAGTAGACTTTTTTTCATAAAAATACTTCTCAAAGTCCGTAAAATTGAATGTAGAAAAAAATTTGCGAATTTAAACAGCGAAATCAGTAAGGATTTTTTAGAAAATTTGAAAATATGGGTAAATGAGCGAATGAATGAGAGTGTTATGAAATTGGTGCAACGCATTAAGGAAAACATGTCTCTCCATCAAAAACCGCGCAAGCTTTTGCGGAAATTTTAGTCGCTCGTTTATTTTGTGTCAGAGATGTAGACGAAGAAGTTCGACGGTGTGTTAATATTGATAAAAACTTAGATTTGTCACTTCAAAGTGAACTGAAAATTCGTCATCAAGAAAATTTATTATCTGTACAACTTGGAAGATTAGATTTCATAAGACGCAATTAAAAAGCGATCAACGGTTTCTATAGTCAGTCTTTCTACAAAAGCCTTAGGATATCCATTTTTATTCAAAATAAAAACTAATTTGTGTAATACACAATGTTTATGCTTTTGTTAGATTTTTAAAACGTAAAATATAAAGACCAAGATCTAAAAATCAAACTGAAATATTCCATTTTATTTTCTGGAGTACAATTAATATCCCACAATTGAATCGTTCCATTCACTGCAGAACTAAGTATTACACCAGCGTTTTTGATATTCCATGAAAATCCAAAACCTTCCTCAGAATGTCCGTGAAGAACGAGATCGGGCTTACATTTGCCACCTTGATCTGGCTTGCTGGGATGTCTCATATAATCAAACAAATATACATTAATATCTGTATGAGTAGTGACTAAACCATATCCTCCAAATTCATCTTTCTCAGCATCACAATGTCTGGATTCGAAGCATTTATATCCATTTGGTACAGTCACTGATGCAATGAGAAGATAATCTTGTTCTTCAGTTTGTGTACCAACTATAATTCGTTGAGTTAGAATGTCGATTATTTCCTTGGATAGTTTTGGAAATTTGAATCGTAATTTATGGCGAATCCAATGAAGCCAGTTTTCAATGTTTTCCTTGATTCATTCGCGATAATCACATGGAAATTTAAATATATTTCTTGTTTCATCAATAAATTCGATTTCTTTCTGATCCAAATCGCAGTTTTGATTCTTCTCTTGAAGATTTTTATAAAATTCTAGTGAGTTCGCAATTGTAATACAGGTTTTCTTTTCGACAACGGGTACCCCATTTTTATTATTAATTGAAATTTGAGCGTGGCTTAATGAATCGATACACGGAGTCTTCCGTGAGATCGATATTCTATTATTATTGGTCCACTGATCTTGAGATATTCTATTACTGTAAGGAAAATCATTAGTTTCCATATTTCGATGACTATCATGTAACGATATAATTTGTGGTAATTGTCATAAAAACTGCTGTCCAAACTTTGCATAATTAAAAAAAACCCAAAAAATGAAATAATTCTTTAATCACTTTATTGTCACATATATTAATAATGGATTCCATACTATTAACCTTCGAAGTTATATCGTTGACATTATTTTCCAATTGAAAGTTTATAACTTAATCATTATTTTTGAAAGTTTATGATAAAAGTTATTTCTATTGACTAAAGAAGCTTCATCACAATCTTTCTTTCGCCACAAATTGCGCAAACTTTGCCAGAAACTTTCATTTTTATCATTAGATGCATTTTAGAGACTTTTTTGAGAAAATAAATTTGAATCACTACTGTCTTTCTGCACATTATGACTAGGCGAAGATTTTTTACCTTTCTTATTAGGATTTTCATCTAGACCAAAAGAGTTTTTGTGCAAATCTAACTTATAAATAAGAAATCCGTTATTAATTAAAATTTTTAAATTAACAAATTTTGATATATTCAAATTTTTCTAATTTAGAGAGTTAATTAAAACAACCACGATTATTACAATTATAAAAAAGAGTTTGTTACATATTTCAATTAAAAAAACACTCCAAGAAAATTCTGTTTTTTCCATTTTTAAGATATGATTTTTTTTATTTTCTTGTCTTAATTTCAAGACTCAAATTTTGAATCCATTCTTCAAATTACTAAACTACATGGGGGCTAATGGAACAAACTAACCAAATTCTCAAAACAAACTCTTAATCATATTTTTATTATATTTAAAGTTACAAAAGCCAATAGTGCATAGACCTGTATTTGTTGGTTTTCTATATATTTCTGTTTTGAAATCTTTAGCCGTTCATTCTTTTAACAAATCTAAAAATGGAAGAAAAGAATTTACTACTTAATATTCAAATGAAGCCTAGTCATATAATCTAAAATAGCAAATACTTCATAAGAACTAGAAAATACTAGAAATATATAATCAATATAACGTTAGGCTTACGAGTGGAAAATCAGAGATCTGTTTCTCTAATTTTGAAAGAAATTTTGATGCAAGCGTTGGAGCTGAAAGTGATTCTATAGCTACTCTATCGACTTGTTGATACCAATTATCATTGAAAAGAAACGCAATATTATAATTGGCAAACCTCAACATTTCATCAAATGTCAATTCATTGAATATCTGATCATCCAACATATTCTCCTTCCACAAATCACTTATAACATAGCCAATGATGAGGCGCGAGTAATTTTGAGCATTGAAAAAATAGTTAGAGAACAACTGATGTAAAAGATTTTTAAATTTTATATAAAAACTTTAATAACATATGGTAAAGAATTTTATGTGAGACATTGGTGAAGTAATCACAATTACTTAAAATTAACATTCAATCAGCAACTAATTTATTGAAATTATTTAATTGAGATTATTATATCAATCAATCATAACAATTACATCATTATTGTTTTTTGTATATAGCATTTGATAAAGATTGTGATGATAGAGTGATGATGAGGATAATTTCCTCGAAACACATTTCTTTTAATTAACTTTCTCGTGTTTTTTTAAAAAAATTATTTTAATTAATTTTATTTTCTTTAAATTTAATAATTGTGGCTCCTAAATTGTGTCACATACCATATTGTTTTCAATTTAAATTTTCATCTTAAAAAATATTCAATTATTTTTTGATCAAAAATTTAAATCAAATGGTTAATCATTTAATTATAATTAAATAAGCCGTCTAGTACCAAAACAAACTATAAGTGAAAATTAGTTGTTATTATTATTTATTAATACATACTGAAAAAAATCATAAATTTATTAAGAAAAATGGAGATAAATCATGGTCATCTATTTTTTTTAAATAAGTAATTAATTCGATAATGATCGTAGAAAGAAAACACCAAATCACGCCTCGAACAGGTGTGCACAACCATGCATAGAAGGCGTTAATTGGTTAAAAGGTAATAAAATTAAAATTAATTTAAAACTCGAAACAATATTTTTTCACTAATTAACATTTTTCAAAAATTATTTAGCTAATAAATTTCAAGTATAGAAGTTTAATATATATGGCAAACAATGATATTCTCATAATACTGACCGAGGAATAAAGGAAAGGAATGGACAACTTATAATGTTTATCAAGTTACGACAACTGTCGAGATAAAGTTCTGTTATTCGAGATTTGTATGTTGAAAATTGTATATTAATGTTGAGATAATCAAATCAGTTTAAGTTGAAGCCATCTAGTTCCAACATGCAACCCTGACGTAACAGATCTTCAGATATGTTCTCCAGCATTATGATGAATTCTGAATACATTTCAGTCTCAACAATGTACAGATCACCATTAAAAGTGAAATGAGCTGACTCATGACTGTGACCATTATTAAAAGCAGTGCAAGTGCTGCCAGAGCATCTTTCAGGTTATTCGTGGTGCACAATGATGTCGTCAAAGCTTCGAAAATGAAAGACAAATTGTTACAAGGTATTATTTGATTGGTGACAGAAGTGAGACTCGAAGTAATTATTTGGATTATCGAAGCCATCATATTTGTGATAATTGTTTGTTTATAAAAGGAAAAGAAAACCACAGCTACATTCGTATCATTGGCCAAGCTGGCATTAACCTTTTGAATGTCATTTATAACCAGATTGACGTATAAGGAATTGTTTCGATTATTTTGTAGGATTTGGTACTTTGTAAGCATGATAGCCACTGAGTTTTGGGTATCACTATAATTTGGAAGATTCTGAATGAGATAGGATAAAGTTCTGCTGAGCGACGATAATTCGTTTGTCATTCCGATTTGTTTTATTGAGCTTTGTACAAATGTCGAAAGATTTTGAATGTATGAAACGAAATCCGGAACTCCTAGTAATGGAATGGACAGCTGCTGAATGCTAGACTGGATATAAATAAATGTCAAATTTTAGAGTTTCAAAATTAAATTGAAAATTTAATTTAATTTAATCGAAATAATAATAATAATAATTATTATTATTATACGTATAAAACGGTGATTCCTTAGTAGCAACATAAATTAATATATCAGATAAGTGAATAACAAAATCAGCCCATGCTGCGAAGTAATAATTATATTGTTGAAAAAAGATTCGATTATTAAATAAACCTCTTCTGAGCGCCTCCCACAAATTAAGTTTGAGATCCATTAGCTCGAAACTAGTCTACTATTGGGAATTCCACTGGACATCACGTTGTTTCCTCTAATTTATTCTTTAATTAGAATCAGACATTCGTGAATAATTTATAATAATAATAATAATGATAATAATAATAATTATTATTATTTAATAAATAAATCATACTGAATAATCATAGCTATCAAGAATTGAAACATTTGAGCTAAGTTGATTGAGGGTATTGACCATATTGGGAGGTATTATTTGTGATGGCTTATTTTTCATGAATTCATTATATGAAGTATTCTGTGAGGTATTGAGAGTAGTCTCAATGCCAGTATTGCGCAGAATTTGACTGACATTGACAAGATTGGTCATCCCCAGCACATTCAGTAATCCAATGCTTGTATTGCGGCATTGAACAGTGATTCCGGAAATAATATTTGTCGGTTGACTTAAAGTTATTGGAATAGCGTTGGGGGAGCTTAGAATATTTGCAATAACATCTGGCCATACTGTTGAAATCTTTTTATTAATCATTTGATCTGATAAAGTTATTCCATTTGTCGAATTGAATTGCTGACAAACGGCGACATTGACGTAACTTGCCCCCAATACTAGAGCTATTGAAACAATAGCTGCCAATACCGTGGAAACAAAGATGCAAATATGAATAGAGAAATTTGCACATTTATTCCATTTTTTTTGATATAAAAATTGGCGGAAGAAAGAAACAATTATCAAAACTGTTGATAAACAGATAAATATAATCAACAATATTATGATGACATTTTCCGCCATGGAAAATTTATTAATAACATCTGTTGTGGTGACATTGACGCTGGATGTTGAATTGAAGAATTGAGTAACCAGTGGAATGACTGAGGTAGACCAAATGTTCGTGATGACACCAAGGTACTTCGATACATCAATTGTGGAGGTGGAAGATGTGATGATAGAGGTGAGAGTGTTGTTAAACTGAGTATACACGTGTTGATAATTCGTAGTGACACTTGTCATGTTGATCTGCAGCATTTGTATGAGGAACAACATTATGACGCTTGAATCTGTATTAATTTGGGAAGTGTCGATAGTCGTTTGAAATTGTCCAATTGTTGACTAAAAATACAATTTTAATAAATTTCAATAGCTTTTTTATTTGTTGGTTGACCTTCCTAAGGCCGGCCCAAGTTTCTTACATGGAAAACCACTTAGTGTAAATTTGTACCCTAATACTTTTTCACTGTGCTATTATTTAATGCTATTAAATAATTTTAGCGTATAAAAATAAAATATATTTTCAATTAAATACAAATATTTTGCAGGAACAAGTGTTTACGAGATGGACTTTACTTTATTCTTATATATAATAACACATTACTTATCACAAGTTTTACATATTGTAATGCTAGTGGAATGTTCTCTACGCACACTGAACTCGTTGAATACTCAGTTCTAAACAAAGAAAGGGTCAAAACAAGTCAGCTGTATGTGCAAGTGACACGGCGCATATCATGGCACGAATAACCAACTGGGGTAAATTTCTACCACAAGCAGATTATTTACAATAAATGTGAACAGGATTATTTTTTTGTGATGAAATTGATGCAAAGTGATATAAAATAATCACACTTGAATTAGCTAAAGTGTGAATGTCGTATTTTCTAGATTTAATATAAATTTTAAAAATATATGATGCTACGGTTACACACCTGGCCTTAGGAAGGTTAATAAATAGGTTTGACAAAATAATAACTATTTCTGATGTCACTCGCTCTTTATTTAAAACAATATCACCAAATTTAGTAGTATTTATTGTCAAAAATAAATAAAAAATATTCAATTTTTATAAACTGTTAAATAAAAATAGTAATTTATCTAAATAAGAGAACGCCAATTTTTATAAAATGATTTTACGATATATGTTAGATTAAAGAGACCAAATATTATTTATTGGAATGCAGGAAATGTTCAAATCAAAATTTTTAGAGGTCAGAATTATCTAAGATTATTTATTCATTCATTAATAATATAAAAATTGAAAATAAAATTTATTTCTAGTAAATTAATTTAACAAAATGTATTTTATACTTCAAATGATTTGATACCACATTTGTGCAGCTTAATAAGAAAGCTTTATCTTATATAAAGTAGAGGAGACAGAAAATTTGTGAAAATGCTAAAAGCGTTGCATGTTTAATGTTTGAAAGCTTTTAGTGAAATACAAACAACTCAAATCCAGGACAGTGCTCATAATCTAATTGCCTTTTTCTGCGACGATTTCTTATTTGCTCAAAATCTGGCTCAATTTCTAATTGTAGTGCAATTTTTTTGACCTCTTCAATAACTTCATTAAACTTATCATCTGTTCTGTACTTTTTTAAATAGTCAATATTATTAGAATGTATTGTTGTAGCTTCCGAAAAATTAAAATTTTCTTTCTTAAGTACTTTGCTTGTAATATTTATTTGACTTAAAATATCATAACAGACTGCAAATAAATTTAAAATATTCCATTTTTAGCTTTTGCGACTTTAAATATAACAAAAATATGATTAAGAGTTTGATTTTTAGATCTTGGTTTTTATATTTTACGTTTTAAAAATCTAACAAAAGCATACATATTGTGTATTACACAAGGTAGTTTTTATTTTGAATAAAAATGGACATAATAAGGCTTTTGTAGAAAGACTGACTATAGAAACCGTTGATCGCTTTTTAATTGCGTCTGATGAATAATATGGAAATCATAGTCGACTAAATGATGGTGAACCTATAAAATGTCATGGTATAGTTATTCTATATTTGGAAGGTTTTTACGTTATTCATTAGCTAATATTTATTTAGTAGTATTTATTTTCTATACATATTCTCTGCACTAATCGTATTTCAAACATGATTGTATGTAAATGTGAATTAAAAAGCAAAAATTACTCCCAATCGGTTATTGGTGCAGTATTTTCTGGCCATTTTCCGATATCTGAATAATCACTTGATCTAGTTTTATTATTTTTGCTGGTAATAGTTTCACTTATTGGATATACCTAATTTGCAATTAATATTTCAATATTAGCATTTTCATTAGTTACGTCCGTGTGTATACTCAGGCAATCAGAAGATATTCGTAATGTTTCTGCCGTTCTTAGAAATTTTCTTAAACTGCCTTTTTGGTTTCTCATGGACAACTCCATTAAAACTTTTCGCTTACGATATTCAACACCAGATAGTTTTTTTCTCTTGTCCGTAATTAATAAACTTTTTACTTTTTCTACATTCAATTTCATTAAAAAACTGAAAATGTAATGATAGTTTAATTAAATATAAATCTGTACCTTCCAAACACAAATGTTGATTGATAGGAATTATGTAAAATTAAATATATTCCTATTGGAAATGCTTCAAAAATACTCACAACACAAACAAAAATAAAGATATGGTTTAAATAAAAAAGAAAATACTAATGATTTCGTGAAATTAGGAAAGTAACCAACTTGATAATTAATTTTTTTTTATTTGAATTAAATCAAGTTTCAAAAAATATTTGAATGCTTACAATTTTTAGCTCAAACTCAAAACATATGAAAAAAAAACTTGTAAACACCTAAAGATATGCAAAATATTAATTATTATTATAGATATCTAAAAATTTTAAAAAACATAAAAATATTTCGGTCAATTTGACTCCCCTTAATTATGCATTTGCCATATCTGCATCGCTAATAAACCGGCGCTGCATGAACCCCTTGTTGTTCGGAGTGAACTCTTATGGATCGATATAGAGATCACTTTTTGAATAATTTCTCTAAATCTTTGTCACTTAGACTCTTATCCACTGTACTTTAGTGATAAGAAATAATTAGAAATAAAAATAAATTAATGAAAAATTACCTGAAAACTGAGGCATGTCTGTTGCAAATTCGAAACTGCAGCCAATTTTGGACATAGGCTTTGTAAATCAGAAGCCATATTTGATTGATAAACTTTAATTTGGCCTTTGATTTGATTAATAACATTCAACAGATCTCTTTTGGCATTTATATCTTCCATGGCATTGAGAAGGATATTTAGACCGTTGATTAATGCTGAGACGTGATTGAATAAGTTGTTAACGTGAAATGCATTCAGAATTTGATCCATGAACTGCTTTATTGATGATTGTATTTGATTCTAGGGAATTTATTTATTAATATATGTCTATAAATATTTACTTACAGACACTGATGAGCTCATTGTAGACACTGAAGAGTTCAGAAAGTTCAACGAGTCAACCGTAACAATGGAGTACATATTATAAAAGTATTTTAATGATAATCCAATCGCATTGGTTAACGAATTGTATTGGTTGGTATTGGAACTGGTGGAATTCGTAGAATTTGTAGAATTCTCAGATATCTTAGTACTGACAACATATTGTTCAATTGACAGTAATGCAAGAGAGATTATCCACAAAAACACCAACGCAATCATCAATATCAACAAATATGTTTTCCATCTGGTTTTCATGAGTTTTCTTCGATTTCGAATTGGATTTTCAGTTGATTTTGCATCGATGTTTTTCATTGAATTGATTTGATTTTCTTTAATGCATTGATAAATCGATACGACAACGAGCAGAATGAATAAAACAATAAATATCAACAGCCAGTATATTCCAAATGATGTGGTAGTCAAATAAGGATTTGAAGTTGGTTTTAAATTGTTTAATTGATATGATCCATTGCTGTAAATTGGTACATAGAGAGAGATGTTGAATAGGATTTCGATAAAATATGTCGATAAGTTAACTCGATTATCATTGGCTATGATATTTATTATGTCTCCATTATTGACAGATGATTGGTTGGTGAGGAATCGATTCCCCATACTCGTAATTAAATCGAATACTCCATCCATTGTATTGGTGTTTCTATGGCAACCGTTTAAAGTTATTTTGACAAATCAGATTTATTATTTGATTAATGGTGGATATTGTTAGATTTCTGCAATTAAATTTAATTAGTATATCATAATTATTGCTCTATTTATTTGATTGCGATATTCCATAAACTGTGATAAAACGGATTATGCAGTATCACATATGGCATATTTCGGTACCAAATGTCAGTCTAAATATTCGGTTAAAATCGGGTCGCTTTAATTGAACAGACATTTAGACTGAAAATATAATTCAAAAATCTCTTCTAATTTTACTTGGTATCGTAAAATTTTCAATGAAAATATAGAAAATTTTTATACAGTAACGTTCTTTCCCCAGGAATTTTTTTTGATATAACCAGATTTTATAATTTCGGATATATAGTCAAGGGCTCTCGTCACACACTAATTCTACTATATCCAATTTTTCATAATATTTCAAAAAGGTAAGGGGCGTATTCAAAATATTATTAGAAAATGTAAAAGTCCACAATGCTATTTACGTATGATAATAATTTAAGCTACTCAGTTTAAAAAGTGGGGCCAAAGAATTCATAAAGTATTTATTTAAGCCTAAACTAAGGTAACACGCTTACGATAAATCTCTAATGTTTTTGTGGATTTAATCCGGCACCATGTAAAATCTAACTAAGAAATCCGTTGGTACAGATTAAAAAAGTCTTTGGGCCAATGAGGCGCAACAATTTGTTACATTTATCAAGTACTATACCAAATTCATAAGGTCAAGCTTTTGTGATGCTCTTCTTCTTTGGTTTATTATCAAGGCATTATCTTCCTAAATGGCATTTACTGCCACAAGTATAGCATGATTGCATGTGATCCTTGCTACCCGGTTGACTTCTATGACTTACTTGATTATAATTTCAGCAAGAAATCTCTATTATTACGAAATAGACAACATTCCTATGGATATCGCAGTCAATGGGTTTTTCAAAATTTTCGTTTTCACTTCATTTGCAAATATTCTCTTTCTTTGAGCTAATTCAATTGACGAAACTTCCATATTAACAACGTTACTTAAAACATATTTGATTTCTACAATTTTCCGTGCATCTCGTATTTTTATTTCACACTCTTCGTTTCTTTTTCTTTGACAGTACTAAAAATCTGCAGTCGATTCTCGATCGTTTCGATGTGTTTTCCCTAGCTTTTCAACTGTCAAAATACAGAGCGTCTGGTGCTTAAATGAATAAGACTCAGAGCTCAGAACTGCTCGGAGCCGGAGTAGAATCGTGGGTCATTTATTCGACTTATTTTACAAACATTACTATATGAGACTATATATAGTGCAGGAACACTCGGAAAAAGACCATGGTGTTTGGGTATTACGGAAAGGCACAGTAAAATCAATAAAACACTAAAATGATAAAATTGCAATATTAATTAAAAAATTTATAAAAATTCGAAAGTAGTATTAATCGGGGGAAATTGGTATGGTTGAACGCTAAATTGAGAGACGAGTCTAGAAATAATAATAAAAATTTAGTGAGGGGTCACTAGAAAATAATATAAGACAAAAAAAGAAATTAATTAAAAAAATTAATTACTAATGGGAAGCCTGAGGCAATGGGAAACCCGAGAGATGTGGAAAATCCGAGAGATGAGGAAAACCGGAGAAATGAAGAAAACCCGGCGTGTAGACGGAATAATATAACAGAGTAAATTGGTCTAAACAATATTAAATGGGCGCCACTGAGCTACGGAGAGGTAATTATTTCGTAATTTGTAATTTAGTAATGGAGCAAACATTGTTGACAAATGTCGGCTAAAGAGATCTGTGGAAAGTAATTATTGTTAATAATTTAATAATGTAGCAAATGTTGTTGACAATCCTCGGAAAACAGTCTGAGCAGGAGTATAAAAGGAAAAGGGAAAACACGAAAGGACCAGTGGATCGACGTGAACGAGTAGTGTAACTAGGTTAGTAGAGGAATCTAAACCCAAGTAAAGTCAAAGTTATCTATCAGAAAGGGTGGTTCTCCATTGGACAACCTACCCTAAGATAATCAAAGTCATACGGTGGTTAAAAGATGCAAATAAATTAGTGAAATTGTGATTATAAAACGTTGAAATAAATCGGATTGAGTTGTAACTGTGATAAAGTGCAAATAAAATTATTCTGTGTTGGGTTTGCTTATTTGATTCAAAAAGGATACGAGGAGTTAGAGGGAACCGACTTTCAATAATAATAACCCAACAATGATGAAAGTCTAGAGGGGTGATACAAAGAGTGTATCTCACTGGATGAAACAAACCCCAATGATGCCACTGCACCTGGAAACTATTGGGATTAAGATTTCTCCGATTTTCATTCTGGTAAAATCAATAATCGTCATTTTAAGAATAAGACAAAGCTTGTTGATATACACCAAACAAAGTTCACATAAATTCCGCTATAATGCAAGTTGAAACATAAATCAACTTATTGGAATTTATTTTTTTTGAAAAATCAATGTATTTCAGCCATTTCTGAAATACCTGCAAAGTAAGTTATTTTTTACAGTTATAAGCTTAAAGTTATAAAGTTATAAAAGTTGAATTATGATTTTACAAATTAAATCTTATTCAAGCTTATAATTATAACTTTTGATTTACAAGCTCATGAATATTATTTTATGATTTATTTTATGGTAACTCATTTTTCGGAAATTATTCAGAAAAAGTGAGTTAAATTATTTTTGAAGTTATAAAATTATTAATTGCATTATATAATTATATTTTTTATACATCTTTTGAAAAGAATCTTAGTATATGTACACAAAATAATTGGGGTAATGATTATTTTTTAAACCTATTAATGTAATTTACAATTTATGCTTTTTTTCGGATTTCAGGTTTTGTTTTTTTTCGACAGAAATGTCTAGAATATTAAATTAATTTTAGTTTTAAGGGTAAATCTTATGAAGATACATCCTCATTTACTCGAAATTTCCTAGCAGAAACCTCAAAATTTAAATTTAAAAATTTTTCCGCCTTTTTTTCTTGAAAATATCCTCAAAAATGTCTATAAATTAATTTATTAAAGGGTTTTTTCAACTTCGGATACCTACATGTTAAAAGTTTACATGCATGTTTTATTATGGGTTGTGTTAATGTGCATTATTTTATTTCTCTATCCCTTTTTGATTTTCTATATTGTAAGGTTGATCTCAGTGACTATTTTACAAACAACCTCAGGGTGAGTTGGTGTGTTTATATGTTAAAAATTTATTGATTTTTTTATATTATAGGTGATTTGTCTCATCGTGGCTTGGTGTATTATTAGTTCAAATCCAAAATCAGCCGTTGTCTCATTTAATTAAACAACCCAACGAATTTCTATAATAATACTTATATCATCAAAATTTTTCTGTATAGGTTTTAATTTTATTATTTTCTGTCATCGTCATTTACACCAATTGTCAATAAATTGGACTGTTGAGGACAGTCGGAACAACCCTGGATTTTTTAAATGTCTAACTTTTAATTTAATCACAATTTATACATCAATTTTTTGATTTTTTATATGAATTTTGTAATTATTCAAAAAAATATAAGTCATTTATTTATTAATATACCAAAAAATTTCCGCTTACCCAAAATCACTTCGTTCTTTAGATATTTTGGGAAAAATCTCTTAATGCAATGGTAATAATTTGAATTTTATTCATAAAAATTAGTCCATCTTTCATAACTTGTATAATTCATTTTATTGGTATTTGATATTCTGTGATGATTTTTATAATTTAATAAAATTTTAAATATAAACTTATATATTTCGATGAATTTCTATTAATGTCGTGAAAGTATCAGTAGATATTACGCAATAAATTTTATAAAAATAAAAAAATTCTGATAGGTATGGTAACATATTTTGGTTCTGTTGCCTGTACGCAATTGTTGATGCTGTTGAAGCATTGGAAATATCTTCGAAAAAATGGTTATTTTTAAAATAAAGTATAAAAATAACGACAATTTATTGACTAATTTGTTAGTATTTTTTTTCTTCTCGTATGAAATTTCTCTGCTCGCCTATAATATAAGCTCCTACCTAATGACGCAGCTCTTAATTTAGCTATGAGACACACACATTTAGTATTGGTTAGATTTTTGATTTATTTTATAAAATTCTTTATGCTGTCTCATTAGCTCCAATTTAATGCGCTTTGGTGTACATCATTTATGAATTCAGCTTGTTAAAAGCAAAGAAAAAGTGAAATAAATGCATACAAACATACACATAATTGGCATGCAGGCAAACTCACGTGAAAATTAAACCGACCCAGATCTTACACCAACCTAACTTACTTTCAAGTTGAAATGTTTTGTAATTTTGCTCAACAAACTTTTCCCAATGAAGCGATTGGACAGAAATCCTCCAATCATCAACAATCAACAGACAAACACTTTCCTTTTCAAAACCAGCTATAGTGTCACTACTTAGATAAAAATATGGTAGAAGCTAATTCATTAATTAAAAAATTAAAAAATTCAGTCTCAACGTTGTAACCATTTTATACAAATTAGTAAAAACAATTCTATAAATTTAAGTTTAAAAAAATATTGAAACAAATAATTTTTTTATTTTATAAGGAAAAAAAGACTTACATTTTCAGCAATCATTGAACCAAAATTATAATAATAATCATAATTGAGCACTGCGCTTGTTGGTGGTGAGCTCAAAGTTGTTCAGTGATAAAAGAATGGTCAGACGTACAGCCATCTTGATGTATGATGTTTGATCAGAAGTACAGCCATCTTGATATCTACTGTTTGATTCATATGCAGTTTGAAATGCTATGATTTACACTATTTCAATGCTATATTTGGCAGCTTTTGCCAGGCCATTTGAAATTCACATTTTTAACTAATGAAACTTACAAGATATCCTTTCATTCTAAAACCTTCTAAAAGACAAACTGACCATTTTTCCGAAAAGACGAAAAAATGCAATAATGAAACATAATTTTGAGGAACCATATTTAAACATATTCTTGGACATCAATAATTTATGTGTTTCACATGCTGCCGGTTTCACTATTCGATAATACTTTAACAAAATGATGATAAAACTTATCAAACTTATAAGTCGTCGAACCTGTCTCAGCATTAAATTCCCCATAAAGTACTCTATCAACTCACATAAGTTTACTGTTAAAAATGTTGAATGGCTAACGGGAGTTTCAAGCAAAATATTAAGACACTTAAGACGGTAAATGTAAAGAAAACCTTAGAAAAATTAGGTAAAAATAGCAATAAAATAGAAAGCATGACCAACAAATTATTCACTTGTTTATTTTCATTCGTTTGCTCTTCGCGTGGTAATATCTTTTTTAATATTCTTTTTTTGGCATTTTTCTCATTATTTTCATCTCTTTGTGCTGATTCTAAAAGTTTTTTGTTTTCATTTTACATTTTACATTTTCTCTTTTTTGATTTTTAACCAAACCTTGCTTTGGCGATTTGATGCTAATTTAGTTTAATTTACTACTAAAGAATTCAACAGAAATGAGGATCTACTTAAGGAACTCTAAGTACACACACACACATTTTTTAAAAAATTTTTAAAAGAAAAAAACTTTAATAAAAAAGTATGTCATTTAGTTAAATAAATAAATAATTAGGTTAATACTAAATAGTTTAATTAACAAATAGGTTATGACTATATAGTTTACATAATGTATGTTATATACACACTATATAGTTTTATTTAATAAGTGGTCAAATTTTTTTAAAATCACAATCTCCTAAAATTAACATTTAATCAGCAACGAATTTATTGAGATTCTTAAATTAAATCAATAAATCATAAATATTTAATCATAAATATTATCATTGTTTTTTCCATATATAGCATTTGACAAAGATTATGATGGCAGACTAATAATGAGTTTAATTTCCTTGAAACTTATTTCGTTTATTTGGCTTTCTAGTGTTTTTATTAAAAACAGGCTTTCGTTTTTTCTACGATTTATTTTAATTCATGTTAATTTTATTTAAATTTTATCTTAATTTTAATTTAATAATTCTGGCTCCGAAATGTCGTCACATATGAAAAATATTTTAAGTGTATTTACAAATAATAATTTGCTTTTTATTTTCTTCATTATTTAGAAATTATGCTGCATGATATTTCTATGTTATTCATTAGCCGATATTTATTTGAATAGTGTACATTTTCTATACAATACCCTTGCACTAATCGTATTGAAAACTCCTGTTATGATTGTATATAAATGTCAATTATGAGGGAAACATTGTTACAAAAGGTTTTATAACCATTATTAGGCTCATTTTTCACTAGTTCAACATGTAAAATTTCTGTGATTGGGAAACTGTATAAACATACTACTTAAGGCACATTTTGGGTGCGAGGAGAATGAAATAAGAACACATTTATAGAGAAAAAGAAATTCGTGAAATTTATAAAGAGGTGCATTACATATTTAATACAATATTTGGGCTTGTAAGTCAATCTGTTTCGTTTTTGCAATAAAACTTCAGAAATAGAAACTTTATCACAATTCAAAACAACAATATAAAATTTAAAATTTTACAGAATAAATAATATGATAAAAATCATTTAACACGTTGACGGACAGTAGGAACAAGCGAAGTTCGAAAATTGACACTATATGTTTTTGTGATTTTTCACAACCACGTGCATACTGAATCTGCAACTCGTATAACAGGTGAAATATGAACTTCAACCTAAAAAGATGTTTTCAAAACACGACACTATGCTTCTACGTATACGCCAGTAAGTGCACATTTGTGCTGCTATAGCCGTAGTGTCTAAAAACGACCGTTTCGTTTTGGACGGCTATAGCAGTCATGCCACATTGTGAACTTCGCTTTGACGGCTATAGCCGCAATTGTCCGTCAACGTGTTAATTGTTTGTTCGCTTTGATCAGTTTTTTCTCTGCAAAATTTCATTTATATTTATTTTTACTGTCAGTCAATGTTAAATAAGAAAAATCAATAATCAAAAATCGAAATTAATATAAATAAAATTTAAAAATAATTAATTATAAAATATTTAAAATATTAGTTTGATAGAAATATTTTACTGAATTTAAAATAATTTAAACGCAGATAATTTTAGAAAATTAAATATTATTTTTCAGTCAGTGCTTTCAAAGTTCTATAAAAAGACTAATTTTATTCTAAAAAAGATTTTCATAACATTATCTCACAAAGTCGAGGAAATCTTTTTCGAAATTTCGAATATCATGTTAAATAAAACTTCATGGAATGTTTGAAAAACTTCCAAGTGACTCGGTATGATTAAACATTCAGTGTAAATTTAAGAAAAAAAATTAGAAAAAAATTTAATGTTTTTTCAGTTATTTAAATATATATAATATCCAAAATTTTAAACTTTTATTCTAAAAGAAAAAAATATAATATATAAATTAATAATATTTACGTAAAAATTAATAACATATTTTAAAGTTGGATTTAGTTATAATAAATAACTTTATTTGTTTAAAATAAAATTTAAATTTAATTTTAAAATTTAAAATAATTAATGTTTATGTAATATTATGATTTATTTAATAACTAAAATCAAGATTATTAAAATAATTAAAATAAAAATCAATTTTTAAAATAGAAATTTTAATTAATAAAGTAATTTTTATTTCGATTTATTTTCGTTATATTATTCTCATCATTTTTATTATAAACAGATTTGATGATATTTTAAATAATACTTTCAAGCTTTATTTATTAATTTATGAGAATATTAAAAATTCAAAAATAAAACATTTCAAAATTTAGATTTAATTTTTATAATTATTTAAATAAAAATATATAAATAAAAATTGTAAGAATAATATTTATAAGAAAAATATATATAAGAAAAATATATATAAGAAAAATATATATAAGAAAAATATATATAATTTTTATTATTTAATTATTTTAAATTTAAATAAAATTTATTTTAACATAAATTTTCACCAATAAATTCATTCGAAAAGAAATTAAAATATTTATTTCCTATGAATGATGAGAAGGAATCTAAAACAAATCATCCAAACAATGATTACTATCAGAATCAATTCACCAAAAGGCACTCAAAGAATCGAAGTTGAAAAGAGCGAAAGTCTTTCTCATTTATATCAATTAGTTAGTGAAAAACTAAAAGTCGAAAATTTTCTGTTATCAAAAGACAGAAAAGGAGAAATTACATTGAAAAATTCGGGAGAATTTATTGAGAGTGAAAATATTAATCACGGAGAAATGATTTTCTTAATTGAGAATAAATTTGCGCAAACCGAACCAACCGAGTATGCCGAGAAACGAGTTGAAATGAGAAAACCGGAAATCATAGAAGACGAAATTGATAAAATCATCTCTGCAATGGACGGGAAAATCTATCGGAAACTCGTCGAAAATTGTAGACACGGATCAAATGGCAAATGCATCAATTGCCTTCCATTGGAAGCTTATGATGAAGAATATCTTGAACATTGCGATCCACCAATCAAATTCATGTCTTTCAACGCGCATTTAAGGAAGCTACAACGACAAAGCAATGGGAAATATTTGCAATTAAAGAATATCAGTTGTCGAATCAAGGACGGCTGTGTAAATCATTTGCCATGGCCACAGGGAATTTGTACCAAATGCCAACCACCGGCATTGACGCTAGATATGCAGAAATATCGACACGTTGATAACATAATGTTTGAGAACTCGGGAATAATGAATGATTTCCTTGATTATTGGAGGCGTACAGGTTGTCAAAGAATAGGAATCCTTATTGGTCATTATGCACCATTTGATCAATCTCCGTTAGGAATCAAAGCTGTTGTTTCTGCCATTTACGAACCAAAACAGATAAGCGGTCCTTCAAATGTCAATCTGATGTTTGATGATAGCAACAAACTGATATGTGATAGAGAATTAGAAATGTTTGTCAATTTAGGATTAAGACCAGTTGGATGGGTATTTACAGATTTGAAAGTGGAAGATGCTGAGAAAGGATCAGTGAAACATTATCGAGGAACGAGTGAGACATATTTCTTGTCGGCCGAAGAATGCATTACTGCAGCTCATCTTCAAAATATGTTTCCCAGTCCGTGCAAATTGAGCGAGGACGGCGAATTCGGGTCGAAATTTGTGACTCTTCTTGTAAGCGGAGATAAAGAAAATAATATCACTCTCCAAGGATTCCAAGTAACAAATCAGTGCATGGGACTGGTCAAGGACAATATCCTTCTACCGACACTCAATTCACCGGAATTGGCATCTATTCGAGAATCTTCAAATGAGCAGTTCATTCCAGATATATTTTACAAAGAAAGCGATAAATATCGAAACACGGTCACTAAAATTGGTCGACCACTTCCAGTTGAGTTTCTCATGGTTGACATGAGTGCAGGATTCTCTGTTGAAGAGAAATTTACATTCAGTTACCGCTCGATCAATCCAACACGATTTCCGATCGAAAATAGAGAAAGGATCAATGAGATCCAATCAATCGAACGTGCTGCTGAGTATTTAAAAGGCTTCAGAGCAGATCAACTTGTCAACGCACTGTCGAATTTACATCTTTTGCTCTTTCTAAATCAATCCTCTCATTTTCAACAGAAAAACAGAATAGTGGAATTGTGCAAACTGATTAATAAAAAATCCTTGAAAGATGAAAACCAAATCAGTTTGGAATCAAATGAGAAAGAATTGATGAACCGATGGAAAGAATGGACAGAAATGATTTATATTGGAATGCTAGAAAAAATGTCAATGACAGAAACTGGGAAAGCTTGCAAGATTTGCACTTTTGTTAATGTCAAAACAGCAAAAGATTGTGAAATGTGCCAGCTGCCCCTTGAATAGTATTTGTTATAATATATTAATTATTTTCGAAAGAGCTTTTATTTGATCTTGTTTAGTGTATTTATATGATTTTGTTTAGTGTATTTATTTTTTATTTTTCTTCACAAGTAAATTATATATCTGCATTAGGATTATTTTCGATTCCTGATTATCATTTGTAACATTTTATAAGCAAACAATTTGTACGTTTCATTCATATGATATTTTGTATTAGAAAATACTCTAGCGTGCAAATAAGTTACAACTTTTATGTCAATTTATTTAATTTCGAAAAACGTTTTTTCCATTAAAATACAGTTTTAAACTATAACAAAAAAATATATATAGACATAGAAGTAGGCGCTGTCAACTCCCACTACTTCGAACCAGAGAGACTATAAAATGGGAGACATTATAACGCTTAATAAATATAACAGGTGTTTTTTCGGTCTACGCATGTTAGTGATTTCAATTATATGATGAGTAATACGATGAAGATTTAAATAAAACATTAATTTTTTTATATTACAGCTGGTAACTAAAATTAAGTTCAAAGTACAATGCTACATCGGATGTTGTTGTTGATTTATGAAAATATAAAATTAAAGTTAAATATTTAGAAAAGTAACGGTTAACCGGTTTTGGAAACCAATTTTCATCCCTGGATAAAACTGATTTCATTTTACATTTGTCTCGTTTTCCCGAATGGTGCCAAATCACTTGACTCACTTTCTAATGACCTATGACAAAAATGTTACTTAAGTTATAAAAAATAATTCATTGAAAATGAAGTTTAAAATATTTGGCGCGAAAATTCTTTAATTTGACAGCTTTCCACCGAATCATGGTTTTTCGTGAAAATATGTAAACCAGATTATCTGTTTCTAGATAGTAAAGCCGAAACCCACTGAGCCCGAGCCTTACAACTTATAATAAGAGTTTATAAAATATTTCAAAGTATAACAAATAAAAACATTCAAATTCATTGTTCGGCCAAAGAAAAGATTTTTCTAAAGAACAATTTCTGAGATAGGACTTATTTTTTTCCTGATTCCATCTAAAAAATCCACTTTTAGTTCTTTATTTCTTGAAAGAGGTCAACATTCAGAATTTAGAAATTTTCATGATTTGCTAATAGACTCTATCTCATATTCTGTCATATGAATGTCTAATCTCGGTCATACGCCGTTCATGAGTTACAACCATCTTAGCCAGTGCTCTCACAGGTTTAGAAAAAAGAATTTCTTTTGACCTTGACATATTGTGTTAGATAAGCTGTAGAATAAAGTCGATTTGTCATAACAAAGAGTATGCCTCATCATCTTATAGACTAACTTCGTCCAATCAGATCAATAATTCATCGCTTCACCTGACGAATCATATTCAATTTAGCCAGTGGAATGCCCTCACATTTATCTGCTAGTATTATAATGAAATATTCAAACAGGAGTGAAAGTGTTGAACAACCTTTCCTTAAAAGAAATCTTAAAAAGATAAAATGTTTTAAGAAAAATATTTAAAATGCGCAAATAATTAAATTTAAAATTAAATCAAATAACTAAATAAAAAAATATTTTGATAATATATTGAAAAATCGAAAGTAGGAGATAAAAGTTGAAGATCTACAGATATCTCCTTCAACATTTAGATGAATTCTGAATACATTTCAGTCTCAACAATGTACAGATCACCATTAAAAGTGAAATGAGCTGACTCATGACTGTGACCATTATTAAAAGCAGTGCAAGTGCTGCCAGAGCATCTTTCAGGTTATTCGTGGTGCACAATGATGTCGTCAAAGCTTCGAAAATGAAAGACAAATTGTTACAAGGTATTATTTGATTGGTGACAGAAGTGAGACTTGAAGTAATTATTTGGATGATCGAAGCCATCATATTTGTGATAATTGTTTGGTTGTAATAAGAAAAGAAAACCGCAGCTACATTCGTATCATTGGCCAAGCTGGCATTAACCTTTTGAATGTCATTTATAACCAGATTGACGTATAAGGAATTGTTTCGATTGTTTTGTAGGATTTGGTACTTTGTAAGCATGATAGCCACTGAGTTTTGGGTATCACTATAATTTGGAAGATTCTGAACGAGAATGGATGAAGTTCTGTTGAGCGACGATAATTCGTTTGTCATTCCGATTTGTTTTATTGAGCTTTGTACAAATGTCGACAGATTTTGAATGTATGAAACGAAATCCGGAACTCCTAGTAATGGAATGGACAGCTGCTGAATGCTAGACTGGATTATATAAGATGCTTATAATCAATTTTTAATTAAATTAAGTAGTAGTAAAATAAAATATACATTTTACTAGAGTATTACAGATTTTGGGGCAAAGCGAAATATACGCCCCCCCCAATTTATATTTTATGAGTTTACATATTAAATAAAAGTTATACGAGTATTGTATTTATCTAGTAATCTATTTTTTATAATTTTATTTTTTGATAGCATAAAATAATTTTTTTGTGAAAAAGATTTATTTATTTCGTTTTTACAATAAAAATTTTAATACTAATCGATTTTTAACTAAAATATAAATGGGGGGGGGGAGTATATTTTGTTTTACTCGATTTTTGAATTAGTAATTGAAGACCGCCAGGTTTTGCAAAACTCAGGTTACGAGATGAATTTGTAATGTTTTCAATTTGATTTTTGAATTATCATAGAAAGCTTGAAAATTATCATGGGACCGTGTAAACAAATTATTTTTATCATTCTAATCGCATCTAAAAAATTAATCTCGGGTCCAAATGAATTAGTTCCGGAAGTTATGAATGAAGAGGAATCAAATATAGTACTAGATGAAGAGTAGATATCAAATGATGTCGACAAGATTCGTTCAAAATAAAATTAAATAAATTTTATAATTTTACAAATCAGTAAAATTTTAAATTTTCATTTGATCTATTGATCGAGATTAATTTTATTATACAATGGTCAATGTCAGTCAAAATAAAATACAAGAGGTGACCAGAGGTGATTTCGTTATTTATAAGAAAATCTTTTAATTGTTTTAATCTTCTAAATGCTTTAACTTCTACTGACGTGACTGTTTCACTTAACATCCGTGTTTATTTCCTACACCAAAGTATTTAAACCAGCCATTAAATTTCAAGGTAAGGTGCTAAACTGAGTGCTAACCAATTTTTCTAAGGAAGTGATAGAACAGTGCTCTGCCCTGAATATAGCCTTTGTGTGTCTCCCCTAATATGACTCATTTATGCTAACCTCTCTATGTGAGTGTATTTGCAGCGTTGAAGAAATACTGGCGGCAGATACTCACAAATTGGAAACTACATGAAGGACGATATGTGCCAGTACTTCCAAAGGAAAAATTCCCCATGCTCTTGTAGCTTTTGCTCTACACTATAGAACCCTCATTCAGAGAGAATGTCATTAATGGATTCCGAAAGTGTGGAATTGTCAAAACCGACAGAACAGCTATTACCTCACGAATTAAGCGCACCAGTTCAAGCAGTCAGGCAGAAAGCGCTGAAATTACCAATGTGGTGTCCAATGTCGTAATGACAAAACTGAAAGACATTCACAAAAGCATGGAAGGGTTGAAAGGAAAGCAACGCTAGTGAAAAATCAACCTTCTGTCTGGAAAAAGCATATCCCTGTCCGATTTCGCTACGCCAAAAGGGCATCACAGTGACGGAGCGGTAATCGTTACCAGTGATGACAACGAGTCTGCAGAAGATGAAACTGATAATGACATCGCGTATTGCCTAAATTTCCTAAGCCGACAAGCAACGCTTGCAGCTCGTCCAGTTTTCACAGGACCCCGGAACTTTCAAAATTCAAGAAACCATTGTAAGGTTGCACCAGTAACAGACGAATTCTCAACAAACCATCACGCTTTGTAGACTAAGTTATATGTTTATGCCGTTAAGATCATTTGGAACGTTTTCAGTATCCATTCATATGGGATTTTATAAGTTTAGTAATTTTACCGAACTCACCCCATTAGGGAATGAGTAAAATAGTAAAACTTGCTCGAAATCAGAAATGACAAACTAGCAGCAATCATTAGTATTTTTTTTAAATGTTCATTTTATTAACGAACTCACTCCAGTTGACGGTAAGTTAAAATAACATGTTGAATGTCCGCTAATGGTTTTCGACGAATGAAATGATTATATAAGTACTGAGTGACACATAAATGTAATAATTGTCTATTACTAGTGTAGCGAGGATCAATCAAATCATGAGAAAAGCCTTTTATACTTAATCCAAAGAAATTCTTTATTGCAGAAAAGTTTAAAGGTCGTCTGTACCTAAAATTTCTTTATAAAACATATTTTTATTATTTAAAAAAACACCAATGAAATTTTTTATCTTAATTATTTTATGCTTGTTATGTGATAACTACATCAACTATTATTATTATTACTATTCCTCTTCTTCTTCTTGTTCTTCTACTTATTATTATTATTAATATTATTATTATTAAATAATCAGAGAAAGAAGGCAAAGTATTATTAATTGAAAAATAAAACATCTCGCTATATATTTAGACTATTATCAGTCTTCTTCAGGCTAAAAATTACAATAACAATACCTAAGTGAAAATAAGAATATTTAAAAAAATTAACCAATATTGATTGCAACGAAATTGGATCAAAAATATACAAGATTATTTTAATTTTTATAAAATAAACTATTAAATTAATTTTTAAAAAACTGAAAATTTATCATTCTTAAAAAAAAGGTTTTTATAAAACACAAAAATTTTAAAATACTGTTTACATAACAAATTTTTTTTAACACAACAAAATTATACCACACACATAATATATAAAAACTACATTCAATTATTTAAATACATTGAAAATGACCGTAGGCTGAGGACTCTAAACATTAATTTTAGGGTTTGAAGATATTATCAACAACGCCTTACAAGTTACTCGCTCTCAATAATTACTAAGTTTTTCAGAATTATCTTGAAATCACACATACCTATTTTCTTGCTCGAACATTTCATAAAATCATCACTAATGTGAGTCAATCTATTCATTCGACAATGCTCAAGAAATCTTGTGCAGAGATGAAGAGCAGTATCTCTAATGCATGTGACATTACACTCATTACATGAAAATTAATGGTCAATTCTGATGAATGTTTGTGTATGTTTTAGAATATATTAGTTTTACAATATCCCTGATTTGGAATTGTACATTGTAATTGTATTGGTTGTTTCGTTTTCAATTTTCCAAACGACTAACGTATATGAATTGTTTGTTTATTCGGGTCAAATGTAAAATTGGACTTTGTTTTGAATTTGTTCTAAAATTTCTGGTTTTGAATTATTATTATTTAATTTTAAGAATAATGGGTCATAAGGATAGTTATGTTAGCGATAATTCTGAGTTTATGAGATGCATTTTAACGTTCAAATACCCTATTGGAAAAATTTGTGATGACACTGAAAATATCTGGTATCACTCAATTTACTATGAGCTTATAGGAGCTTGAGAAGGACAATCAGTTTTTTAAATGAAGCGCTATTAAATCTCAAGTCTAAACTTAATGATATGCTTTAAATTATGAATGAGACTAGCGATGCATGTTGCAATCCAAACGGATATCATCCTGGATTTTGGAGGCGGAGTATTTTATAATATGCAAATTTATGAAGGATCTGCGTTGCCTGATGCAATTGGTAGAATCGATTTGGCTATTAGACGGATTAATTAATGAAAACCCTGACAGAACGAGGTTACAGTTTTCCAACTCCAGCTGAAATAGATTGTACAAATATAATGAAAATTTAACTATTATTATAAAAATTTAATTATTATTATTATTATTTAATAATTAAATCATACTGAATAATCATAGCTATCAAGAATTGAAACATTTGAGCTAAGTTGATTGAGGGTATTGACCATATTGGGAGGTATTATTTGTGATGGCTTATTTTTCATGAATTCATTATATGAAGTAATCTGAGAGGTATTGAGAGTAGTCTCAATGCCAGTATTGCGCAGAATTTGACTGACATTGACAAGATTGGTCATCCCCAGCACATTCAGTAATCCAATGCTTGTATTGCGGCATTGAACAGTGATTCCGGAAATAATATTTGTCGGTTGACTTAAAGTTATTGGAATAGCGTTGGGGGAGCTTAGAATATTTGCAATAACATCTGGCCATACTGTTGAAATCTTTTTATTAATCATTTGATCTGATAAAGTTATTCCATTTGTCGAATTGAATTGCTGACAAACGGCGACATTGACGTAACTTGCCCCCAATACTAGAGCTATTGAAACAATAGCTGCCAATACCGTGGAAACAAAGATGCAAATATGAATAGAGAAATTTGCACATTTATTCCATTTTTTTTGATATAAAAATTGGCGGAAGAAAGAAACAATTATCAAAACTGTTGATAAACAGATAAATATAATCAACAATATTATGATGACATTTTCCGCCATGGAAAATTTATTAATAACATCTGTTGTGGTGGCATTGACGCTGGATGTTGAATTGAAGAATTGAGTAACCAGTGGAATGACTGAGGTAGACCAAATGTTCGTGATGACACCAAGGTACTTCGATACGTCAATTGTGGAGGTGGAAGATGTGATGATAGAGGTGAGGGTGTTGTTAAACTGAGTGTATACTTCTTGATAATTCGTAGTGACACTTGTCATGTTGATCTGCAGCATTTGTATGAGGAACAACATTATGACGCTTGAATCTGTATTAATTTGGGAAGTGTCGATAGTCGTTTGAAATTGTGCCATCGTTGACTGAAATGAAAAATAAATACGGTAAATAAAAAAATAAAATTCGATATCTAATTAAGAAATAATATTCACAATTATTTTTTAAGAAATTTCAAGAACTTTTTGACTCTCGATAAAATTGGCTTGAATCGCCTATACATTAAAAAGACTAAAAAAATTTCCTCAATAAAAAAGCATAAGTATTTTTCACACTTAAAAAGCCTAAAAATAAAAATTATTAATATTTTATTAATTTTTTGAAAAAGTCTAAGAATAAATTTTCACTGTAAAAATAAAAAAAACATTTTCTGATAAATCGATAAAATATATTAGGAATAAATTTGCATTGTAAATTAATTTAATTAATCCTCAATAAAAACTATCTATAAAAAATTAATAAAAATTACTATTAAAATAAAAAATATTATTTTCAAATTTTTTATTTCAAATGAAAAATACCAGAGTATTTTGCTTTACGCATTTCAACTAATAATCTATGAGTTGTTTGGACACGTTTGAATTCGTGGCAACACGGACATCCTTTTGAACATGTTACTCTTGTTGAGTCTTTACATACAGTTTAGAATAGCCTTTAAAAAAATTAATCATCGATTAAAAACTTTCTATAAATAACCCATAAATATATTAAATAAAAAACATAACAAACTTTATTTAAATAGCATTATAAAATAAAATCTAGCAACAAATAAAAATACAAAGAATTTTATCAAATAATTTATTTAATTCAAAATTCTTCAAATTCTTCATTATCTTCAAAATTTTGGGAATATTCGTCTTCATCGAAATCGATACCTAAAACCACATCAACTATCCTATGTTACACTTTGATTTTCCCCCACCCAAACCCTTCTATCATCTTTATTAGTTAAAGCTGTTTTACTATTTTGTATTGTAAATAATTAATGCTTTTTACTAGCAATAGGAAAAAAAGTTTACAATAATTTTTGTCCAAATCATTAGTTGATTGCGTTCTAAGTTGTGTGTTTGAGTCTATATATTTTTTAAATATTTGTTTGTGATTATATATAGTAACCCTATGTAGATGGGTAATTTTTACTTTTAAATAAACAAATAGCTGCAGAAATCTCCAATGAAGAACGTAATTCTTCTTAGGATTATGCATAACCATTAACTTCTCAAATTTCGAACCCGGAGCACATATCTTTTCATCAGCTACTGGAAAATCGTTTAGTTTGTCACGAATAAATGTAAGGATCTCTAAATCTACTTCAAATGTGACGGCAAATGAAAATATTTTAAGATCCGCGTCTAAAAACTAATTAAATTATTTAATTGATTATTATCAGTAATCAAATTCAAATTCTCCACAAGGTAAAAATTATTGATATATTGTCATCGAATACAACATGATGTTTATTAACAAAAGTCAATTCACAAGGATACCCCATCGAAAAAATTATACATCTCATATCCTGGAGAAGTTCAGTTGGTTATTCAAGAGTTATACTAGCCGATGCCCAAGACATACCGTAAATTCCAAAAAAAAATTAAGTGGTTCCAATCGATTATAAGCTAAGGACTTTGAACGAAATTGTTGGAAAAGTCAGGAAAAAGAAAATCATAAAGTTTGAGATAAACCATCATATAATCGAGTAAAGTCCTACAATTGGTTTCTTCCCAAATATATTGAGCCTTATTGTATTCATCTTCAGTAACATTTTCCCAGATCGGTAAAAGTTCATATGCAATTTCTAAAACTTCTTGAGAAGCTGAAAAGTTATAAAGGAAAATACCTTTACTGTCGACAATGCTACTTACAAATTCTTAACGAGTTAAAGGAAGATTAATAAACGTTTTTGCAGCGCTACTTAATCAACTATTAATAAATTGACAAGAATCAATGAATTTTACAGTTAAACCGCTGATTCTTGCCTACAAAGAAAGAAACTCTTGACTTTTTACTGGAATACAACTTATTTTTCACGAGTTAAAATCACTTATTTCCGAGATAAATATATTGATAAATATTTTGTTTGAATTTGATTTATTTATTAAGTATTAAAAAATGTCAATAAGTAAATCATGCATATTTAAATGTGCATTTTATTTTATTATTTAGTTTATCTCTTTGAAGTAGTTTTAAAGAAAATTCAGGAACTTTATCCAAGAATAATAAATATATTGGATTATTGTGCACCAGAGTTTCTAGCAACAAAAATTTATCATTCCACAGGGATTAACATTGAAGATTTGGTAATCGTTGTGTGAAAAATTGCATTGGATGTAAAGACTCAATGAGAGTAATATGTTCAAATGGATGTCAATGTTGCTACGATTTCAAATGTGTCCAAACAATCCATATATTGTTAGCCAAAATGCGTAAAGCATATTACTCTGACATTTTTGATTTAAAATAAAAAATTTGAAAATATTTTTTTAAATTTTAATAAAGTCTTTATTGCTATTAAGAAAAATATTTTGTATTGAATTTTTATTGAAAGTTTTTTATCGAGAATTAATTATTAAATTATTTTTACAATTCAAATTTATCTTAGTGTATTTTATCAGTAAATGAAAATTTATTCTTAGACTTCAAAAAATATTTATTTGAAGAAAAATCAATTAAAATACTAATAATAAAAATAATGATAATAATAAATAAAATATTAAAAAAATTAAAAATAATATAAATATTAAAAAAATATAAAATAATCGACTTCATTAAAACAAATAATTAAATTCAAAAACTGTGTAACCCCTTCCCCATAGGAAAAATATTTTATGAGGTGGGGTAAGGAGTAAATTTTAAAACCAAATGTCGAAGTGGATACCATTTAGGCCATTTATTCGATAAATACCACTTTAATCAATTTGTCGAATGGGGCAATTTTTAGGCATTTTAATCATTAAGCGATTCAAAGCAATTTTTATCGAGAATTAAAAATACCCCTTGCCTATAATGGACCATTTTAAGCATAGACGATTCAAGCCAATTTTTATTTTAGACTTTTTTATGGATAAAAAATACTTAGGCTTTTTAAAATTTATTTTAAAAAATTAAAACAAAAAATTAAATTATTTCATTAAAACAAAAAATTTAATTAGATAATTGAGTTCATTAAAACAAAAAAATAATTACAAAAAAATTACAACACCCTCTAGCAAAATTAAATTTAAGGATGTTTCAGAAATTTTCAAGCCAAATATCCTAGGTGGCATAGTTCTTATTGCACACTACATCCCTTTGTTTTAGAGGCTCCCAAATATTAAACACAATACAAAAATTTGTCCAATAGCAAAATATACCTCAAATTGAAAACAAAACAAAAATGAAAATTCAAAAAAAACTGATTATAAGGCTATATGAAAGCTTTCCATCGAGTAATTAGATCAGCCTTTGGAACTAACAATGACATAATAATATTTAGGTCTATGCTCTTTGGCTTTTTAATTTTTTTTCATAATTCGCTGTTGAAATATTTCGTCTCCACAATTAGTATTTGCAATTGGCCTTCCTCTAAATTTAGTTTTCCCCAGATTGCTGACTAAATTACATAAACAAAAAGTATTTTTTCAACAATTAAATCCACTCATTTCCGAAATAATCAAAATCCTATAAATTGAGATTCTCAACTCTCGAAAAGAAACTGATTTCCTTTCTTCAATCCCCCCAATCCTTCATTTGTGATTTATCAAAAAACTTTTGAATAATTAATTAGTTTTTATTTTTCTTGTAACTTTTACCAGATATCCTATCAATTTTGAACTCTTATATAGTTCGATTTTTGATGTTTGGTTTTAATTAATTTTACTTTTAATTAAATTTTCAGAGTTTTACTTATTTTGCATTTGAATTTTGCATCTGTAAATTTATTTGAGTATTTTTATGGAATCCTAACAATATTAAGTAATCATAATTATTATTAATGACCCAGTTTTATAGGTCAATACAAATGTGTTTTTTGTTGCGTCCGTTACTATCTGTACATAGAAAATGTACCCGAGAATTTCCCCTTCAGAGGATTATGGTCGCAGTATTCCTGATTAACTTGCATTGAGTAACTGACTATTGTAAGTAGAGATTCATCAATCTCGCAATTTTTTTTTAATTTGTTTTACTTTTTTCTCTAAAACTTGTAAGAAAATTCAGTATATAATGTATTTATAGGTTTTATAGCCTTGAAGTTAAAACAATTTTAAATTAAAACTTACTAGAAAACTTTGGCATGTCGGATACAAGTTTGGATTAGTGGCTAACTTGGGACAGAGACTTTGTAAATCATAAATACAACTCTGCTGATACACGGATATTTGACCTTTTACTTGATTTATAACATTGAGTAGATTTTTGTTGGCTTTTATATATCCCATAGCGTCAAGGAGGAGATTTAGACCGTTGAGCAATGTCGATATATGATTGAGTAAGCCGTTTATTAGAAAAGCGTTCAGAATTTGATCCATGAACTGCTTTATTGATGATTGTATTTGATTCTAAAGGATTTATTTATTGATATATGTTTATAAATATCTACTTACAGACACTGATGAGCTCATTGTAGACACTGAAGAGTTCAGAAAGTTCAACGAGTCCACCGCAACAATGGAGTACATATTATAAAAGTATTTCAATGATAATCCAATCGCATTGGTTAACGAATTGTATTGGTTGGTATTGGAACTGATGGAATTTGTAGAATTTGTAGAATTCTCAGATATCTTAGTACTGACAACATATTGTTCAATCGACAGTAATATTAGAAAGATAATCCACAACAAAAGAAACAGAATCATTATTCCTATAAAAATGGTTTTCCAATGGTTTATCACAAAAGACTTTTTTTGAGTTGATTTCCTTTTCTTAATTATGATTTTACCGGTTTCCATTATTGATTTGATTTGATATTCCTTAATGCATTGATAAATTATTGCCACAACAAGCAAGATAAAAAAAAATAAAAATATCAACAACCAGAATATTCCAAATCCTGTCGTAATCAAATAAGGATTTGAAGTTGAATTTAAATTGTTTAATTGATATGATCCATTGCTGTAAATCGGTACATAGAGAGAGATGTTGAATAGGATTTCGATAAAATATGTCGATAAGTTGAAAGAATTATCATTGGTTATGATCTTTATAATGTCGCCATTATTGACAGATGATTGGTTGATGAGGAATCGATAGCCCATACTCGTGATTGTATTGAATAACCCATCCATTGTATTGGTGTTTCTATGGTAATCGTTTAGGATTATTCCGACAAATCGGATTCGACTTTATTTTCAACTGATTAATTCGAACTATAAAATCTCAAAATTTGAGCATAGATGAGCATTCTTTGATTCCTGTTGGTGAAAAGTGATTATTACTTAATATATTTCTAAATTCACATTATTAGCAATGCCTAAAACTGGGTCACGTCGTGTCACTTATCAAGCAAATTTCCGTCAGAGTTACAATTAAAAGACTACGTAACCATGGGTTAATATTGGCTCTCTCGGTATTGGTTAAAAAAATAATTTACAGCACCAGAACAATAGTGACTGGTCTAGGCCTAACATTAAGAAATACATTAAAATCAAAGTTTAGTAGAAAATTAAAGTTTGATTATTATCTTTTTCATTACTTTTCTACCACTTTCCATGTACATGATATTACCAAATTTTAAAAATTAATTCTGATTTATAAAAATTAATTTATTACAGAATTTCATTTAAAAAACTAAAATATGTTTCAATTACATTTAAAAAAATAAAATATATATTTAAAAATGTATTTTAATCAAACAAAATCTCACCTTTGTCATTCACAGACCAAAATAATAATTATAACAATAATAATAATCGTGCATTGTACTTACTAATGATGAATTTGATTTTCTGAAAGTTATTAAAGCCTTCTACATCACGGCCTGAGTCAGTGATTGGCCCAAAATGCATTTAAAAGAAATTGATTCATCAAATGAGATCTGAGTTGTCACCATATTTTTTGAAATAGAACAAAAAAACAAAATTAATAATAAAAAAATATTGATTAATTGTCAGACCATTCAAACAATTTGCATATTAAAATGGGAACAACAATTCCTGTTCTCGTATTTGATTGGTTACCTGACAGTCAAAGGATAAATGTAAAAAAAAATTAAATTAAAATTATTTTTGCAGATCGGTTTTATGCTCACCAAAACTCTAATTAAAAAATCTTTCCCTGACTCATTTTAAACAACAGGTTTACCAAAATAGAAACACTTCACATTAACAAAACCGTCAAACAATTTGCTAGAAAATATTTCTTAACAAAAGTTTATGTAACAATTAATGTGAATATTTATTATAAGTATGTATACAAAATAAATAATATTTATTCGTGTTAACAACACAAAGAATGAATTGGGATAAATTATAACCAATGACATAATCTGAGAACATTAGAAACTAATCAAGCAAAATGAAGTAGATCCCCGATAAATACCCTACAACATCTGACCGATAATATTTTTGAGGGTATAATTAGCAGTAACGAGATTCAACTTACTCTACAAGACCAAATAGAACCGATAGAATTACCAAAAACACTTCTTTTTAATAGAAATATAGACATCGAGTCACAATGATGGTCCCAACACTCAGTTAAGGCATATTTCTTTAACCTTGCAATTAAAAGATACCTCTATATTCGGTGACCATTTTTCCTCAAACTCTTTAATTCAACATAACTTTAAAACTTTCTTTTTCTATGCGAGTGCTGGCTAGAAGTTCCCATTTGCAGATTCAAAATCAAATGGGTGCAATGAGCACAATTATATTATACAATCTCAACTGGAAAAACATAGAACACCTGATTACGAAAAGTAAGAATGCCATCTTATATTTCTAGACTTTACAGATGCCTTTGGGAGTATTACCTATGAAAGAATCTTGAAAACACCGGAAGAGATGTGACTATCGATACTCTTAACCTAAGCAAGTTATCACGAATGAGTTACAATTTATAAATCTGGGCAAACGATATCTGAAAAAATCATATTTATGAAAGAAGTAAAACAAGAAAGTCTCCTTTCTATGACACTGTCCAGTCTGGCAATCGAATACATGATTCAAGCTGTTATCAAACTTAAACTAGGGGTCACAAAGACTGGAGTTCAAAACTTGTATTCAAGCCAAAAGATTTGCTTACTACTCAAGTAAAACAGAATGCAAAATACTAAAAAGAATGAACAAGAGTGTCTTATTTTAGATAAATAAGTTGGATGTAAATAAATTAGGTTAAACAGTTGAAGATGAACGTATTTAGTTTTATTAACCACGAATGAGTTAAATTATTTTTTAAGTGCTTCTGATAAGCTGTTACAAATGAATGCATGAATATAGTACTCTTCACACATTTCTGCTTATAGCAGGGGTCTCAAACTGGCCTACGGGCTGCAACATAATTTTTTTTGAAAATAAATTTTCGAGAATGTATCATAATTTCAATTTATTAGAAATAGGACATAAACATTATTATGAACATAAAAATGTAACACAAAATTATTTAAAAAAAAATATTATTTTTATTTCTTGCTACTTAGTTGGCAACGTTTAGCCACCACTCGCACATCAATATTAGGAACAATCTTTTGAGATGTGTCCAGTCTTAGTGTTGCTTGTAAATGTTCGTCACTTAACTTTCTTGATGAAGATTTGTTAAATTTCATCAATAAAAAAAATTGTTCACAAAGATAGGTGCTTCCAAACATTGCAATAATCTTTACTGCATGAGAATGCAACCTTGGAAATTTTTCTTGTTGTACTTTTGTTTTAAAATCGAATCACACTGAAGCTCCACTAATTCCATCTGAATTTCCTCCGCCACAGATTCAACATCAACAGCAAACGGTGTTGAAAAAAGTAGGAACTGTTGTTCAAGCATTTTACAGAATAGACTCATATCAAGGAGCATTATATAGCTTTTATTTCACTTTAACATTGAAAGCATTGTTAATAATTTATTCACACACTATTCAAAAAATCACAGTGGTTGCTATTTAACATCACCAGCACTTATAACACCAAATGAATTGCTATGAACTTTTTCACATGCTTGGATCCATATCAGATGATCAAGTGGAACCCGGTATATATTGCTTTTATCACATTATTTAGCGCCTCTGACGATTATTTCAAAGTTTATGCCCCTTGTTTTATTTTTTTTTTGTTTTTTGAAAATTGTTTGGATGTAAAAACAAAACGACAACAATGACAACAATGACATCCCATCCAATTCTCAATTCGTAACATCCTTGAACGAGAACCGGCACTCTTCTAACAGATTCTCACGTAGATTCAACCATCAATTTACGCCAGATAACAAAAAAGAGCACTGAAAACTATTAATTAAAAATGTAATGAAATAGTTAGCGCAACTGTCTGTAATTCATAATTGTTTGATAAATGGCTGTGATAAAAATTATAACAAAGGATATTCAAAAACAAAATACAATGTCGCCAAAGACGACAGCAGACTGAACAAAGAAAAATGGACTTATTGTTGTTGATCGCAAGCTAATTATCTGCTAAGATATGTTCTGATATATACAGCAAAACCACTAATTTTTCACAAATCATATGATCATTGAACGACTGAGATCAAAATGAAACTTTTCACAGTTCTTTCATTTTTCCTCTAGATTTTCCATGGATTTGCATTCTAATCTCACCAGATTGTGAAATAAGAACCATTCAAATAAAAATCACTATCGGACTCACTCAACCGTGAATTATTAAATATAAATTATTATTTATAAATTTTGTATGATTTATTTGCTGTCTTTTCATAAAACTTTACATCAGTGGTCCTCAAATTGGAATTCGTGTTACATTTTCTGGGGTTTCTTAATTTTTTAATAATTTTTCCCTCTTTTTTACAATCTTTTGCTTATATTTAAGTAAGTGTCAAATTTCGTAATCAAATTTTTCTACAATAATTTAGTGTTATTTTGTTGTAAAAAATATAGTTGTAAGATTTTACTTAATAGTTTATATGTTAATTTAGGATAATATAGGTTATATACTTTCACAAGACTAAAACGGATAAAATAATATACAAATAAAAGTAATTTAAACAAAATTATACTATAATGTAATAAAAGGACACAGGAATTCTGTCTCAAGTAAGATAAACTCATGGTGGGTGAAGGAACACAACAATAACATCTAAAATATATTCGAAAGAAATCCAATAAGTTGATTTGATAAGTTGAACATTGTATTCATGTGTTGGCAAGTTGGTGACGGGGCATTCGACATCAAGATTTTGCGTTTCTTCAAATCTCATAGTGTTGTGAGTAGAATCGAGTTAAAAAAGCCAACGTGAAGAATGTTGTTAAGAGAAAACAAAAATTTGTTATCTGAATAAGTTCAAACAGTTTACATTTTAAATGAGTTGTTTTAGTTTCGAGTTGATTTAAATATGCGGAAACGAGCATTAAACAAAACAAAAATTTCACCGATTGAATTTTGATGTGAAAAATTATAAATGAATGGTTGAAGATCTTCAAGAATTGTTTGTAAAGTTTTAAATTGAAAGTGTCAGTATTTAAACAAAAATTAAATATATGTTATTTTTAATAAGGCATTTTTAATTTAAATAAAATTTAATAAAATTAATTAAAAATAAAATTTTATTTATCATTATTGAATTTTCGACAATAAATCAATGTTTTCTATTTAACACGAATATTCGTAACTGATGTTTTCAAAATCCTCTGATAAAAGACAAATATCAAGGAGATGGCAAGGATTTGATATTTCAAGATTTTCATATGAAACCTTTTAAGAGCTTTTAAAATTTGATTTTAAGATGACAGTCGAAATTCAAAGAAAAAATTTGAGGAAAAAAAGAAAAAAAGAGAGAAAAAATATTTATTGCAAACTGTGCAACAAATGAAAATAGGTTAATACAAGAACTTGATAAAATTTGTGCTGAAAATCTGTTTTAAATAAAAAATATTGATCAATAGTCAATACTAAATGAATATAAATGAAATTTCAAATTAAACAAAGATTTCGGTGAATAAAACCTTGATAATAATATTTATAATAATTGTTAATAATAATATCAATAATAATATTAATAATAATATTATAAGGACTTTTTTGTTTTTCACCTCTGATTTATTTTCAACACAATTTGACTATGAATTAGATTTATTTAAGGTATTCACGAATTGTCGACACAGCCTTTTTTCAAGTGATTTCCTCGGCACTTGAAAAGGGCTGTGCCGAAAATTCGTGAATTTCTTAATTATATCTGATTCATAGTCAAATTGTGTAGAAAATATTATATTAATAATAATATTGATAATAATATTGATAATAATATAGTTATTATTTTCTCTCTTTCAAGAAACACCTGTTTAATTAATTTGTTCAATTTGTGAGTCAAATTAAATGAATAAACTTTGGACTCAAATTATTCTAAAAAAGAGCGGCAGACATTTATAAGAAGAAAACATTAAAAATCAATAAATACAGTTAGGAAAAATCCATGAAATTTTTGTTTCTCTGAACTCCCAATGTCTCCAGCAAGCTTTCTTCACTTTGCTCTTGTTTATAGAAAAACATATTTATTGGATTTTTAATGATAAATTTTTGTCACCATTTAACCCGCTGTGTTGTTTAAAATGGAATAACAAAGGAAATAGAGAGAATTAGAATCTAGAGAGGTAATAAGTGATTAAAAATATAACAATAAACAATCTAAATTAATTAATTAATTAATTAATTTAACGAGAATTATGTGTAAGATGGAAAGCAGATAGATAAAATTATTGACAGAGCTTGATTGACGGAAACTGAGAGCATGAGCATTAAAGCTAAGAGCAGTGACGGTTGACGTAGTTACCAAAGGAAGGATTGTGAATTGGATTATTAATCAACGAAATGGCTGGATCAAAAACTCAAAGAACTAGACCTTTGTTTAGGCATAGTACAAAGAAAAATACGTAAGATCAAAGGATAACACATAAAAGTTAAAAGAAGAATAGTGAATCTTTATAAAAGGCTTACGTGTTTACGGATTTAATGCGCACAACTTCGATATTTAAGTAAGTGATACTATTTATGTACAAATTCGAGGTTAGTTTGATAGACTATGCCGATCTTTGGGTATATTATTTTATCAAACAATACATGGATTCAGATATTCATCTGCCACTTTATTTATAAGAACTGATATTTATGACTATTTTATCATATTTTATAGTATTTACAGTAGAAAGATTATTCGACTCGAAGGCAATATGAAATTTTCTACTCACAAATTTGAACTCGAATCAAGGTCAAAACAACCTTTTTGCGATACCAACAACATTTTTGTTTTAATTTTGTTTAATTTAATGATTCCGTAATTTTGATAGTCTTGTTTAAATCGAAGATTACATAACGAATTCAAATGTTTTATAAGAGCTTTCAATGAACAAAGTAGCACTCATTAAAGAATATGGCACTCACATACAAAGATTAAGTGTAATACATAACTAAAAGATCATGATTCACATATTTACGTTATATGTGATACAAAAATATAAATTTGATTGGTTACATACTTGATTCTCCAACTATAAAAAGAGATGAAATTATAAAAAAGTAATTATTTTTAAATGCAATTCAAGAAGAATTTTTTTTGGTTAGAAATTTTTCAGTAGTGTATTCAAAGAAATAATCTCACTTTATAAATTAACTGAATAATAATATAAAATAAAACCCGTTCAAACCAAGAAAAACTTTTTTCATGTTTCTTTATTATTATTGATACTAGTATTTAACCCTTTAAGTGCGGAATTAAATTTCATAAAAAGTCAGGAATTATTCGTCAAAAAAAGTTAAAGATATAATTGTGGTTTTTTTTATATGTTTGTAGTATTCGAATTATTCACTGTGTATGGGATATAAGTATTCAGATGTTGACACCAAGTAAATATAACAATGGATTTGGTTTCAATGAATTTGATTAATTATCGCTTGATAATAACAAGGTAACTAATCAATCAAAAAATTTACCAATTTGGAGACATCAATGATCGATAAAAGAGTGAAGAAGTTAATAAAATTTCAACTTGTATTTTTTTTGTTCAACATTTTATGTGATTTATTTCAAAATTTGTTGGTCAGTAACCTATCATTAATAATGATTTGTTCAGTAACTAGTTATTGGTAACATATTGGGTTTATAGTCAATAACCATGTATTTTAAGAGGAACAAGTTTATTGATATTTTTAAGGGGTTGAGTTGGTTGAATATTGTTATTTAAAAGGTAAATACTATCTAAATGAATATTTTTATGAAAAATAACATGTAATAGAAGAATAATTGTTCAAAATTGGATAATTTTTTAAAAAAAAATAGTTGAAAAATGTTTGATTTTTAAAAAATAATTTCAATGATTTCAATAAAATACAATATTCAAATACAAAATTTTATTCAGAAAAGATAATTTTTCTTGATAACTACTCAGTAACTTAACAATCAAGTGATTTACATATATAGAGGCATTAATGATGTGAATGAGAGTGAAGAAGATTTTATTAATAAATTTGTATTTTTACTTGAATTTCTTGATATTGATTTACTTTTATTTAAAGTTTTGTTGGTAAGTAACCAAATATTTATTTGTTCAGTAACTAGTTATCGGTTAACTAATATGTATACAAGTACCGGAATGAAGTTCCCAACCGGAAAACCTCAACATGTAGTGGATAGAAGTGGAAAATATCCAATCTCATTCTTCAAGAGCGGAAAATGCAGGATAATGGGTTGCAAGAGACCATTACAGGAAGGGGATCTCAAGTATCAGATTCAAGATTTACAAATTCAATCATTATCTTTGAATATTGACACGGGTTGTCGAATCAACTTGTATGATTTGTCTACCAAAACAGAAAACATTTACGAACCGGAACTGTTTCCAGCATTAAGAATTGTCAAGTATAATCCACTTTGTGTAAATGTATTTGCAAGCGGAAAAGTCGTTGTCATGGGGATAAAAAACTGGAATACAACAGTCTAGTTCAAGAAATATTTAATTTTATAAAACTTTTAATTAATAATTTTAATACCGACGAAGAAATAATAGATTATTTATTAAGCACTGATTGTGCTTAAATAGATTGAATTCTGACGATTGTAAAATTTAAAAATGATCGACGAGCAAGAAGCATACGTATTCAAAATAATTCTGATGAAGATGAAAGAACTCTTTCCGAATATGAAAAACAAGCTTTCGTATTGTGCTCCTGAATATTTGGCTACACGGATCTATCAAATGACAGGAATCAACATCGAATAAATTGTACGGATGCACTACGAATCAGTTCGAGGAACTGGTTTGAAATGTTTAGATGACTGCATTGTTTGTGCAGATCCCTCGATGTTGACTTGTCCATTTAGATGCAGATACTGCCAGGACTACAAGAAGAAAGAAGTTGTGCATATTTTGTTGGCTGAGCTAAGAAGAGCTTATTATAAGCAGATTTGTGATGATGTAAATTAAATAAATTTTGATTTTTTTACGTGTTTATGTGATTATGTGTTGAGAATTAGTTTTTTTATTAAGTTTTTAATCGGTTGAATTATTATTATTATTTTTATTATTTTGTTAACACTAAATTTCTTTGAAAAATTATATTATAAAATTTACTTTATAATTTTACTTTCAAAATTATATTTTAAATTATATATTAAAAATAACGTTAAAAATTTCATCGAAAAATTATGTTTAAAATTTAACTTAAAAATTTTTGTTAAAATATCATTGTAAAATCATGTATAAAAATTCATCGTTAAAACTCTATTTAAAAATTTATCTTAAAAATTAAAATACAAAAATTTGAATTTCAAAAAATATCGCGCAAAAAATCAAATATAAAAATTAGCGCCAAAAATCAAAAAAAATTAGCAATATATTTTGAAATTTAATCATATTATAAGTAAAATCGCGCTCAAGTAGTGAGATGTGAGCCGCTAGGAATAAAGACATATAAAGAAATAGTCCCTTTACTTTAACATAGAAACCTGAGTCATGCTGTTAAAGAACAAAGACAGTGAGTCATCGTATGAGTTATGGTGTGAGACTTAATTATCTGGAAAGTGATGTGGCAAAGAGGATTAATTTCGCAGCTTTAAGTGTTATTTTACGGAAGAATTTACAGAAAATACTTTTTGAAAAATTTATTGTTTTAAATACAATATTTTCAAAAACTAGCTAATCTTTTAAATTTCTATTACCAATCATTTGATTTTAATTTATTTGTTAGTCATTCTTTCACTCAATCCGTAGCTATAATCTATCTCTTAAAATTGATATATTACTGATAAATTTCATTAAAAAACTTACATTTATTCAATTTATCTGCACATACTCAATATTTAGTTATAAATTATCCCTTAAATTTTATATATTAATGATAATTTTCAAGTAAAATCTAACATTAAATGAATATTTCTACTTAATATTTACCTTTGATTAATTTTTTTAACACTGTAAAATATTACTCATACTGATACCCAAATAGGTATTACGTCATAATTGATCGACTAACTTACATTTAAAAACCAAATTTTCTCACTCAATATTTTCCTTAATAATTTACTATATCTAAACTAGATATTCCAACTTGTAAAGCATACTACAATTGATAAAATTCCCAATCCACAGTGATAAACCTAACCTCTCTTTTATATCTTAAACTCTGAAATATTCATACGTTGAAATACTCTCTCTAAAATTGATTCTTTTCCCTTAAAACTTTACATCAAATTCACAATAAATTCTTTAATAATATTAATTGACATTCGATCAGATATAAAATTCATTAAAACTATATCGAGAATCCTAAATTTAAACTAAAATATTTAACAGGCTCTATATTATACTAAGTGGTCATACTTGATAAATTAATATACTAGCTTTTATTCAATACCTTATTACAAGTTTTAGTCTAATTAAACACAATTTCCATATTGAAGCTAATTTAACGATGTATGCGAATATCAAAAGTTGATAACTTACTCTCAAAAAAAACCAAAGACGAAGTATTTTCAAATTGAATACTAAAATTAATTAATTCTAAAATATAACTACTTAATAGTTTTAACGTCCAAAATTTTGGTTCATTTAATTTTCTTAATCAAATTTTCCCTTTAAATAATTACACAAATTTCTATATAAGCCTAATAGGAAAGGGGATTCCAGACTCTGTCGACGTTTTGAGAAAGAGGATGAAACTATGTCTTATGGCCTACAGTCATGTAAAATCCATCAAATTCTTACATTAGAGAGACACAATGACTGCCTTAAAATAATAACGAGTAATTTAAAAAATCCTAATTTTATTGTCTTTGTTGACCATGCTTGTTTTCTTGTCCTGAATTCCAAAGAGCGTGTTGACATAATAATAACAGATGTTGAGAGGAAGAGAATATTTATGATTGATGTCAAGTGTCCAATGGATTCTCTTTCTTGTTTTGACTTGACTGATAAGACAAATATTGAAAAATATAGCTTGATTCAGGGTGAATTACAACCTCCAAACCTGATTACAAGGTAGCACTTCACACTTGTATTATTGGAGCGTTAGGATCAATCACTTCTTTAACTTATGACCTGATTTGCAAACTTGGTATTGATCCACTACAAACAGAAGGTCTGCTTAAAATATGGTATTACCATGTACATGGCATTCTACCAGACTTCTGCAATTAATCAAAATATTCAATTTTGTAAATAAAATAAAATAAAATTCAACATTTAATTTAACATTGCCCTTAGAATTAGGATAATTATTTGTTATTTGATGTATATACTTAAATGTTTTTCGGACCTTTTAATGTTGTATATTTTATTTTATTGTAAATATGGTTTACCTGACTTTTACACTTTGTAAAAGTCATTTTTATAATATATAGATCGAAACACATTGCACTTAGATCAAGCAACTCAGGTAAACATTAAGACAGGAAATCGAAATCTGTTTTATTCTGAGCAATTGCCAACATCTGCAAGTTAATTCTTGCAAAGCCCGAAAGACGAATCCAACTAACTTACAAATAAAAACCAGTTATCGTAAAAGAAAGTTCAGAAATCCTCAATTTCATCGAAGACTGATAGAACAAATACTATTGATATTTCATTTGATTTCTTCCTTCTTCCTTCTAATTGCAGTATGATTTGCATGTTTCTTGTAAAGCATACTCTTTTTTGGTGTAAATCAGAATTGTTATATTTAATAAAATTTTAAATAGTACTAGTGAGTGATTTTGTTAAGTCTACGATGATGGCGATGGTGGATGTAGATTGGTGTGGATCGGTGCGGATCTGTGCAACACCTTAAAATTGCAGGAAACTCCTAAAGTCTTTTTCTACCACTTCATTAGAGAAATTTAATGAAGGAACTCGGATAATGACCTATCCCAATGGTAAAAACGAAAAAGAATAAAACAATGGACAATCCGCAGCACGTCTACTAAGTTCGTTATGATTAGAATATGGAGATTGTTCAGAGACTAAATGTTGGTGGGATGAAAAGTCGTATCACCTTTGATGACTCCTTAAGATATAGTCTGGCTCTCTTGGTAACTTGAGAGATGTTCCGCCAGGAACTTGTTTAGATATAAGACTTGATGAAAATGATAATCCTAAAACCGGAGAAGAACCAATAAATAGAGGTGATGCGGCGGGTTTAAAACATGACATAGCGTATCGTCAAGAAGATATTCGTTCTCGTCAAAAAAGCAGATATTGATTTGATTCAAGATTTAAATGATATTAAAAATCCAACATTTTCTGAAAGATTTTCAAGAGCAATAGGAAAACTAGTAATGAAAACAAAGATAATGTTAGGTGGAGAAATACCAACAAATTCAGTAAATCAAAATGCTACTCTAGCGAATGAGTTACACCAACGAGAAGCTTTTGCAACAGAGTTACACAAATAATATAGAAAACCTAAAAAATATTTAATAATAAAGGTTTTCAATAAAGATGATATTTGGTCAGTACATTTAATTGAAACCGTAAATCTTAAAAATAATAAAAATTATAGATAAAAAAAATACATAAACAGCAATTATAAAAATAATGAATAAGAACAAAAATATGTAAATATACATTTATTAATTTAATGAACAGCTGGATGAGCTGTTAGATGAGCCGTTGGTAGAGCAGTTGGATAGGCTGTTGAATGTTTTGTTGGGTGAGCTAGTTGGCATGTTGTGAATGTGCGATTTGATAAACTGTTGAATGTTTTGTTGGGTGAGCGGTATGATGTGTTTTTGGATAAATATACGAGAAAATATTCTGTTTATTCATTACCATTCGCAATCATATAATGACCGTATGCCAGACTTACATTCTTTTCTACCCAAACCCTTTTATCATCTTTGTTTGTTAGTGCAACCTTTGAAGTTTTAAAACTATAAAGTTGGTGATTGTTTGTCTCTATTCTGAATTGAGGTACAGAAAAGGTAGTGTTTTTCTCTTAACACTCCTTATATGAATTATGGGTTAACTCTGTATCCTTTAATGTCACTTCCTTAGCTTTTAGACATTTCGATTTACCTAACAAACTGTCTAAGGAATACCCACTCATCATATCCTTCTCACTTACTTTATTCCTTAAATTTGCCAAGGACCGAATCAATATTTTTAGAATAAAGTGGATGAGTATGTGGATAATTAGAGGTATCCAAAAGATTGTCAATCATCATTTCAGACAATATAATATCCAATTTACAATTTTCTAAGTCTAAAAATACAAATTTGTTGTAAAAGTTCGAATTTTATCTAAGACAAAGGCAATGACTCATTCAAGGTCATTGGATGACACGTCATATTTTTTCAAGCTTATTTAAACAAAGACCATGACTCATTCAAGGTCATCGGATAAGTCATTAAAATTTTCAAGGTAATTAAAAAAATTTCAAGGCCATTGGATGACTCCTCATATTTTTTCAAAGTCATTTAAAATTTTCTCAAGGTCATTGATGAGTCATTATATTTTCAAGGTCATTGAAACAAAGACAATGGGTCATCAAAAGTTTCTCAAGTTCATTTAAATGTTCCAAAGGTCATTAGATGATCATCATAATTTTTTAATGGGATATAAAATTTTTCAAGGTCATTGGATAAGTCATAATAATGTTTCAAGGTCATTCAAATATTTCTCAAGGTCTTCATATTTTTTTAAAGGTTATCATAAATTTTCAAAAACTTTTAAATATAATTTACTACTTATTTTTATAAGTAGTGTTTTAATTATTATTTTTATTATCATTATTTTATTATTATTAAAAGTTTATATTATTATTTTACTATAATTATTTTTATTATTACTTCTTTTTATTATTATTATTATTATTAATATTTTTATTATTATTACTGTTATTATTATAATTTTATTATTTTTACAAGTTAATATTATTATTTTACTATAATTATTTTTATTATTACAAATTATTATTATTATTACTATTATTATTATTATTTTTATTATTATTATTATTATTATTATATAATAAAAACAAACTCATTAACAACAAAAACTTTTATTAAAAAGAAATTATTCGAATATAGTAATATTGTTGAAGAGCTTTATTCAAAGCTCATTCCACATACTTCCGATATCGGGCAGCGCAGCAATGACATCCATCACCACATGGATATTCGGGTTCCATATTTTTTAACATTTTGTTTTGTTTGACGTCCCATAAGAACTCATCGATTACTTAAAATATTCATATAGATGTATGATTAAAAACGAAGTCTGGAATCACTGATGCTCGCTTATCCTTCAATATTTCATGTATATCTAGATAATAGAAGTCCAGGTGTTCTTTCATAACTTTAAAATAATCATCTACAAAACAAGTAAAATAATAATAATAATAATAATAATAATTAATTACCATAATGTTCAATTTCGTTCATAGCTTGAACTGCGCTCGTTACAATAACATCCATTATAATGATAAGAGTTGAAATAACAATTAGTTTTATACTAATTTTAACCAATGAGAAGTTAAACACACACAAACCTTTAGCTATAAACAATAAATATTAATTTATTTAGATTTGAAAATGATTAAAGAAATATTTTATAATAATATTAGTTGTTAGTTATTCTAACATGACTAACTCAATTGATGTAACCGTTCAAGGTAAAAATTCAAAAATATGTGTGTGTCCTGATACTGCCGTGTTGAGAGATATTTTGTATATGATAGATAGGCCTAGACATTTGCAAACTCCAGCCAGAAAATTATCTGAAAGAATGAGTAATTTAGAAATCCGATTTGAACTCACATATGAGACTTTAAAAAGAGCTCGGAACAAAATATATGATGATATTCTATATCTAAATAAGTCCATTGGTATTATGAAAAATGAATTAAGAAAATCAATATTCAAATTAAATGAAAATCGAAAACTTAATGAAAAAATGATAAATAAAGTTCAATATAGTATAAAAGTTTATTCCAATAAAACAACTGGTCAGTTCAATCATATAATGAAAGAAGTTCAACATCCGATGAAACCAATGCAACCGGTTATGCAAAACAGTGGCAAAAAATCATCAATATTCACAATTCCATTATTTATATTTACCTATTTTCTTAAATAAATGTATCATGGATGTTATTTATTTTGATAATTAACTATAAACAATAAATATTAATTTAGAGAGATTTGAAATGATTAAACAGATTTTATTAATAATATTAATTGCGAGTTATTTTAAAGTGACTAATGCAAACAAGTCAATTATTATAACTGTGGAAGGTTGTAATAAAACAAGATGCATGTGTCCAGATATTGCTGTGTTGAAGGATATATTACATATGATAGATAGGCTGATAAATACAAAAATTCCAGTAAACAGATTAACTGAAAGAATTGAAAATTTAGGTTACAAGTTTTAAGTGAAATATGAGACTTTTAAGCAATCGAAAGAAAATACATTACGATATTCTATATTTAAGTACGAGCATTGATTTTTATCAAAAATGAATTAAATAAATCATTATTCAAATTGGATGAAAATGGAGAGCTTTATGATAAAATGATTAATGAACTTCAATATAATATAAAAGCTTATTCCAATAAAACCAATGATCAGTTCAATTGTATAATGAAAGAAGTGCGATAAAGAAATTCTCAATATTTCCATTTTCAACTATTTTTTAACAAAGACCTTGCAACATAAATGCAATATCCATGTATGATTCTGATTGATTGAATATAGTATAAATAAGACTACACTTTTTTATAAAATTCCATAACTTTGTTGAATGAGCTAGTTGCTTATAATGGGGGTGATAATGATATCTTTAAAAATATAAAAGTCATGGTCAACCTTACCGAGGAAATCGTAAAAGATATTCCACTTGAGCCTATTCTCAATTTTCCAACATTGGAGAGAAAGAAAAAATCATTTAAATCGATATTTAGTTATATGTTTGATGAAAATAATAAATGGATGCGAATAATAGTAGGATTAATGTATATGAAACACATGATTTTACAATCCAACTCCGACTATGAATATTATTTCCAATGGTCCTATTGAAGTATATTACTTTTTATTATTATTATTTTTTATCATTATTTAGGTAATAGAAACAAAAATTGGTCCACGCGTAGAAGCAAACGGTGGATGGGTATCAACTATTCAATTTGCCACAAAAGCCAAATATTCAGATATTTATATTTCAAATTGTAAATTTTTATTAACTGGAGCATTTTTCATATATATCTGTAATAAATTTTATCATAAATTTTAATAAATGTATTATTCTTTATTATTGTAATAAATTAGTAATAAAAACTATATTTTTAAAGATTTATTGATTATTAATTGTACATGGTTCATCACCACAATATTCTCTCATTATAATTTCTATGACATGGTCAACTCAACATCCACCACATTTTCAGTAGGAATTTCTTCATCATTAATAATTTCAGTATCTTCAATATTAATAATTTCTGTATCTTCATCATTAAAAATTACTTCCTTATTAACAATTTCTTCATCATTAACAATTTCTTCATCATCACTCGGAAATTCTGAATCGCAACCAGAATCTTCTTTACCCAATGCTTCGACTAGAGTAAACATATCTTTAATTTTTATATCTGATATTTCTTCGAGTTTATCGAACAAAAGGTTTATTAAATATTCTAAAAGAAAATTAATTAATTATTTTATATTTTACCTTTTTCAGACAATTTCTTATAAAAAAACAAAAAAAAATCTGATTAAAAACATTTATTAACATATATATTAAACACTACAATATACATTAAAATAGTTGTGAAAGTCTAGCAGTTGCAATTTTCTAGATTGGAGAAAGTACATCATTTTAATCGGTTTTATATTCTTGTATTGTTATTGTTAAATATTTGTTTTCCTGTTCTTTGAAACCTATTTCTGCAAATGCATCATAATATCTGGTATATTGACAGGTGCAAAATGCATTTTGAAAACACTATCAATATTCTTGATATCTATCATTGAGAGTATCCTAGTGAGAGATTGAAATTGAGTTCAATTGAGTTTGACTGGATTTACTAATTGCATATTGATAGCTTCCTTTAAAAACTACATTTTATAACTGTGGAACATTTGAACTGGTTGGACAGGTTCTTCTTTAGCAGAGCTCACTATTTTCTTGGTCATTTTTGAATTATGATCTTTATAAGGCGGTGAAGAGCTTTTATACCCTTGCTAGATACTGATTAACCAATTAGAATCATGCATGAATATTGCATCGATTTTGCATGTATGTATTTCTATACAAGTCTATATTAAGATGTTTCTATTATTACTTATTTCTATATTATTTTATTATTATTATTACTAACTATTAAAAATTTCTAAGTTAAAACTAAAACAAATACTTATATTATTACTAACTAATAAAATTACTACTATTAAAACTAAAACACATAAATAATATAATTATTACTAACTATTAATACTACTAGTACTAAATAAAATAAAAAACAAATAAATCAAAAAACAAGTTAACAATAAAACATTTATTTTCGTAAAAGTTGGAGTTTACAAAAGTTTCTAACCGATTTCACTAAGCAACATTCGACATACCGCTGGTATCGGAAATTGCAGCAACTACAATCTAGAATACAAGGGTATTCAGTTGCCATTTCCTTTTCGATCCTATTGATTTTCTCATCCCATAGCGTCTGCTTGAGTAGCTCCGAAATCATTATTCGGGTTTCATTAAATATGAGCTCTGGAATCATTGATGGATCTTTATCTTTTATAATCTCCTTCATTTGAGAAATATAATAATTAATTCTTGTAATTAGCATTGCTTCATATTCATCTAAATTTAAAATAAAAAATGAAATAAATATAGAAAAATTTACAACAATTCGAAATAGTTGTCATCAGCATTGTATAACAATTTTCCATTTTAAAAATGAAATAAAATAAGTAAGCAAGTTGTTTTAATCAGTCATTAGCCAATCAGATGCCGACCAATTCCATGATTTCATTGTGTATGTCTGTAACAAAATGTTTGTACTCTAGATTTTGAAACCCTAATATGACTATTTTCACACTGGCAAACACGTTAACACACATTGGGTTGTGTTTTAAAATCCTCCATGCAGGAAATAATTTTGGTTCGAACATACAAAGACATTTTGTTGACATGTTGTATAGATTGATACAATGTCCCATATCCGTGGTAACCGTAATTGACTGTATTTTAATATCCTTTATTCTATATTGTAATTTATTAACATCTAAAGGTTCCTTGCATCCCATTATTCTGCATTTGCCGGATTTGAAAAATATAATAGGGTATTTTCCACTCCTATCAACAATTTGCTGGGGTTTACCATTCAGAAACGTAATTTTTGACACGTCGAAAGTTCCTTTATAATTTATTTTTGATAACATAATTAAACAATAATGAAATATTAATCTATATATATGATTTTAGAAAGAGTTCATTAAATTGTATAATATAAACAAAAACTATAATTATACAAATTAATAATTGAATTAAAAAATTAAGCGGTATATCAAATCTTCGGCTATAGTGGTAGCGGTAAAACTATGTTTGTGTGTAAATTACTGAAATCAAATTTATTCCAAATAGAATTCAATAAGATTTATTGGCATAGGGGTGCAGATGAAGAATATGGGCTAACTCAAGATAATTTCTGTAAATTTAAAAACATGAAAATAGTAAAGGGTTTCGATAAAAACTGGTCAAGTCGATTAAGGAAAGGTGATGTCATCATTATCGATGATTTGTATCAGGAAGCTAATAAAGAAAATGATTTTAATAATTTCTTCACAAAAATCAGTCGACATTTTGGTGTTACTGTGATCTTTAGTACTGAAAATCTATTTCAACAGGGTGGCGCACATCGAACAAGAAAATTAAATGTTCAATATTTAGTTATTTGCAAGAAACCTAGAAATGCAACAGTTATTGATTTTCTTGTTCGACAAGCATACCCTAATAATCGTAATTTTCTTATCAGTGCATTTTAAGATGCTACAAAATCACCACATGGATATATATTTCTTGATTTCACTCAACAATGCAATGATGATTTACGTGTAAAAACAGATATTTTCAATAAAGAAGATGCCATGGTTTATAAACTAAGTTGAAAACATTAATATGTAAAAATGTTTATGAATTCCAGGCTTACAAATGTCAGAAAACTTAGACAAAGTATTAAAAAGAAAATAAAGACTGAAAAGGTTCCACCAAAAACTAGTTATACACCATCTAAGAGAAACTAATAACCGAGAATTTCGCCGCAATGAATATAATTTTGAAAATCAATACAAGTTGAAATTCAAATTTTATTAATAAAAATATTATTCACTACTTGATCGATCATTGATGTCTCTATATTGGTAAATTATTTGGTTGTTTAGTTACCCAGTTGTTATCAATTGACAATTAATCAAATTCTTTGAAACCAAATCCATTGATATGTTTACTTGGTATCAACTTCTGAATACTGATAACTCATACACACTGAAAAATTCACTGATTAATAACTGAACAACAATCACTAGGTACTGTATACAAATAACTGAGTACTGTACAACTCACTATATACATACTAAGCATTGAATAATTGAGTATCTTATTCATTAAAATTTCTTATTAAAATAATAATTATCCTTTGAAAACAGATATTCAACCAACTTAACGCACTAAAAATAAAATGAAATTTTCTCTCAATCATTTCCACTTAAAATACTTGGTTATTCACTATACACACACTCACAATATGTTATCAATAACTAGTTACTGAACAAATCACTATCAAAAATTGTTTTCTGACCAAGAAATCTTTAAATAAAAGCACATAAAAATTAGAACAATCAAAAGAAATACAATTTTAATTACAAATTTTATTAATTTCTTTACTCTTTTGTCGATCCTTGATACCTCCAAATTGTTTGGTTGCTTAGTTACCTGATTGCTATCAAGAAACTATTAATCAAATTCATTGAAGCTTAATCATTTGATGTATTTTCTCTGAATAAAATTTTATTGGTTTGTTTACAGTCTTGTATGTGATTTATTGAAATTATTTTGTAAAACTTAGTTAAAAGACTTTGAAAGTTTTCTACTATTTTTGTAGTATTTTTAATTGCGTCCAACAATGAACAATTGCTAAAAGTCATTTTCAAAGATAAATGTCAACCTTTTCATTTAATTTTCACATGCCACTAAATAAATTAATTGCTAACTCATCAAAAAATTACTTAAATTTATTTTTATAGATTTTCTGATCTTTTCACCCCAATTCTTATTGTTTACTGAATGAGAAATTAATTAGTAAGTACAAGTAGTGGTTAATCTAATTGCTAGTGAAAAGAAACTTGATTAGAAAAATATTCTTAAATTAATTTCTCAAAACATATATTACTTTTACTGTACTTGAAATAAATTTTTATATATTTATTGAAAATTTTTAGAGTTTTTAGTTTCTAAACATCATTGAATAAAGTTAATAGATAAAATAATTATCATCTACCACATTACTAGAAATTAAATGATTATCGACCAACCACTAAATAAGTTGGATTTCTAACAAAGCTTAAAAAACTATACGGAACATTTACTGATAGATACCGATAAAATCTACTAAAAATCCAAATATGTATGTTTAATTGTTGTAAAATATTTGTTTTTGTAAAAATAAGACTTATCCTTAAATTATTATTACCATGTGAAAAGAATTTGATTAAAGTTGTGAGAAATATTTTAGGTTGTTAAATTTTAAATAAAACTGCTTAATTTGTAAATAATGTTAGTACTTTGAAGAAATTTTAAAATAAGACCTTCAGCAAATTGGTAAGAAAATAGTAGTTATTGAGTAATACTTATTAAAATTAATAAAGTTTTATAATTTTTGACAAGTTTTGGTAGATCTTTAATAAAATTTAATAGTACTTTGAATAAAAATTTTAAAAAGGTTTCAACACAGTAGCAAATTGTAAAGAAAATAGTACTTATTAATTAATTAAATTAACTAAGTTGTAAAATAATTGAAAAAATTTGTTAGATCATTTTTTAAAATTTTATAAGATTGTTAGGTAATTGTTCCAAGTACTTGTTGAATGAAAACTAATGTATGCTATCAACTGCTCATAGTATTTAATTGTACAATTTCTCTTCATTCATAGAAATAATCAAAGATATTTAAATTATTCAGAAAATTTTCAATAACAACATAAGTAATGGGTTACATAAATTTTTTAAATACTAGTCAATTTTAGTTTTTAATTAAGTTGAATTACAAATATAATAATAAAATCAAATAAATACTTGAATTCAAATAATTACATGAATCAAACATTTTCTTAGAACCGAGCACGTATCGTATATTTTATTCAGATTCCAATAATATCATTAAAATTTACCAAAATCTTATTGATATATTTTGATAACCCCAAAACCAATTAAAATGTATCGATTTCACTAAGTATCCATCCTTTACCATCGATATTCAACCTAATAAATTCCCCTAAAAATATCATAAATCCCCTCTAAAATATTTTGATTTACTGTCAACCAATCATTTCTCTTTAAATGACAATAATCTCATCTGTATTCATTATTTTTGAAAATAAATCACCGACTTATTTCAATATTAAAACGAATAAATTTCATGAAATTCCCTTAACATAAAATCATCTCTTGACCAATCATTTCCCCTCTAAAATAAAATAAAGTATACTCTCAAACAATCATTTCTTTTTAATTGACAATATTTCTACTGTCAGCAATATTCATTATTTACATAAAAATCATCGACTTATTTTGATATTCAACGGACTAAATTTCTTGAAATCCCTTTAAAGGATCATAAATTGATAATTTGACCAATCATTTCTCTTTAAAATATCATAAATTTCCCCTCAACCAAACATTTCTTATCAAATAACATTATTTCTACTATCTTTTCACTCACATATCGATATTCATCCAAATATAACCCCTTTTGAAATAACAAAACTCAACTGACTCAGCCCCTTAAAAATATCAACAAACCTGTTCTTAATCGATCATTTACCCTAAAAAGATCATAAATTCTCCTCTTAACCAATAATTTCCCCATAAACTATCATAAATTTCCCTTGAACCAATCATTTCTCATCAAATGAGATTATTTCTACCATCTTTTCACCCACTTATATCCATATTCATCCAAATATAACCCCCTTTAAAATAACGATTTCTTTCTTTAGGTTTTGCTCATTTTCTTCGTAGCTCTGTTTTATTATTTCTATTTCTACTCCGACTCGTCCTCTGAGTTGTTAGTTTATTTCGAGTTGGTGTCGTAATTGGATTTCTGTATGTCCATTTACGTCTTGTTGTACTTCTGCTAGTTTTGTTGATTTTGTCGTTTTGTGTTTCCTTTATTCTAGTTTGTATGAATACTATCTCGTGTTCTTGCTTCTGAATTTGTTCCCATTGCATTAAGTTTTCAATTTTTAATATTCTGCGCTTTTCTCTCCATCTCTTTGCTTGTCTGTCAACTGTATTATCATTCTTTTTTGTCTATCGTCTTTAGGTTCTCTGATCTTCCTTGTTGGTTTCGGTCCTTGATTTCTTAGTTGACTTCCGTCTTTGCTTTTTCCCATTTTCTTTTGTAAGTTCTTGTTCGATCTTCCTCTTCGGCTATTTGTTGCACGTAGTGTCTTGCGTGTGCCTCCCATCTGCTTTTTACTCATTCTTTTTCTTCTTCTCTTTTTGTTTTCCAATGTAGAGCTACGTTTTTCCCATTCTTTTGCTTGTTCCCTACTTGTTCTCTTTGCCATCTCCTCTGAGTATTTGGTTCGCATCTGCTCCAATTCATCTTTTGTCTGACAGTATGCTATGTAAATTTCTTCCCTTGATTTTTGTCATTTCATTTCCGTATCTTCTATTCTTTCATGCAATTCTTCTATCTTGTTTTGCTGATCTTGTTTGGTTTGTTCTAAGGCTTGTATTTCCTTGCCTTGGTTTGTGGTTCTCGTCTGGTTTTGAAAGAATTCTTTCATTAATTCCTCTTCTCGTTCCCTGTAAGATTTTTCTTTTCCTTCTGGATAAATTATTCATTGCTCTATTTGTGTTTCCCACTTCCCTCTCATCATCTTTGTCTTTATTGATTCTTTGATTAACTCTTCTTCAACATATAGTAACATCTGTTTTAATTGTATTGTCTTTTGTCACCATTGTTCTGCTTCCTCTCTTGCTTCTTTTAGTTGTTCTTGTTGATTATCTGATATCGCTTTAGGCTTCTCGTTTTGATTTCTGTTTCTTTTGTTAACTGGTTTTTAATACCGTCTTGGTTCATTGCTGGCTCTAAATATCAAAATTATTTACTCTTCTTTCTTTTATTCGTATTTTTGGTACGGAATTTTCTATCTATGCGTTACTACTTTCCTACTATTTACACACTTTATACATTAATTTACGTCCCTTTTACTGATCAGCAAAATGGAATCCTTTTATTCGTCTGCCGATTGGTTTTCTACTTACTGGGCATATATTTACTTTCAATCCACATGCTTCGCATGTAACCATATGTCCACAGGGTGTGTATATTATTTTTACGTGCTTTAGCCAACACGTTACGCATTGGTGTTGGTCTGGTATGGCTTCTTTTATCATTGATTTTTAGAGATCTTCTTTTGGTTTTTCTTGACATCGTTTAATGGCTCGGATTGTTCCTTGTGTTGAGTTGTACCATTCTAGGATGTTAGTTAATCTTTCGCTGATTATTTTCCTCAATGTTTTGGTGTTTAACCATGATAGTAACATTATGGTCATTGTTTTCTGTTGGTCCAGTATATCTTCTATTTGTTGGTTCGAGATTGATACTTTCACGTTTTTCGGTTCTTTTTCCTCTTTGTACATACATTTTTCTTTATGTTTCAGTTTCGTAACGTTTTGGTCTGGTGTTGGTTCTTGGTTCTTACATCCCTCGCACATTATTCCTCCTCTCGTTTGGCAATATCCTAGACTTGCAAATTCCGCTGCTCTCGGGTTCCCTCTGAAGGTTTTTATTCTCTCTTCAAATGTCCTTTTTATAGTTTCTCCATTCCATTTTAGTTCGGTTGGGTCTTCGAAATTCCTGGTTACCGTTATCTTCTTTTCTCCTCCTTTTTCGTCTTCGTCTAATTCTAATTTTTGTATTCCTTCTAGTTTATCTTTTGATTGGTTTCCTACGTCAATATTTAGTATGAATGAACACCTTGGGAATTTTTCCTGATGTTCTCATCTTGTTGTTTCTCCCTTTTTCTATTGTGCGAGTTTCCTTCAACAAAAGATGCATGTAATTTCGTCTGGTATCTTCTGTGTTCCTGTAAAATAGAACCGTTGTGCTGCCAGTTCTTTGCTCTGCTGGTCAGTAAATATTTAGTTATCTTTGAATGTTAAATATCTCTGTTCTTATTTTTTAACTTCTCGTCTTTTACTTTTATTTGCGAATATACCTTTTTCATGATTTGTTGGGGTATTCCTGGTAGGTTGTAATCCGTGTAGTATAAAACTGCTGCTTTCAATGTATTTATTCACTCTTCTTCATTCGGTTTTTTCCAAAGTTTTGAACAAAGTGATCCTGATGGTTCTCTTATTTCCACTGTATTTTGTTCGCTATGCTCGTTGGTTTAGTTTGACATCTAATAATACGTATTGTCATATTTTTGTGATTTTTATGTTATTTTGTATTTTATAGTCTTGTTTTTACAATTTTATTTACACCTCCTTTCTCCTACTTTATAACGTCTTTGGTGGTTTCTCCATTTCCATTTTTATATACGAATTATCGTCGCGCAAAATTCCATCTTCTCTCAATCGTCTATATGAGTAGAAAACTGTGTACTTACTGCAGTGTTCCAGGCGGTTGTAGGTCTTTCTAGTTGTGGTTGGCTGTTTCTCACTCTTATCGGGTTGTGATATTCTTCTCGTCCTAACATCTTGAACGTTTTGCTTAAATAGCCATGTCAGTAATTCACCGTACTCTCCTCTTCCTACTCTGAAGAAAACACTTATGTGGGTGCCTAATGCATTTCCATCTCCATTCGGATATATTTTGATGCCTAGCTTGTATCCGTTTTTCCAACTGTATATCGGTGGACTATCTATTACTTTCTGTGTTTTGTCCTTTGCTCGTTGTAATTTCTCCACGAATCTGGTTATTCTCCGTATAAAGGGTGGTGTGGGTAGTTTTCTGGATACAGGGCTGGTTGTTTCTAGGTCTTGTAGACTGGCGACTATTTGTTGGATTTTCTCTTCCATTTTTGTTATTTTCTTGGATGTGTATTCCTTGATATTTTCTAAATTTTCTCTCGATTCTAGTATTTCTCGTATTAGTGCGTTTTGTGAGTCCTTTTCTTTACGTGTTTTATGTTGGGCCAATAAAAGAATTTGTTTAAATAGATCGGAAATAGCACGCAAACACAACAATTCAGATTTAAAATCAGACCTATTAACACCAAATAAACAACCCTAAACTATGAGGAAAATGAATTTAAATAAAAAATCAAAAACATAAAAGTAAATTAAAATAATAACAAAGTTGTATCAAGATCAGCACGAAATTAACACAAAAATAACAAGATAACAGGGAAATTTGACCGAAAATAGATTAATTTAAAAAACCAGCATTTTAATGGAAAAGCTGGTTGAAAATAAAATATTTCTAATCAGAAATATTTAATTAAAATATAAATAAAATAAATTATCTATTTAATGCAAGAAAATAACAAAATTAGAATTAGATATTACAACTAAAATCAAGGTCAAATTTTGTTTAAATGCACCAAAAAGAACACTTAAGGTTAGGGTCACAAAATAGGTATAAATACTGATTCATTTTTACAGAAATTCATTCACTTTTTCCAAGTTAAGAAACGCTTTTTCTTTGAAAATTAACTTTACGGCACGTATATTCAACGAGAGCTTTCTACAAAAACTTTGAAGATCGACTTGCAAGATACGTACTCAAGTAAATTACAAGCAAATACCTGCTTGAGCGTGTCCTCTGCAAGTATGATGTGTATGAAGATATATGATCTATGTAATAATCTCCAATTATATGCTCTAGTGAAGGAGGTTTCATTTTTATTATTTTTTTCGAAATTTTCGGGCCCACAGCCAGCACATATTACAAGTCAATAAAATCAGACACACTATCAGATTGTGTAAGAGCGGTTTCTCCCCCTATAATCTGTGCCCGCGAAGGTCCAGTCATGAGCAAAGAAGGATTCTAAACGTCAATTATTCATTTTCTATAGGAGCGTCGGGTAGATCGATGAGTAGTCTTTTGGCTGCTACATCTTTTTCCTTTGTCGAAAAATCGACCTAAAATCATTTTTATGCACAACGGCTCAAAATCATAAACATGAACGATTTTTGTAAAGTAGGTGGTGTCGCCCATAAGTATAAATAGCGAGAGCATTGTTACTCACTATTCATTACAGAAAAGGTATGAAAAGAGCTACGAGCAAACGAGCAACCATGCCTTCAAAACCAGGGGAACATCTAGTCGATACCGAGCCGACAATCAAGGCAGATACTCTACGAGCTTCCACCCATCAACTCAATGAGGCCACAATCCTTTCGAGGAAGATAGGAACCTTTTATTTTAAAATTAAGCTAATCAGAACCTGTTCTTATTAAATGGGCAAGACAAAAATGTAATTATATCTTTAACCAAATACAAAAAACACAACAGCAAGTATCCACGAATGAATGGAGAAACCTAGACCAAAAATTTCAGAATACCCGGATGTTAGATGCTCAGTCACCCTAATTATAAATCCAAGATTTGTTAGAATTGCAATAGTTTTCGCATTTTAATTATAGTCGAGACTAAATCGCGAGGAACCGAATCCTGGAACGACGGCGACTGGGTGGCCATTCGAGTAGCCCCAATATGGCGGCCCAATACCGACAGTCTTTATGGAATACTGGGTATAGTCTAGCCACGTAAGGAGAAGGTTGCTGGCCGATACGGGCGAATTCCAGATAAGATGAGGTTGAGGTGCCCAGTCATTGACCTCAACATTGAGGAGTGTCTGATATAAACTAATATCGCCACATAAATTTACTATTGAATTAAAACAGTAATTTCACAAAAACAAATGTACAACAACCGTAGAAAAATGATTCCATTGTTTCTTCTCACTAAACTTGCTATTATTTCATTCCTTTTCCCATTAGATATAAATGCCACCCAGGTTATCCACCAAGAAATGACCCGTCTACAAAAAACAAATACAGATCTCCACCAGCAGATACTGCAACTCAGTAAAGAATGCCAAATGATCAAGTCAAATTGGATAGAATCCCGAAGTGTGAAGAAATTATACCAGAAGATGAATGCAGCTCAACGTGGTTGGCAGGAGGAGCGGCAAATCGTGCAGGCGCTACGCATTCAAATTCGGGGGTTAGAGATAGCGTTAACTGCTGGCCAGGATGGCAATGTGGTTACCTTTCCCTTAGTTTTCGCCCCAGCTCAATTGGCTTACCGTGAGCGGGAGGAGTCTAGTTTGGAAACTAAAATAACAGACCCCATTCATGTTCTGGAAGATCGGAACGTCAACGACGTCGTTTACTAACAGCAAACAAGCCCAATGGAATATTGGAGATAGAATAAATGATTCGGACGAATAGTTTTATTTAATAATGATCTGAAATTGTTATAAAATAAAAATAAATGACTTTTTTGTATGGAGACTAATAGCCAATCCTGGAAAACTTTCTCAAGGTTCTAAAATCAGCAAGCGTTCTATTGGGTAAGTACCCAAGGAATACGTGACGTAAGACCTTCAAACAGCTGTCTAGAACCAGAAACGAAGGCTATTCAAGGAGCAGTATCGAAAACGGTGCTCATCTGATTGAATAGCTTTAGGCTGTCATATGCAGTACCAACATGAGTTCGCTTATGGGCATGTAATAGTAAAGTGTGAAATTGTGGTATGTACTAAAGGAAAATAGTCAACCCTAACAACGCAGAAAATGGAAAGCAACAGCAGTATATTACCATAATGATTTATAATTTTGTTTCCGGGTATACCAACACTAGTTTCCATGGCAATAAGATGGTCGTTATGGTTATGCGAAAACAAATTTTTTAAGTGACTAACTTATTTTAAGGGTGGCTATAATGGTATATAACCATCTACTTTTATGACATTATATTTTAATGAATTTCGTGTAAATGACCGCCATTGATTCTGTAACCATTTTTAGTCACTTTTCAGCTTTAATAAGGAAATATATCAATAAAGACACGAATAGGGTTTGTTTCAAAGACATTGGGTGTTTTAGGTTTATTGAAGTAAGCTAATTATTTTTGTGACTGTCACACCGACATTTCTTAGTTAAGGTCAACGGATTTTTTAGTTTTTTCTGAAACTAGGTAGTACAGTACAGTCCTAAAAAGTTATCATAACTTACCGAATAGAACCATCCCAGAATCATATATTCAAGTCCAAATCTAATTACTTAGTGTGCTCCACATTCACCATGTTCGCATTTCTAACCGAAAATGAAATCTACCAATACGAGAAAAATATTTATTTTGAAATTATTTTCATTGGCTAAACAACCGATTTGCAGAAATTTGGTATAAATCCATTTAATAATTTTGATACAGATTTTATATAAACATCGATGCTGCTGATGCATATAAAGATATATATAATTAACCGTGTTCAAATGATAACATTAAATTAGATTTCAACAATAAAAATATGGTTAACTTATGTTAAAATAAAAATGATTTCAATGGACAATCCTAAACTAAACCGGAATGCATTCCAAAGACATTCCCTTGGTTTCAGGCACTTTTCGTTCGACAAATATCACTGAATAAAAGCAAACCAATCCAAATATGATAAAAACAACGCCATCACCAATCATGAAATTAACAAATGGAAAGGCACTGGTGACAATATAACCACCAATCCAGCTGGTTAGTACTGCAACTGATCCAGCCAGACTTCTCGCTTCCTGAGGCAACATTTCCGTGCATAATATTACCGGGATAGGGCCCCATCCCACTGAGAATCCAATGATGTAAGCAATCATTGAAACAATTATCAATGCTCCAAGTTCTACCTGAATGCAAAATAAAATACAATTATTCGCATTCCAGAAAAATGTTTTCTACAAAATCAATAACAATGTTCAGTTCACTGAAACTGCATTTTTTTGATGCTTTAAAGACTTACGTTTCAAAGAAAAGGGGACATCCATAAATTATGTCACCAATTTTTAGGCAACTTTTAACCCCCCCCGCCCTCTTTGTTAACAATTATCAAACTTCCAGCGACTCATTTAATATAATTGTCAAACAATTATCCCCCCCCCCTCCTACAAACTATTTACATTTATGGACATTTTTAGATTGAAAGGACAATATATATTATATGGAAGAATTTTGAATGCATGTTATCAACTTTCAAAGACTGGTTGAAGAAACGCGATGGAAATCTGTGCAAGTATATCTAAGATTGATCTAGTGAGTGAATCCGTCAAAATATGAGCTTCTTATCGATTGGCAACAATTTATATGATGGAATTTTACAATTTGTAAAAAGTATTGACTTTTGCACCAATTGATATTTCGTCTCATTGAGAAATTTTACCGTCTAATTTATTATAAGCAATTCTCTATTCAATGAATATTTGTTAGCTTCAATTCATAATTTACGTTATTCAATGATTATTTTCCCTCTTCAATAAATATGTTCTCTCTCCAATGAATATTTTCCTCGTCAATGAATAATTTCTCACTTTAATGATTGCTTTCCTCTTTTATGAATATTTTCTCTCTTCAATTAATGTTTTCCTTATTCAATGAATGTTTTTCATCTTCAATGAATATTTTCTATTTCAATTGATATTGCATATTTTTAGTAGATATCCCACCTTTTTCAGTAATTTCAATGATTTTAGTCACTTAATGTACTCTCCCACCAATATTACTTCTTCACAGAAAATTTTCTTTGTAGAATATGATCTCTACTAATTAAAATCCCATTTGTCAACTTGTCATTTTCAATTAAAATTTAATCAACTTTTAATAAATTTAATTACAACCTTCAAACGATTAGGTTGTAATGGGTAAAAATAAAATAATTCTAGGTTATGTAAATCAATAAGAGCTTTTAGGGAAATTTTATGATAATTTTTAGTAATGAAATATCAAGTTTAATGTGATATTTAACATTTAATATTAAATTTTGAATAATTTTTAATTTGTGAATTTTATGGTTTTCTGTTGAACTTTAATGGATTTGGGGAATTATAATGTTTTTGTAGAAATTATTGAAGAACTGAGGATAAATCAATAATTTTAGAAGCTCTTTATTTCTTGATAATTTAATAGATTTGACTTGATTTTAGGATTATTTTAAATCAGGGATGAGTAATCTGCGGGCCGCATGCGGTCCTTTAAATATTTTTTGCGGCCCCCAAAGCATTTTTAAAATAGAATTATTTTTATTTAATTAACTTTAACAACTGATCAGTTCAATCGTATAATGAAAGTTCAACAACCTATTAACAGTGGCAACAAATCATCAAGGTCATTTCCATTATATATTTTTACATATTTTCTTAAATAAAGATATTGCAACATAAATGCAATATCCATGCATGATTCTGATTGGTTGAATATAGTATAAATAAGCTTACACCTCCAAACATTTTTATAAAATGCCAGAAACTAAATTTTTTATAACTTTGTTGAATGAGCTGGTTGCTAATAATGGAGAAAAAAAATTTATCAAAAAAAAATTTCAAAAAAAATTTATCAAAAAAAATTGTGCGCACACAAAATTAATTATCTTGATTAAAATTTAATTAATTTTGTGTGCGCACAATTTTTTTTTGATAAATTTTTTTTGAAATTATTTTTCGAATTGTTTTTTGGCGCATTTTTTTGAATTAAAATTGTTTGAAATATTTTTTTTACATCCACAAAATTTTTTCGGCCGCACTGTAGTCAGGGGGTATTTTTGACTCTCGATAAGAAGCATAAGATAAAAATTGGCTTGAATCGTCTACGATGGTCACAAATTCAAATTTTTGGCGCATTTTTTTGAATTAAAATTGTTTGAAATATATTTTTTTCATCTACAAAATATTTTCAATCACACTATAGTCAGGAGGTATTTTTTGATTCTTGATAAAAAGCCTAAGATAAAATTGGCTTGAATCGTCTATCAATAAAAAAGCATAGAAATATTTTATCGATTAAAAGTCTAAAAAATATTTCTTTAATTAAAAAGCATCAAAATATTTTCTCACTTTAATGATTACTTTCCTCTTCGATGTACATTTTCTCCTTTCAAAGTATATTACCCTTGTAAGTTTTTAATATATCAATTGATATTTCATCTATTTAGTAGATATCTTTAGCTAACCCACTTTTTTCAGTAATTTCAACGATTTTAGTCACTTAATGTACTCTGCCACCAATATTACTTCTTCACTGAAAATTTTCATTATAGAATACAATCTATACTAATTAAAATTCCATTTGTTGAGTTATTATTACTTGTCATTTTCAATGAAAATTTAATTAACTTTGAATAAATTTAATTACACCCTTCAATAGATTAGGTTGTACTCGACAAAAATAAAATAATTTTAGTTTATGTAAATCAATTAGAGCTTTTAGGGGAATTTTATGATAATTTTAATAATATTTGGTTTTACGATGTATTTATTTTAGTAAATTTTAATCATCTTTGTGAATTTTATGTTTTTATGTTGAATTTTAATGGATTTAGGGTTTGATTATGTTTTTGATAAAATTATTGAAGAAATGAGGGTAAATCTATAATTTTAGAAACAGTTAATTTCTCGATAATTTATTAGATTTAACTTGATTTTAGGATTATTTTAAATAAAACTTTATTTTAAGAACAAAATGTTTATGAAACATATTTATGATAATTATTTACCAATTAGATTCCAATTTGACTGATTGGTTTTGAATAGTAAATGATATTTTAATTATAACTTTATGATCTATTTAAAAAGTTGATTAAATTAGTTGATTTTTAAAAATATTTTAGTGAAACCTAAAATTTTAATTGATTTTACAGTAAAAAAAGGATGGTCGGTTAATTAATTAATTTAATTTTCTATTTTATTGATTTCGTGGATATCAATCACAAAAGTAGTATAATTTAGAGATTTTTAAGAGGATGCTCAATGTGGTTATCAGTATACAAATGAAAATCGTTGAATTATATCTATGGGTTGACTGGTAATTTTTATTGAATTTATACTTGATTTACTGATTAATTTTAATTATTTGAGCAACATGATATATATTTTATGATTTTACAATAATTTAGTGAAATTTAAATTATGTGGGAAACATAGACTTTATTCGATTTTAGTCATTTTTGATAAACTTTTTATTTGATAGAATTTGTTGCCAGAATCAAATTGTGGTGATTTTCGACGGAAAATGTTGGGTATCAATAACAATTTGGTAATACAGGTAACCCTCGATTAACACGATAGTTTGGTTCCAAGAATACTCCGTGCTAATTAAAATCGTGTTAATCGAGACTAACAATTAATACAATTCATGGGGTTCGGTTCCAAAAAATTTAAAAAATGATTTATGTTTTTGATATTTTTATTATTTTCATGCATCCAGTACAAAAAAAGAAGATTGAAATACAAATAGACTTGAAATCAAAATTTAACAAAGAATAGTAAAATAAATTAATTCATTTTGCATAAATATCAAAAAAAAAATATGGCATAATTTAAATTGACCATAGATAAGGTTAACAAATTCCATCATAATCACTTTCAACTTCATTATCATTCTCAAAATCTCTTAAAAAATGTGTAATGTGTGGCTGATTCATTTTTACTGGTGCTTCTTCATCACTTGAATAATTTTCTGACACTTCATTAGTCGCTTGTGGTTTCTGGATTATGGTTATAAAATCAGTGAGAAGAGCCTGTTTTTGATTTTTTTAAAGTTCTTTCTTGACTTCTCGGTAAGGAGCTAAGCATTTTTCTATCTCGCGTTGAATTTTCAGGCTACGGTCCATTGACGGATCATTGTCAAGGAAATGGTTTTCTAATTTTTTAGCCATCTCAAATCCTTCTCTTAATGATTTGAGTGTGAAGTTTTGCTCTGCGGCATCACTCTCAGTATCAGTGTCTGTGATTGGTAAATCCGTATAAGTTTCGTTGACCATCGCCACTAACTCCTCTTCTCCCAAATTTGGTTCGGCTAGCAATTCTTCCACATCCTGAATGGCCAAATCTTCAAATCCTTCTCCGCCTAAGGAATGAGCTAAATCGACAATAGCACGATATTCATCCACCATTGGTTGAATTCTATTATTAAGTAGAACCACTTCAGGCCATATAGGTTTCCAGCTACCGTTTAATGTGGAAGGTCGTAATTCCTCTACAGCCAAAGCAACTATTTTTACACAGTCCAAAATTGTAAAGTTCTTCCATACTTGACTGACGGTTAAGCTAGAATCTGAGTCCATTTCATCTAAAATTTTGAATTTTGCAACCGTGTTAATTAAGGGTTTTCATCAATTTTGAAGCCGTGTAAAATCAAAACCGTGCTAAAAAATATCGTACTAGACAAGGGTGTGCCGCGATATTTTAACCGCGTTAAAGCGAAATCGTGTTATTCCAAGTACCGTGTTAATCGAGGGTTACCTGTACTTTAAAGAAAATTTATTTTTATTGGTAAAATTCAGATTTTTATGATAATTTTAAGGGAGTTTGATTGGTTGAATACATACAGTAAATATGATCCGAATGATGGATTTTTAAGAAGTAGAGTCGGTTAAATATAGATTGCTAAAGAAATTTTACTTTGTAGGTTTTTACAAAAAATATGTATGTTGTTGGTGCAGTAGGAGAAAATGTCATTTCAAGGGAAGTGATTGGTTAAGAGGAAATTTTATGATATTTTAAGTGGAAGTAATCGATTAAGAACAAGTTTGTTGTCATTTTTAGAGGGTTGAGTTGGTTGAATATCTGTGTTCAAAGGATAAATATTTTCTAAATGGAGAACATAGATGAGGAATTTATAATATTATAAGGGGATTTTTTCAGATAGATATCAATATGTGTGTAAATCTTTTGAGAGAGTGGAAATATTGTCATTTAAAGAGAAATGATTGGTTAAGAAGAGAATTTATGATCTTTTATTGGAAAATGATTGGTCAAGAGATGAATTTTATTTTAAGGCGATTTTAAGAAATTTATTCGGTTGAATATCGATATAAATCGGTGATTTTTATGAAAATAATGAATATAGCCGGGATTATTGTCATTTAAAGAAAACTGATTGGTTGAGAGGCGAATTTATAGTATTTTTAAGGGGATTAGATTAGTCAAGAGAGGAATTTTATTTTAAGGTGATTTCAAGAAATCTATTCAGTTGAATATCAATATAAATCGGTGATTTTTATAAAAATAATGAATATAGCTGGAATTATTGTCATTTAAAGAGAAATGATTGGTTGAGAGTAAGCAGTGGTGTTGTGGTAATTTTTTTACCGGAACGCGTATATATAATTATATAGACAGGGCCGATCCTGTGTAGGCGGCCGCTCTGTGCGGTCTCATGTCTCATATATGTTTATATATATATATATATATATATATATATATATATATATGTTTATTACAATTATAGGAACGTTTAATAAAAATTAGTTAACAAATTATAAAATACGCATATTAGATACTCAAACAATATTGCATAAATATTTTTAACAATACATGAAATCAAGACGTCAGCCAATTCTCGTTATCTGAAATCATCTTTAGTTCCGGAACGCGTTCCTGTCCAAAAAGGAAGTACCGGAACGACGTTCCGGAGCGTTCCGACTGGACAACACCACTGAGAGTAAGGGTTATCAAAATATATCAGTAAAATTTTGGTTAATTTTAATGATATTATTGGAAACTGAATAAAATATACTATACGTGTTCGGTTCTAAGAAAATGTTTGATTCATGTAATTATTTGTATTCAAGTATTTATTTGATTTTATTATTTGTAATTTAATTAAAAATGATTAGTATTTAAAAATTTTATGATACCCATTCCTTATGTTGTTATTGACAATTTTCTGAATAATTTAAATATATATGACTATTTCTACGAATGAAGAGAAATTGTACAATAAATTTTCATTCAACAAGTACCTAGAACAATTACCTAACAATCTTAAAATTTTAAAAAATCTAACAAATTTTTTCAATTATTTTACAACTTAGTTAATTTAATTAATTGATAAGTACTATTTTCTTTACAATTTGCTACTGTGTTGAAACTTTTTTTAAAATATTTTATTCAAAGTACTAACAAATTTTATTAAAGATATATCAAGACTTGTCAAAAATTATAAAACTTTAGTAATTTTAATAAGTATTACTCAATAACTACTATTTTCTTACCAATTTGCTAAAGGTCTTATTTTAAAATTTCTTCAAAGTACTAACATTATTTACAAATTAAGCAGTTTTATTAAAAATTTAACAACCTAAAATATTTCTCACAACTTTAATCAAATTCTAATCACATGATAATCATAATTTAAGGATAAGTCTTATTTTTACAAAAATAAATATTTTACAACAATTAAACATACATATTTGGATTTTTAGTATATTTTATCGGTATCTATCAGTAAATGTTCCGTGTAGTTTATTAAGCTTTGTTAGAAATTCAACTTATTTAGTGGTTGGTCGATAATCATTTAATTTCTAGTAATGTGGTAGATATTATTTTTTTTATATCAGTTTTATTCAAACCTTTAGCATCTTTGAGTTAATAATTTTAAGAGTTGAATCATTTTCAATAAATATATGAAAATTTATTTCAAGTACAATGAAAGTAATATATGTTTTGAGAAATTAATTTAAGAATATTTTTCTAATCAAGTTTCTTTTCACTAGCAATTAGATTAACCACTACTTGTACTTACTAATTAATTTCTCATTCAGTAAACAATAAGAATTGGGGTGAAAAGATCAGAAAATCTATAAATTTATGATATTGATATGAAATCTAAATTTATGATATTGAAAATTTATATTGAAAACCTATTGAAAAGTTATAATAGATGAAAAAGTTAGAATTGATGGAAAACTTATCGAAAACTTATATTTATTTAAATTTTTGATATTGAGAAGTTATTGAAAACCTATATTTGTGATAATTATTGAAAACTTATTAAAAAGTTATAATTGATGAAAAAGTTATTGAAAAATTATATTGATGGAAAAACTTATATTTATTAATATTCGTGATATTTATTGGAAAAATTTATATTGATGGAAAAATTATATTTATTTAAACTTGTGATATTGAAAAGTTATTGAAAAGTTATATTGATGGATAAACTTATATTTATTTAAATTTGTGATATTTATTGGAAAAATTTATATTGATGGAAAAATTATATTTATTTAAATTTGTGATATTTATTGAAAAAAGTTATATTGATGGAAAAATTATATTTATTTAAATTTGTGATATTGAAAAAGTTATATTTATTTAAATTTGTGATAACTATTGAAAAGTTATTGAAAACTTATATTTGTGATAATTGTTGAAAAGTTATTGAAAACCTAAATTTGTGATATTTATTGAAAAATTTATATTTATGTAAATTGGTTATATTTATTGAAAAGTTATTTAAAACCTAAATTTGTGATATTGAAAAAGTTATATTTATCAATATTTAAAATAATTAAATTTTAATAATAAATATATATTTTATCAGGACAATTATATCCGAAATATTGCATTGCTTCAAGATGTCATTCGGTAAAAATTCATGGTGAAATGAAGCGATACCACGGCCGTAAATTCTTTGTTATCAATTGTTTCATATGCCAAAAATGCGAGACTGCCCAAGATATAAATTATTTAGAGTTTTATAAGGGGCACTCTACCCACATAAATCAATTTACTCTAAATAAAAAATCTCTTTCGAAAAATAAATAATAATAGTAACAATAATAATAATAATAATAATAATAATAATAATAATAATAATAATAATAATAATAATAATAATAATAATATTAATAATAATAATAATATTAATAATAATATCAATAATAATATTAATAATAATATTAATAATAATTATAATATTAATAATAATAATAATAATAATAATAAAAAATAATATTAATAATAATAATAATAATAATAATAATAATAATAACTATAATGATAATGATAATAATAATAATAATAATAGTAATACCAGTGATAATGGATTAGAAAAATACATATAATAGTAACGATGATAATACTATTAATGACAATAGGGAACATAGTAGTTATAATAAAGGTAAGGGTAAAGAGGTACTGTGAGGATTTTCAACATAACGAAGGGTGCATAGACCATAGAAAAATCAATAATACGAACAACGACAAGGAGGACTATAGGAATAGAAGTAATGATAAATGATATAACAGTATAGATTAACATTTGAAGGAGATGGGAGAATAATGGGACCTAAAAATCAAAATCGAGCACATGTCTTCTATCGGCAGCTCGTTGGACCTATGGATCGTTCGGTCAGTTATAGTATTAGTAATAACGCTCACTTTTTGCGGACGATCCACCCACTTGAACACAGTTCCATTGTTGTTTAGCAACGGGTGCCGGGTGGTAAGCAAAAATATTTGTATTGGGTTGTCTGGGCAACAACCATATAGCTTCAAAATATCAACACCCAGAAACCCACCAAAATTTTATTTTATTTTAGGGGGAAATGATTGGTTAACAAAAGAACTTATCATCTTTTTTACAAATTAATTAGATACACGACTGTAAACAAAGCAATAAAATTTTATTCGGAGAAAATACAACAATTGATTGGCCTTCAATGAATTTGATTAATAGTTTCTTGATAGCAACCGGGTAACTAAGCAACCAAACAATTTACCAATTATGAGGTATCAAGGATCGACAAAAGAGTAAAGAAATTAATAAAATTTGTAATTGAAATTGTATTTCTTTCGATTGTTCTAATTTTTATGTGCTTTTATTTACAGATTTCTTGGTCAGAAAACAATTTTTAATAGTGATTTGTTCAGTAACTAGTTATTGATAACATATTTTGAGTGTGTGTATAGTGAATAACCAAGTATTTTAAATGGAAATGATTGAGAGAAAATTTTATTTTATTTTATCTTTAAGTGGGTTAAGTTGGTTGAATATCGGTGTTCAAAGGGTAAATATTATTTAAATATGGAATTTTAATGAATAAGATACTCAATTATTCAATACCTAGTATGTATATAGTGAGTTGTATGTATATATGTATACAGTCATTTGTATACAGTACCTAGTGATTGTTGTTCAGTTATTAATCAATGGATTGTTCAGTGTGTATGGGTTATCAGTATTCAGAAGTTGATACCAAGTAAGTTAACTTTTTGTTTTCTGAATTTATTATTATTATCTCTATTATTATTATTATTATTATTATTATTATTAATGTTATTATTATTTTATTATTATTATTTTATTATTAATGGCGTGTTGCTGCAGAGTGGATAAGATGGGTTGCTCTTGGGAATGATAGTTGCTCTTACCTTAGGCATTACTATGTAACAGTGAAACTTAAAAATTCCATTTAATAAAATTTTTTGAAAAATTTTTTTGAATAATTTCTTTGAAAATTTGAACGTTATCAACATTTATAAAAAAGTCATAGTAAAAAATTATACTAAAAAATTTCATTGTAACATTACATTAAAAATTTTATCAATTAAAAACATATAAAAATTTCATCTTTAAAAATCATGTATAAAAAATTTCATTGTAAAATTATGCTAAAAATTTTATCATTTGAAAATATTTATAAAAAATTGATCGATAATGTTATAAAAATTTTATTAAAAAAAATTTTATCATGTAATATTGTCGACTCTTTAACTTTAAAAATTCTTACCTTATGTAACTTAACTATTGACCCTCTATTTAATTTTTAAAAATTCTTACCTAACTTACCATACTTTACTGTAGGCACCTTAATTTACTTAAATGTATTCTAATTTACCTTAATTTACCTTAATTTACTTTAGGTATTTTAACTTATTTTTATCTAGAGCCTAAATTTGCCTATGAAAATTGTGTGACCAAATATTGCAAGTGTTTTTTAACAAGCCTATAAAATACCCTTGACAATTTTTTATCGGTAGGCGATTTAAGCCATTTTTATTTTATGCCTATATTTACCTATGGAAAATGTTGAGACCAAATATTGCATTGTTTTGTTATTAAGAGTTAAAAATATCCCTGACTATAGTGTGACCATCGTAGGTGATTTGAGTCAATATTTATTTTATGCTTTTTTATCAAGAAAAATTACTTAAGCCTAAGTAATCAAAGAAATATTTTTTAGGCTTTTTAATCGATAAAATATTTTTAGGCTTTTTAATCGAGAATTTAATTTGAGACTTTTTAATCGATGAATTATTTTTTATGCTTTTAAATCAAAGAATATTTTTTAGGCTTTTTAATCGATAAAATATTTCAATGCTTTTTTATTGATAGGTGATTCAAGCCAATTTTTATATTAGGCTTTTTATCGAGAGTCAAAACTAACCCCAAGGTGTGATTGAAAAAAAATATTTTGTGGATGAAAAAAATTTATTCAAAAAAAAATATTTCAAACAATTTTAATTCAAAAAAATTGCCAAAATTTGAATTTAAAAAAATGCGCTAAAAATTTATCAAAAAAAAGATGCGTACACATTAATTATTTTGATTACATATGTAATCAAGGTAATTCGAGATTAATTACGTTATTATGCAATTTAATCCGTCGCCGGCGGTGGGGGGGGGTAGGGGTACTTATATCTTATATGGCAGTGTCCTCCTAACTACCTACTTAAATCAACTCCAACAGTATTTAAACTACAATTATTAATTTATATTGATTTAAAATATTGTTTAAATTAATTTTTTATTGATTTTATGAATCAAATTAATTTTTTTATTTAATTCATGAGATATTTGTACAGCTCGTCTCTCTACACGTCTTGTGTGTTTTCCTAGATCGGTTTTTCTATTAGCTCGGGCTTCCCATTAGGAGATTAATTAATTTTAATTTGTTTGTTTTTTGCTTATTACTTCCGCTGTAGATCCCTCACTAAAACTTGTATTGTTGTATTTGAGTACGTACATTAATTTGCCATTCAACCATATCCGTTTACCCGATCAATATTAATTTTCCAATTTTTAATTAATTATTGTACTTTAATTATTTTGTTCATTTTCAATTTTCCGTGGCCTCATTTTATTTCCTTCATTTTATATCAACTCCAACAGTATATATTTAAACAACAATTATTAATTTATATTGATTTAAAATATTCTCTATAGAAAAATAATTTTTATTGATTTTATCGAATAAGTTAAAACAAAAATAATGATAAAAAAAATAAAAAATTTCACTTACTCTTAAACTTAACGTCATAGAAATCAAGGAAATTCCCATAATAACTCCAGCAACTTTCAAAAATGATTTCCGGCCGAATCTGTCAATGAAGCCCATCCCGATAATTGTGAAAATCACCTGGACCAATCCGATAATCATAGCGAAATTTTTGAAAAATTTATAATTGGCCAGCACTTTTGTGAAAATGATGTCTGCGTAACTAATGAAAGCGTTGATTCCGGAAAATTGTTGCAGCAGCATAATTTGGATTATGATGAAAATTTTTCCCTGATATTTACTTGTGAATATCGTTGATAACGACAACTGCTGTTGTTGCTGCTGCTCGGATTTCCGACTTTCGTTATTCGACACTATGATGTCATTGAGTTCTTGCTCGATATTCGCTGTCTACAAAATTTGGGAAACTTAATTAATTACTTTCTTTGTATAATATACAAAAGTTTTGATAAAACGGTGTACGGAAACTTAATTCCGTGACATTTAATCCTCCGACACTTAACCCCGCTCAAATACATAATAAGCTTATACAATAGTATGATCGCGTGGATTAAGAAAACCACAAAAACTCCAACTATGTAAGTCAAAAAGTTTCTTGAATAATAATATTAATAATATGGCTGACAAAATCACTTTTGGTATAACGTCGAAAGGCAAGCAGTCTTTACAACACAAGCAGTATGAATTCGTCAAACATAGGGAGTTTACGAACGGGACATGTGAGGATAATTAATAGAATAATTAATTATAGTATTAAAAATATGTAATGAATGTTAATAAAATTATAATGATAAATTTAAATAAGTTTAAAAGTTAAAATATGGAATGATGAAATTGCTTGATTGTAAAATTAATATTTAGGAATGTTTGTAATTTAAATATATTAAATCTTTATTGAATGTTTGTGTATTAATATTCCCTATTCAATTGTTAATTCATGCTTGCTGAAATATCTTCAAAAGAAATACTAAAAACATTGAGATTTTGTTTTAATATTGTTTTGTTTGTAATTTTTTTAAATAAAGTTTGGAATTTATTATAATTTAGTTTTTAATGGACGTATTAAATTTACGAAATCAAACTGCTAATATGGAAAATATTGAAAGCGTTTTTAAGAAAATAAAACAAGCAGGATTAAAGATCAGTTCATCTAAATGGCAATTTTTGAAAGATGAAGTGAAATTTTTGAGACATATAATAAGCAAAAATGGAGTCAAAACGGATGAAGAAAAAATTAAAGCAGTAAAGGAATTCGAAAGACCCAAGTGTGTTAAGAAATTGAGTTTCCTAGTACTAACTCATTACTGTAAGAAGTTTATAAAAGATTATACAGAAGATTCAAAACATCTAGAACAATTGTGTGGAAGCAAAGAAAATGAATTATTTTGGACAGATAAATGTGAAAATTCATTTACAAAACTTAAAGAGAAATTGGTTAATGTGCCAATATTAAAGTTTCCCGATTTTTCAATAACATTCATATTGGATACAGATGCTAGTTTCGATCGTATTGGTGCAGTTTTATCACAGTTAGATAACTCTGGAAAGGAAAGTATTATTGCATTTGGATCACTAGCCATGTCAAAACATGAATTAGGTTATTGCATAACAAGAAAAGAACTGTTAGCAATCTATTATTTTACAAACCATTTTAAACAATATCTTTATAGGAAAAGATTTATACTACGTACGGACCATAAAGCGATAACATATATGATTAAGACAAAGAAAGCTATCACCCCACAATTCCAGACATGGATCAACTATTTGAGCAGTTTGGAAATAGAATTTCAATTTAGGAAAGGAACAGAACATTGTAATGCAGATGCATTGTCGAGAAGTGAATGCATGACATGTGTTTAATGCCAAACCATCCACGCTAATCCAAAAATAGGAAAGCTAAAAACGAAGCTTTTGGCAATAATGACAGAAAATCCGGAACATGAATGGCAAATGGATTCAGAAGAAATTAAAAAAAATAATAAACAATGTTAAACAAAAGAAAGGCAGTAAATTCAGAATAAATGAGGGAATAGTAATGACAGAAAACCATTGAATATGGATTCTGGATGGAAAAAGAATTGAATTCATTCATAAATATCATTAAAAAACTGTGTCATGCTGGACCAATGAAAATTGAGAAATAAGTGTCAAATAACTTTGCAATGAGAAACATGAAACGAATGATTCAAGAAGTAGTGCAGACGTGTGAAAATTGTCAAAAGAGAAAAGTTACAACGACACGAACTAAAGAAAATGCGCTGGAAATGCCCGAAGCAGATTTATTCGAATCAATATTTGTAGATTTTTGTGGCCCATTAAAGCAAACTCAGTATGGAATGAAATATTTATTTGTTATCACCAATAGTTATAGCAAATATGTTGCACTTCAAGCCGTAAAATTCCAGGATGACAAAACTGTTATTACAACTCTAAGAAATAATTGAATTCTAAAATATGGAGCACCAAGATTTTTACATTGTGACAGGGGCAAAGTATTTGAGAGTAAATCTATGAATAATTTAATGAAAGAGCACAACATCAAAATAATATTTTCAAGCCAGTATCATCATTCGGCAAATAGTCTAATCGAAAGACAATTCAGAACTATTAGGGACGCAATTCATATCACCCTAAAAGATCAAGATCACAAGAATTGGGTATAGTTATTACCAGAAATCGAATTTATGTTGAATTCCACATTTCAGAAGACGATTAGACAAGCGCCATACAAAAGAGAGTTTGAGGTAAAAATTTACAAAGAATGGTCTACAAATATATCCATTGAAAATAAAGGTTTTAATGGAATAACACAAAAAACATTGAAAATAGGAGAAATTTTTGTTCATTTAATACTTTTTCTAATTGCGGAAAATGCTCTTCAGAAATTTCCGACCGAGAGAAAATAGTTTTGAAAAATAATAATTTTTTTCGAAAAGCTTGAAATTTTTGCCACATATCATAAATATGTTTTGTTTTACCTTGCAAAGAAATATTTAAATCATTCTGCTTTGCCATAATATCACACAAAAATGCAGTATTTCTGCAAAAATTTTCATCTAGTAATTCGCATAGTTGTTTTTGTTCCTCATAAAATCTTATAACTTGTACTCGCAATGGTAAAACTTTCACTAAAACATGGCCTCTTGATAACCATCGAACTTTACAATGATACGGCAAATCTACACTGTACGTATCATCATCGGACATAAGAAGGTTTCGAAATTGGCGATGTCGTGTTGCATTTGCTGTGGTGAAATTGACAATTACAATAATTTTTCCTAGAGTATTGCTTAAAGAAATGGATTTAACATAAAGATTTTGTTGGTGCAATATGCAATGAAATGAGAATAATGATTTTAAATTTGCATTGTCCTTTTTTAATAATGAAATGAAACCTTCTCTTTTCCATTTCATGAAAGGTTCACCATCAGTGCATACACTGACCAGATTATCAAGATTTAGTTCTGCTTCATGACATTTTTCTTTTAAATTATCATGGATAAAATTCCGTGAGTTCGTGTTGTTAATAAAAAGAATTATAACTAGATGTAATTATCACAAATTAATTAAATGATGGTAAAACACACAGTAAATGCAAAATTTTAAACTATTAATAATAATAACTCAAATCGATTACGAAATTAAACTAAATCATTTGCAGTTGCTCTGCAACCGTGTTTTCCAGTAAAACGAGGCCTACTGTGTTTATTTTATAGAAAAGTAACCCAAAAAATATTTGAAAAATATTATTAGTATTAATATTTATTTCAAATATTTTCACAAAAAGAATTTCAATTGTAATTTGTAATAAAATACAAACTATGTGAAAAGGCCGCAGGTTTCCCACCTTGCGACCAAAATACCAATATTTTCAAGATTTGCGTGGCAATGCTTTCAAAATTACTTCAGTGTCTTACACTATAGCATGTTTTTAATCGATTACAAAATGTATGTGTGCAATATCGTTCAAATTCCAACCAACGGGACTGGCAACTGCGGAGTGTAAGAGGGTGAGGCCAGTGGATACAATGTTGTATGTCCTTCAATATCCCCAATAACATTGACCAATTTAAGTAACTCTAAGGATGATTTTGAAATAATATCATCTAGAATGTTTTCCATACAATTCGACATTGGATTTCAATTAAATCAATGAAATTTAAAAAACTACAACGTCCATTTAACATGTAAAAAAACAACACCCAGTGTTTTTTTTTTACATGATCCGCTTTTCATTATTTTGACAGACTTACAGACATCACCAAATATTCACAATCACACAATTGATAATTCATTAACATTATTGTTTTATTTAAAATAATAATTTTTAATAACATTTGAATATATTAATGATAAATTTTGATTTTAATAAGAACTTTTAAAAATATTTTTTACACTTTCCAAATAATTTTAAACTGTAAATAAATAATAACAAATAAATTCTATTTTTTGGATTTTGTTTATAAACACGGTAATTTACATAAAACAATTATCATTATCTCTTAAATCTTACGCGTTGATAAAAGTTATGTATTTAATTTCTATGTTCAATCTGTTTCATAAAGTTCATTATTCAAATTTGTTTTGTGCAGCACACTTTGAAATGAAAATAAAACACACAAAATAAATATTTGCAGCACTTCAGATTTGACTAAAATACAATTTTACAAAACTGATGAAATGAAATAGCTGTAAAAATATTAAATAAATTAATAATAATAATATAATAATAATAATATTAATAATAATTCCAGAAACATGTAGAACCGTTTTTGCATTTTATGAACAGTTTACATAAAAACATTGTATTCACATGTGAAACGGAGAGAAAGTCATCAATTGAGTTTTTAGATTTGTTAATTCAACGCAAAGATAAACATTATGAGACAGATATTTATAGAAAACCAACTAATACTGGTCTTTATACTTCTCCAGAAAGCTTTTGTGAATTTAAGTATAAGAGAAATATAGTGAAAGGATTGATTTATCGTTCATGTGCTTTATCTTCTACTTTTGCTAATTCGGTAAAAAGTGTTGATAAATT